>CM053786.1:449281798-449861798 GCA_028749045.1 Cupressus sempervirens
ATCTGATGCTTTCCAAATGTTTAAGTGGTACTTAGCAAGAGTTGAGAAGGAAATAGGTAAAAGTTTGAAGTATTTGAGATCTAATAGAGGAGGATAATTTATATTAAATGTTATTGAGATGTTCTATAATGACAGAGGAATCAAAAGATAGACATTTACACCTAAAACCCCTCTACAAAATGGAATTACTAAAAGGAGGAATAGTTCTATAATGGACTGTGCTAGAACACTCATGATGGAGAAGAATGTTGCTTTAAAATACTAGAGAGAAGATATAAGTACAACTATCTATATATTAAATCATGTACAAGTCAAGAAAGGTACTCATTCAACACCTTTTGAACTATGGTATGGATACTCACCCAATGTAAAAGATTTTAAATTATTTGGAAGTAAGTGTTACATTCTTAAATACTTGAGGAATGGTAAACTTGATGCCAAAAGTGAAGAAGGTATATTCCTAGGATGCTCCACAAGAAGTAAAGCTTATAAGTGTTTGAATACTAACACTAACAAAATTATGGAAAGTGCAAATGTGAATTTTGATGAATATATAAAAGTGTATGAACCTATTAAAGAATCAAAAGAATACAAATTATTTGTATCTTTTATGAAGGTATGCCTACTAAAGAAGATGTTTCAAATCAAGCTACAATCCAATAGCAAGTTTTAGTGATTGTCGAGTCACACCCCATGAATGTTGAGTTGCATTTAGGAACCCAGCTACATTCAAATGCCAAGTTCCTTAATGAAATATGAGTGCATTCTAATTATGATATTAGTGCACATGAAAGAGAAGTTAAAATTTCTTACAAAAGTGAACATGATGATTTTGAAGCTAAAAGACAAAATGAAGAAACTAGAGCTGAGACAAAATTGTCCAAATATGTCAAAAGACATCATCCTACTACTCAAATTATTGGAGATAAAGATGATAGACCAATGAAAAGAAATAGATTGAGAAGTAAAACATGTGTGCTAAGCATGAAGGAACCCAAATTAGTAAAAAATGCATTAGAAGATATTGACTACATTAAAGCCATGTAAGAAGAGATTGAATGAATAAAGAAGAACAAAACATGGAGCCTAGTTCCTACACCAGAAGACAAAAATGTGATTGGCACCAAGTGGGTATTTAGAAACAAGCTAGATGAAAATGGTGAAGCCACAAGGAATAGAGAAAGATTATTTTGCAAGGGATATGCACAAGAAGAAGGAATTGTCTATGGAGAGACATTTTCCCGTATTGCAAGATTAGAATGAGTAAGAACTCTACTTGCTTATTCTACATACAAAGGTTTCAAAGTTTATTAGATGGATGTTAAATCTACATTTCTGAACAACATATTAGAGGAAGAAGTTTACATAGAATAGCCAGAAGGATTTTTTTATGTTAACAATAAGAACATGGTATGTAGATTACATAAAGCTCTTTATGGTTTAAAGAAAGAACCAAGAGCATGGTTTGAGAGACTTCATAATTATCTTGTGAAGATTGTATTTGAAAGGACTGATGATAACAACACTCTATACATGAAGAAAGAGAAAGGAAAATGTATTTTGTTATCTAAAATATTTGTTGATGACATCATATTTTGAGGTCAAGATTCTTTATGTAAAGATTTTGTAAATTAGATGAAGTAAGAATTTGAAATGTCTATGTTTGGAGAGATCAAATTTTTGTGGGTTCACAAGTATATTAAATGAAATATGGTATATAGATCACTTAGTCAAAGTATGCCAAGGAAATATTGAAAACTTTTGGATTGGAGAATTCTAAACTAGTAGGTACACCTATGGTGACAAGACACAAGTTGTCAAAAAATGATGATTTAGTTGAGGTGAATCAAACATTGTACAAGTCTATGCTTGAAAAATTGTAATATGTAGTACATAGAAGACCTGACATAGCATTATCTATAGGGATAGTTACAAGATTCTTTGCTGACCTAGGGAGAATAATATAATGGTTGTGAAGAGAATAATGATATATCTAAAATGAACGGAAGAGTTTGGTCTATATTACAAGGAAAATAAAAAATTTGAATTAAGAGCCTATAGTGATGATGATTGGGATAGAAACATTGATGATAGAGAGAGCACCAGTAGAGGAGCATTTTTCTTGGAAGAGACTAGTGACATGGACTAGCAAGAAACAAAATTGTACCTCACAATCTACTACTAAAGCTTAATATGTTATTGCTATTGTAAATTGTACAAACATTGTGTGGATCAAACGGCTACTTAAAGGAATGAAGGAAGAGATCATAGAACTAGTGATACTGTATTGTGATAATACAAGTGCTATCAATATATCAAAGAATCTAGTGATGCACATAAAGACTAAGCACATTGCGATCAAGTATCATTACTTGAGAGAGTTAGTTCAAGATAAAGAGGTGATGATGGAATATTTTAACACAAAGGAGAAAATTACTAATATCTTCACAAAAGCATTATGTAAGGATGCTCATGAGTATATAAGAGGTAAATTAGGGGTGATACCTCTATCAAAGACTATCTAAGTAACAAAATGATTGCCTTGCATCAAACAAGCTATTTTTCATATGTTACAAATTGATTTAGAGGATCTTACTTTAGGAGCTGTCTAAAGTAATAAAAGAGCTAAAATTTCATATTAGTCATACAAGCAAGGTGATAGAGGGAGAAACTAATGAAACTAAAACCACCTATATCTACATGTTTAAGATGACAAGTTTTTGGCATCATTGTCAAAGAGAGAGAGAGAGATTCATCGATCACAAGAGATAATAGCATGGAGAGATTTATGATCTAAGATTTATAAGAAAGAATTTTGTAACCTATTGAGAAGACGAAAGTTGTTGATAGAAGAAGAGATTACAATACAAGGAATTATTTTCTTTTTGGTATTGTCTTACTATTTTAACCTAGTCAGTTTGGTTGAACAAGATGTTGCCATTTGGGTGATTTGGTTGATCAATTTGGTTTGCCATCAATGCCAAAGAGGGAGATTGTTGAGATCTAATTGAAAAGATCATTTTTGAGAGATTTTTGAAACTAGATTGAAAGGAGTGTATTGAAGAAGATTGTTTGTTTCAATCATTGTTTTGTCACTGATGTCAAACCTACTATTTGCTAGTAAGATAATTGCTTATAAGATTCAAGTAGTATCACATAGCTGATTGATGAAGAGGATTTGATCAAAAGATGTAACAATAACACCTAGAGGAAAGGTTGAGTTATGATTATGTAATGAAGTACAAGAATCAGTTAAGATAGTGATGGCATGATGTATTGATAGTCAAGTTAAGGTTATAAAGTTTGGTCGCACTAAGAAAGATTAGAAGAACAAGTTAGATAGAGTTTTTTTACCAAGCTTGACCAAGTGGATAGTAGGTGTTGAGAAAAGTCAATGCAAGCTGAGTAGAAAACTAGTTGGAGCTAACTAAAAGTTTATTCTAGTGTATGCCAAGTAGAATAGTTGATGTTGAGTAAAGTTTAGTTGATATCGGGCACTACTAAAGTTTAGTTTGTGCCAAGTGATTTCATAGTGGATGGTGAGAAATGCAGTATGTATCAAGCATCAGAAGGTTGATAATTTTGAGCTATTACATTATTTAAAAGATTGTGAATTCAATGAATCTAAGCTGACAAGTTTGTTTTCTTGGATTATGTAAACCAAGTGGAAGATAAGATTGATGAGCTAATGGCATAGATTTTAAGGTAAACCATTTTTAGCAAATTCAAAGTGGATTCTAGGATAAGTTTCTAGAAGGGATATGGAATGTGTGATAGATACATTGTATCCTACCTAATCCATCCAAACCCTAATTTGGATGATGGAGAATGAGTGAAAAAAGATCTTAATTTCTTATTTATAAGAATGGTTGGTCATGAAGGAAGGTTGTCATGTGTGAAGACCTAAGGGCGACAAGGAGTCAAGGGTTTTGCTTCATCAAGTGACCTAAGAGAAGAGTCTATAATGACATGTTAAGAAACAATGTTTAAACAGATGAATGCTTGAAGGGTGAACAAGCTATCAAATCTATAGAGTATGAAGGACAAGTAGAATTGAGGAGTCAACATAGTTTGTAATTTTCAAATTGATGATTATACAAAAGATGAATACATCCCTAATGTTAACATGGTGAGGTGAAGGCAACAATGTTCACAACATATTTTCTCTGATGAAGAATAATGTCCAAGGATAATGTAGTCAACTAAAGAGAAAGAAGAGTCTATGCTATTGCACCATTTGAATGGGCTAGAATTAGTTATAGACTAAAAATCAAGACCATAAACCCTGAGAATAAAAAGTCACCAAGAGAAAATAATAGTAGGCCTCAGTTTGATTTTCATAAAAAAAGGTAATAAGAAGGTGATACAAAGTCATCATAAATAAAATGTAACTCATTCTAAGAAAATAGTGAGTAAGAGAATAATAAATAATAATTCATTTATTTTAAATACTTTGTCCCAAATAAAGATTCCAAATCCATTCTTTGAAATTTTTAAGATCCCAAAATATAGAAAAGAAGTCATAGAATTTCTATATTTAAAAGAAAAAAGATAATATAAGGGAGTAAAAGGGTGGTGTTGCACTAGTTATTTATCTTGGGACCAATGTAAATGAGAATTCACCACATGTTGACCCCTTTTATCCGACTTTGTTAATAAATAATAAATTATTGAGAAATTGCATGATAGACTCAGATGTTGTAGTGGATATTATGCCTATGATGTCATGAAAGAATTAGGCTTAAAATTTTATACTCCTTATGGAAAGTGTTATGCAATAGAAAACTAGTCTATGCTAGTAGTAGGAATCATGAAAAGCAATGAATTCGAGTTTCCTTCATGTCCTAATATATCATACAAGATGGATGTCACTATAGAAAAAATAACAACTTATTAATATGGTATATTATTTTCAAGACAATGGTCCAACTTGGTGGGTGGACACATTCAATTAGATTTATCTTATGCAACTATCCATGTAAATGGAAGATGTGTTAGAATTGATAGGGAACAGAGATTCCCATACATAGTGGAGAGCTTGAATCTTGATTATGGAGTTAAACTTTGTTGGACTGCCATGTAGAACTTCAAGATAAACATATGCAAACTATTTCAATACATTGAATCAAATAAAGTATATCCATAAGAAGAGATAAATGGGATTTGGAAAATGAATTTTGATCGGGCCTATAGTAAAGAAGGTAATGATGTAGGAGTAATTCTTATATCTCTTTCTAGAAAGATATTCATATATTTATTTTTACTAAATTTTGAATGCACCAATAAAATTGTTGAGTATGAACCATTGATTTTGGGATTACACGTGGCTAGAGTCCACAAGATTAAAATTCTATTAGTCTTGGAAGATTCTAAATTAATAGCATCTCAAATTAGAAGTCAATTTACCATCAAGAATTCAAGATTAAAAAAATATAGAAACTATTTATGTGGCATGATTGAAATATTTTATGTATTTTCCATAAAGTGGATTGATGCGAGTGAAAAAAAAATTAGCTATTCTTATGGCTAATCTAGCTAGAAATAGATTCATATCCCATTAAAAGATAGTGTTCAAGTTCAAATGAAAAATAGACAATATATACTAGATAATGTGCACAATTGGAAAGTTTTTTTATGATGATAAGGATTCTCTTGATTATCTAATATGTAAAGGAAATTACTGAGATCAAAGAATTGATTGGAATAATTTTGTAGAAAATTAAGATGGCAAGGAAATCTTATTTGGTGAAGAAATTTTTTAGCTTAGATTTTTTGTGGTGCCCACAACACACACCCCATTCCTCACTAGGAATGGGGACCCCCTACATTTTTTGACTCCCAAACTCATAGTTTGGGAGTTAGGAGAAGAAAATTTGGTTAGAAGTTAGAATTTTAGAGTCAAAAAGTTGAAAAAACACAAAAAAAATAAGAAGTTAAAAAAAAAATTACAAAAAATGAAAAAATGAAAAAATAAAAAATTGGAAAAACACAAAAAAAAAAAAAAATTAAAAAATCAAACCTGTGCTCCCCCAAGGGCAGTGCGTGCGCCCGGGCACCGCTTGCACCAAAGGCCTCATGTGCACTGCCAAAAGAAGCACACGTGCCACCAAGGGTAGCATGCACACCTGAGTGACAAAGGCTGTGTGTGTGCTACAAAGGGCCATGCGTGCCAAAAGGCCCTGCGCGTGTCAGAAAGGGTCGCACATGCCATAATGCATCGGATGCTCACCTGTGCACAGTGCACACTCCATGTGCACGAAATGGCACCACACACATTTTAAATGTGTGCACACCAAAGCACGCCATGTGCACGCTTCATACACATCGCACGCACACTTCAAATGCACCGCGTGTGCCACAATGCACCACACAACTAGTTTTTAGTGTTTTTTTATTTTGGTGTCATTAGGGTGTGTCTTAATTAAGCATTTTCATCTCTCCATACTAATGTTTGCTTCTTTTTGTAGGTAAAAAAGGTATCCTTAACTTGTCAGGGTCATAACTTTTGACTCGAAGCTCAGAATTCAGAACCACTTACACCGTTGGAAAGAAGAACTAAAGATTTAATTTCAATCCCTAAAGTAGTGAGCCTTTAGCTGCCAAATTTTAGGGACCAATGAAAGTTTCAACTTGAAATTTTGAGCAGAAGACCTCTGAAAAAGATATTTAAAAATGCCTAAAAAAATTTGCGAAAAAATATGAATAAGTTTCAAACATTTGATCACCTCGATCACTTGGTTTCTTGCCAGGAAAGATAGGGCAGTTGGAGAAAAGATAAAGGTTGAAGATATAGAGGTTGGACACATGAAGTGGAATAGGTTCCTCATCTTATGCAGCTATTAATGGCAAGATTCAACACAAGTGCCTTAGGATTTTAGATTGAAGAAGTAGAAGTTCAAGTTTATGAGACTGATTGGCTATAAAGAGGGTACAAATCATCAAAAATGGGCAAAGAATATATACAAAAAGTGATCTAAAACCCCATTTGAGAAAAACCCAGAAACCATTTTCAAAATTAACAACTTTGATTTTTTGGTGATTTGAGTTATCAAGGTGTCCAGCTTCGCAGATACGTAGCTCTGCATTTTTGAGCTCTGTAGGTATGCAGGTCCACAGCTCCACATTTTTGAGCTCTATAGGTACACAGGTCTACACCTTTGCATTTTTGAGGTCCACAGCTCTGCATTTTTGAGCTCTATAGGTATGCAGGTCAATAGCTCCACATTTTTGAGCTCCATAGCTCTACAATTCAGAGGTGCACCAACAGTTGACTACCAGTTCCAAAAATAGCACTTTTTGTGCATCAAGAGCACATTCTGATGACAAGTTAACTCTGACACATGCCTAGTGAAGGGCCAGTTTCATTTTTTGATGCCTCCACACACTTCCACTTCGACTGATGGCCTCCTCCTACTTTCTCTCTCATGTTTTCTTTGTTTTCAACATGTAAAGGGCTCATGCATCCAGTTAATGAATAAAATATGGATGGAGTCCCTCTAAGCACTAGTTAGATTGTTAGTTTGTATATATTTAGTTTGTTTAAATATTTTAAAATCATTTTATTGCATCAAGATATCTCTCACTCCCAACACAAATTGAGGAGATGATTTCTTATAAATACCATATTGTAAAATGTAAGAATGGATGTCATTATTATGCAATAAAATTATGCTTTTCGTGCTAGCATTTGGAGTGTAGTTATCCTTTCCTGAATGTGTCATTGTTTTATGGATTTTATTCATGAGATTGCTTGAGCCAAAGGTTTATTGTATTATTTATGGATGTGTGATCTTTTAGTTCTAGTTTTTGCTATAGATATATGAATTCCATAGACGTAATGAGCTTGAGAAGAGATCACCCAATTATGTCTACATAACTTTTTGTATCACATGAGCACACTTTTCATGGCCTTGCAATTTGATGAAGAGTGAAACATCATTTGATTTGTTAAAGATTCTCACCAACGATTGCATCAGTGGATTCTAGGAAGTGTTGCTCCTATTTTTATTGGTTTCTTACTGATTTATTCAAAGGTTTAACTCATAGCGTGTTGTGTCATGTAGCTTATATCCATTTAGGAATTTCAATTTCAAGTCATTTGATTTCATGTTATTTTCTTTCAATTTCATTATTTGGTATGCTAACCCCTTGTTAGAGTAGGACCTCATAGTAGCTGCATTGTTAGAGTTGCATGCATTGAAAAAATAGAAAAATAGAAAAATATTGTTCATTTGGTGTGATATTTTGAGACAAAGAACATATTTTACTTCAATTCCAAGATAAAAGAGTTTTTATAACTAGCAAAGGACTCATTGTGAACACTCACATTTATCTTCTACTGAGAAGATTTTGGTACGTCATAAGACAAATACTGAACCTTGGAGTAGATCCTTAAAAATATTTTCTTTTCAAGAGAGGAATTATGCAATGGATTCCTACTGTTGACCTCATGCAAAATGAACGCCCAACAAGATCTAATAAAATACCCAAAGGATTGGTAGTATTAGAAAGAATCATTGATGAACATGAAAATCTCAAAACTTACAAGCCTACTAATATGCCAAAATAAATTAAGGAAGTAAATTTTGGGAATGAAAATTCCCCAAAAGAAATCTTCATTGGAATAAAATTGACTCCAAAAATTAAGTTAGACCTCATCTCTATGTTGAGAAAGTATAGGCATGTGTTTGCATGGTCTAATTTTTAGCATGAATGGTGATGATATTCTTATGAGGGAGTATCCTAACATTGCTGGAGAACTTGAGATATTGTTACAGTGGTTACATGTTCCATTCATGATTGTGTTTTCTATTGATGTCAACATATTGGTGATCCTAAGAAGACTAGAAGAGTAGCAGAAAGAGATTGAGGCTGTGTAGTTAGAAGGTGGCACATGAGGTTATGTGGAGTTAAGGATGTGTTCTAAAGAGTGTACTAATGATTTTTTTAGGAGTGCATTTAGAAAGTAAAACAACAGTGATATTTATTTGTCAATTATTGAAGACTATGTTCTAACAAAGTTCCTGAGAAGTAGTTTGTGAAGTTTGGATTATATCTCCTAATAGAGAGAATCTAGATAGGGGTAGTTAGACAAAGGTAGAACACATGTTGAAGACTATATGGTTGATTGCACTAATTTTGAAGATTCACGTGTGAAGAGATTGAGAAGATAGTAAGCTAACATTTTTTATAATTATGAAAATATGATGTAATGTATATTAATGAGGTCCTCTATTGTAATTATAAATTGAGAGACGCTCAAGGCCAACTCAATAATGTAATCTAGGACTTGGTATAAAGGAAGGTTTGTTTCCTTGGTTATAAGATGTGATTTTTAGTAAAATTATATGTGAAGTATAGTGCAAGTAAGAAATCTAAGGGATTTTTTATGTGATGTGAATAAGAAGGTCTAGTATTGAGACCTACAAAGTATTTGGTGCAAAAGAGGCATGGTAAGAAGATAAATAAAGAGTATGAGTTGCTGAGATTAGTTATATTTATTATTATTCTGCAAAGATTAGTTGAACAATGAGTTCAATGGTCTTTCCCTTAAAGCTATTTGGATAATGGGTCCTTCTACCTTCTACAACTTCTAACAGGGTCTGAATCTCCTCAAAGGGATTCAAAGTATCCTAATAGAGACTAATATGTACTAAATTTATTTCATTAGCTCCTAGCTAGGTCCATCCTCTTGCAAGGAACTTATATATTAGTACATTATTTGTGGGTACCATCCCCACTAGGGTTTTCCCTCTAATCAAGGGTTTCCTAGTTAACATATTTCGTATTATTTTGTATGCTTATCTTCTTATGGATTTTATTTATATTGATAACATGTTTGAGAACTGATAAGAATAAAATAAAATAGATTGATTGCATAACTTGATGCATGAGCATCCTAGATGTAAAAGAAATCTTACATCACCCAAAAATATTTCATTTTTGTTTCTTGAATAAGGGTTGTTTCAATGCAAAGTTGTTGTTTGTGAAGGCTTGTTACTTAGTAAGTTAGTCATATGAGCTTGAAGTGTCATAATTTTAGAGGTGAATATTCATCTTGGATATACCAGCCTACCAGTTGAGGCTCATTACCATATCATGAGTATTCATGAAGTTATTATGGATTTTCAGGTATGCAATTTAGGTATAAAAAATTTAAGCTCAGCATTGAAGGTCTTAGAGGCCCCATATGGGCTCCAAAAAGGGGTCAAATGGGGCTTGCATATGTTGGGCATTCTAGATTAGTAGATGAGGATTTTGAAAATGGGCTATAATAGATAATTATAGCAACAACTCAAAATTTATGGCCTTGAGCTGGCCAAAACTTCCAAAATAAGTATCAAAGGTGTCTCAGGCTAACTCTATATGTAATTTTAGGGTTATTCAATCTCAAAGGTTTAGATTTGATGTCTAGAAACTTCCTAGGTGGTATAAAATTCCTATATAAGGAATGCTTATATATTGTCCAAGATAGCTATTGGTGATAGTTCACAACTCTATGTTGCAAATTATTCTAAGAAAGGCACCCATATTGGTTTGCATATTTTATTTTAAAAATTTGTAATTCATCATTTGTAGCAATAATAAGAAGCCCATATTTTGTTCTCACAATTTTTTGTTATTTCTTTGATTATGCTATGTGTTTTTTGTATTATATGGAGCACCCTTCATCAAGTGGTATCAGATGAGGAGTTCCTAGGTGTGTAAACGAATCACCAACTATGAGGCAATTGCAATAGGACTATGATTTAGGCTAAGCATGTAGATGGACTACTAATTGTAAGGCAATTTGGACTATGGTTTTAGTCAAAGTGTAAAAATGCCTCTACAAAGAGAGCATGGTGGGAGAGCCATAGGTGTTACACCAAAGGGTTTTGGAGCACTCTAGAGACAAATGCAAGCATTGGAGGAACACATACACAAAAGAATAAATATTTCCATAAGATATGAAAGTGAGGATGAAGGAAAAGAATAATTAAATGTTAAAGAAGAGGTGGTTCTAAAACCAGAAGAAAAAAACTTTTTAAGGCCATCTCCAAGATTGGAAAACGACCTAAGTTTGAGTTTCTCACATTCTTTGGGAAATCTTAACCCAAAGGAATCAACTGATTAGTTTAGTACCAGAAAATGGGTTAAATGCATAACATACTATGAGCAAGTCACAAACTCAATCAACATATGTTAGCACCCACTAGTCTACCATGAAAGCCAAACTAATAAAGAAAGCAATAGAAACCCCCTCTTTCATTTGTAACTCCCATTTCCTTCTTTCTTCTCCAAATGATGGTACTCCAACTTGCCTATAGTGCACACAAAATTGAAGCAAAAGTCTATGATGATGGTGATAATGCTATGAGAATACTTGAAATTGTGATTTTACATGAGAGATGGAGTGAAAATACTAAAAGCTAAGGAATAAGGAATTAGGACCCAAAATAAGAGAAAGAGTGCTCATTTTATAATCAACACTCAAAGTGAGAGCATTGGATTTTTCACCTTTAGATATGCAATGTGGTAAGAGATTCCTTTGAGAATCCATGATGCATATAATATAATATGCCAATTGTAAGATTCTATGATGCATGGAAGTCAAACTTGGCTAAATGTGGAAGAGAATCTATGATGCGTCATAAGACATCTCAACCCACTCAAAGCCAAGAATCTATGACAAAGAAGCAAAATAGGGACATGCATAAGGGAATGAGAATATATTATTATGACATATTTTATCCAAGTGTCATGATGATGTCAATATTTCATGGAATATTTGAATTTAAAAATCCCTTATTCCACAAAATAGAAATTAGTAAAAAAAGAATTAATGGAGGAAAATGTGACTTAGGAAATTAAGAATTTCCATAGTTTGTGAATAATGAGTCAATTAATTAATTGAGAAGGTTAGTTAAGAAGAAGAATTAGTGAAAATGATAGGATTAAATTATGGGTTATTTAATCCTATAGGGAAAATTAGTAAATGTTTTGCCAGATTGATTAAATAAATGCAATAGTATCCTTTGATGAAAATGTGATGATAATGTAGATCAAATAGGATGATGATAGGTAGACCAAAGCCATGGTCAAATTGATCAATTGATCAAAATTGATAACATGCCAAGGACACATGACATGAATTGATTGATATGTAACATTTAACAAACATTGTAAATGCTACAGGATCAAGAATTATTGATAAGGTTGATATTAATAATATTGAAAGACATAGTCAATATTATCATAGTGGTTTGATGATGCCATGATCCAACATTGAGAGCCTCAACAATGTCAAAGATTAGATGACATGAATGATAGTTTGACCTAGCATTTAGAGCCACGATAGTACTAAGGCTAGATTGATAAGATTTGATAGGTTGATAGGTTTCCAAGGCACCAAAAGTCACAACAATACCTATGAATAGACAAATAATGATTGATTACAGATGTTTGATACCTTTTGTGATGATTAGGACTGATTCTGAGTTGATTTGGAGTGATTTTTAGTTGATATGAAATGGTTTTAAGTTGATATGAAATCATTTCAAAAAGATGTGAAAGAGGATACAAATGATAAAGAATGATCGATTTGGCCAAAAGATCAAAGTTAGTAGAATGAGAAAATGGGACAAATTAGTATGAAGAAGTGATGAAACTGTAGATGTGAACCATTTTTGAGTATCTACAATTAGATCAATAAATTGGAGGAAAACTTTGAGTATGAAGATATTGAGGATCCTAATAGGGTTAAGTTTGTGAAGGAAAAACTAAAGGGGCATGAAAAAATATAATGGCTAGAGATTTAGTTGGAACAGAAAAGAAGAGGGAAGGAAAAAATCACCAGATCAAATCAGATGATAGCTAAATTGAAGCAATGATTCATTCACATATATTATAAGCTTGATCTACTAAAGAAAATATAAGTATTGAAGCAAGTGAGAAGATCTATTCAAGGATCGGGGTAAACAACTACAATGATTCTCAATTTTAATAAATAATAATTTATTTTTTATTTTTTTCATATCAAAATTGTAAGAATTTTCCTTAGGGAAAAATCACCCAAGATCAAGGAACTCAAGTACAAGCACAAAATAGACTAGATTATGATCAGAATAACAATATAATATTCAATTAATGTACAAGCACACAAGGAGTGCCTGTATATAAAGGCCTCTGGAATGCTTCTAAAATTTCTAGGAGTCAGCACACTGATAAGTCTTACAACCAAGCACATGTCCACCAGAAGTGGATTGTCCTCCATTAAGCATAGGAGTAAGTGTGAAGATGAGAGGATAAGCCTACAAAGGTGTAGCACATAAAATTATGTTTTAGACACCATGTGCTAAAATAAGAGTGTAAATAATTGTGTTGTCTACATGAAAACTCAATTAATTATGCAAATTCTAGTGTTGTAGATACCATGTGCTAAATTAGAGTTTCTTACTTCTATGTTGTCAACATGACAACTCATAAAAGTATGCAAACTCCTAAGTGTCAACCTAAAAAATAATAAAATAATGCATTGACCTAAGTAAACTTAAGTAAAGTGTAAATAGTGAATATTTATTTACACCAACACCCCCCCTTAAGTGCAACTTAGGGGAATGCACTTAAGCTCACAAATGCATGATGGGTCCTAGCTACGAGGCTATGTTAGGTACCCATGTATAAAAGCAATGCTCTACACACAATGGGATGCAATGCAATCTCTCATAAAGTAGAGAAAGAGGGAAAACCTCATGGGAAAAACCCTCCTCCAAAAAGAGAGATAAGTACAATAAAGAAGATGAGAGAGAAGAAGACCTCAGATGAGGAAAAGATCCCTCCTAGAAGAAAGAAGAGAGAAGTCAAGGGACTTCCCTTTCTGTAACATCCTACACCCCTAAGTGATCTTGCAAGTGAATATACTTGACCTCAATGAAGGGTTTGGTGAAGATATATGTGACCTGCTCTGCTATAGGACAATATTGTAATGCAATGATCTACTCATGGATTAGGTCTTTGATGTAGTGCATATGAAACCCAATGTGTTTGGTCTACTGATGGTGAAATGGATGATTTGAGATCTCAAAAGCACTCTAATTGTCACAATGTATGACTATAGGTTTAGGTAGATCAAATCCAAACTCCTCTAGGATGTGGTGTAACCAAAGAGCCTTTGCAACTACATTGACAACTCCTCAATACTCAACCTCAATTGAAGAAAGATTGATAGTATTTTTTTTCTTACTCTGCCAAAAAATGGGGCCAAAACCAAGGTCAAACATGTAACATGAACTAGACTTGCGAGAATCAAGATCCCCTACATAGTTTGAGTTTTTATATCCAACCAAATGAAGTCTTGTACCTACTACATAGTGTATCCCATGTGTATGTGTAACCTATATGTAGTGCAAGATGCACTTGGTCACCTTCCAATAAATCTCATGTGGCTTTTGCATGAAGCAAGAAGCCATGCCAACTGTAAAAGCTAGGTCAAGGTGTGTATGTGTTAAGTAGATCAGAATCCCAACCAACTATCTATACAATGTAGCATTAATGAGTGGAGTGGTACACTTGGCCTCTAACATGACACCTGAAAGAGAGGGAGTAGGAGAAGACTTGCAGTCACTCATGTGAAATCGAGAAAGAAAGTCAAGAGCAACTTGGGTTGAGAAAGTGTGATCCCTGCTAAAGATTGTGTGATCTCAATACCAAGGAAATAATGTAGTAAACCTAAGTCTATCTAGTAAATCTATCCTACAAAGAGGTCTTGACACTAGCAATGATGGATGAAGTACTTCTTGTAATGATCAAGTCATCTACATAAAGCACGAGTATCAAGTGTGAGTTATCCCTCTAAATAATGTAGACAATAAAATCACAATGACACTTGGTGAATCCTACTAAGAGTAAGAAGGAATCCATCTTGGCATACCAAGCCCAAAGAGCCTACTTAAGACCATAGATAGAATTCTTCAATTTGCAAACCATAGTAGAATCCTATATGAACCCCTATGGTTGCTCCATATAAATCTCCTCATGAAGATCACCATTTAAAAAGGCACTTTTTTACATCCATCTGATGTACAACCCAACCATGAGTTGTAGCAATAGCTAGTGTTAAGCAAATGGAGTTTATCTTGGTGACTGGTGTAAAAGTCTCAATATAGTCAATACCAAGAACTTGTGAGAGACCTTTGGAAACTAGTCTAGCCTTATGCTTATCCATACTTCCATCCACTACAAATTTGGTTCAATAGATCCACTTACACTGAACCAACTTTCTTCCTTTAGGAAGGGGAACTAAGTCCCAAGTGTTGTTTTTCATCAAAGAGCTATATTCTTCCTCCATGGCCTTGTCCCATTTTGGAATCCTTGATACTTCCTTAAAGGACTATGGATCTAAAGAAATATCAATATAAGTATGTTGAAATGATTTGTGCTATGACCTTGTCCTCTGAGTATCAGAAGGATTCTCCACCAATGAACCTATTGAATCAAGGTTTTGTTGTGCCCAACAAGGTTTAGTGGAAGAAGAAGGAATGTCCTCAATTGTTTGTGGAACATGCAAGGGTGGTGTCTTATGAGTCAAAGTTGAAGGAATATCATCTTTTGAGTCACTATCATCACTATTATCACTTTCCATGAAGGAGGAAGAAGGAGGAGTTGAAGAAGCTAAACTTGGACAACTTTCTTCAAAGTGAACACTCCTCTCAAAAAATATTTCATGTGTCTCTAGATCCATGAGTTTGTATGCCTTAAGATGGTTAGGATATCCAAAAAATATACAAGGTTTTCTTTGAGGTTCTAATGCCTTTCACTTTTGTGGAGGTTTTCTTGCCCATGCTAGACAACCAAAAACTTTAAAGTGCTTTACGCTTGGTTTTCTACCATACTAAACCTTTTCTACCACACTAAGCCTCAAAAGGTGTAATTCCATCTAAGGCCTTATGGGGAATTCTATTTTGGATTTAATTGGCACAACACATGGCTTCTACCCAAAACACTTGATCTAGAGACTTATGTTGAAGCATAAAAGTGGTCATCTCTTTAAAGTTTCTATTTTTCCTTTCAGCCACATTGTTCTATTGTGGCATGTATGCAACTAAATGTTGAAGATCAATACCCTCACAAGTGAAAAAGTCTATAGGTCTTGAGTTGACATATTCCCTACCATTCTCTATTCATAGAATCTTGATGGCTTTCCCTAATTTTTCTCAACTTGAGCTTTAAAGGTGATAAACTTATCAAATACTTCACTCTTATGAGCAAGAAAGAAAACCTAAGTGTAGCATGGAAATTCATCAATAAAGGTGAGAACATAGTGAGCCTTACCAAAAGATGTTACTAGAAATAGGCTAGCTACATCACAATGAACCAATTCAAGAACAAAAATAGCCTTCCAAGACTTCCTCTTGTCATATTTCTCTTCGGGATGCTTTCCTACTTCACAGCCTAGACATACACCCTTTGAATACTTGACTTAAGGTAGACCAATGACCATATCCTTGCTGCTAAGTTGTTGGAGGTAGTGATAATTGAGATGTCCAAATCTTTCATGCCATAGTTTACTTTGTGAAGTTGAATGAGTCAACAAGGCAAGGGAAGTGGACTTAGACACAAAATGAGAAAAGGAATAAAGTTTTGTCTCATGATTAGCCTTTCCAATTGCCACCATAGAATCATCTTTAACATTTTTCACCACAACTATATGAGGAAGGAATTCCACTTTGTTGCCACATTCATAGTGAGTTATTTGATAGATGAAAAGAAGGTTGGTGCTAAGGTTAGGAACATAAGAACATCCTTGAAGATGTCATTTTCCAACTCAACATTCCCTTTCCCTTCAACTTCCACTTGAGTGTCATTTCCCAGATAGATGCAAGGTACATTTGATGGTTTCAAAGAGGAAAAATGCTCCCTTCAAGCATCAATATGATGTGTAGCTTCTGAATCAAGAACCCATTCCTCAAAATTGTTTGTACTTGTTACCAAAGATTTTCCCTTACCTTTTGAAGTGCTTGAAGATCCCTTATCCTTATAGGAATTTGGTACATCATTTTTGTGTTTCCTCATTAGGTTTACCAATTCATCAATCTTCTTATCCTTACAATCATGTTCGTCATGAACATTCTTCTTACAATGGGCACAAGTTTTCTTCTCCCTTTTGTTGGATTTTTTCCCCTTCTAATTATTTTTGGAAAAAGACTTGCCTTTTTGTGAAGAAGATTTTTGTGTGGAGGAAGATTGATGCGAGGAAGATTATTGTTTAGAGGAGGATTGTTGTGTGTCATCTTATGGCTTAGCCTTCCACTGCTTCTGCTTCTTGTTGGAGTTTTTACCACTTGAATTCCCTTCATTAGCTACCAAGGCTTTGTTCTTGGAAGATTGGAGGATTCCCATACTCACTAAATTGTCATGTTCTAAGACTAACATTTTTGAAAACTTCTCGAATGAAGGCTTAGTGTAGGCACTACCCATCATTAATTTGTGAGTATTATAACTGGAAACTAAAGGAGCATATTTAGGTGGAAGATGAGTCATTATATGTTTGATCATCTTTCCATCCTTGATGGGTTCACCACAATCTTTAAGTTGTTCCCTATACACATCTACTTGGGTAAGATAATCTTTGATGGTTTTGAAATTCCTAGGATCCAACTTGAGAAGTTTTTCCTCAATGGTGTAGGCCATATCTTTATCTACAGTCCCATACAATGCTTCATGTTTAGCCTAGACTTCTATTGGATTGGTAAGTTTCATAACATGATATTTGATGGGATCTAATATATTTTTAAGCAAGGTTCCTAGGGCCATTTCTTGTTTGTTTTCCTAGTCTTCTTTTTGAGCCTCATCAGCATCAGTAGGAGGTTTCTTTGCTGCACCAACTACATAACATAGAAAACCTTTTTCAACCAATGGTTCCTTTATGTTTTCTTTCCAAGTAGCATAATTATGTGGAGTTAACTTTGAAAAAGAACCCTTAATGCAAGAGAACAATATCAAGGAGGCACAAAACACAATACACAACCACTCTTTTCACTCAATCAAAGCTCCCCCATAAAAAAAGTTTGGCATTTTATATGTAGTGTGTTTACAATAGGCCACTTGTCAAAATGGACAAAGTGGGCTTCTAATTTTTCTATTTACAACCTCCTTTTAGAGTTCAAATTTGAAACTTTATAATGTAGAGCTCACAAATACAAAAATTTTGAAGCAATATAATGCAAAATAGGACCTATTTTTGAAAGTGGTATTTTTGTCCACACAAGACTATAATCTAATTACAGATCTAGAAAGTAGACAAAAAAATGCACTTTCAAAAAAAATGGAACCTAAAAATGTGTCCAAATGAGCTCGTACAGAGTGTTTGAAGTTGAAAAATGTAGAGTTGGATAGGTATAGTCATTAAAAAATGAAATTTCTAACAAATCTTTGCACCAAAACCAAAAAAGAATAGCACCACTGAAAAGTTCAGAAAATTCTACCCAAAATCAAAAATAATTGCACCTAATTTGGAGTATAGATGGCTGAGATATGGCCTCCTAAAGTCAGACTATCAAATCAAAATTAAATCTAGAGAGGGGTCTGGAGAGGAAAACACAAGGTTAAATTTGATGGTTAAACAACCATTATAGTAGTTCAAATTTCTATCTAGATGATGGTTAAATGGCTATCAAATTTAAGATAGTGAATTGATGATGTCAGCAAAAAAATGTCCCTCAGTGACATGGCAATATGGAATTGGCTTGTGGTGTATGTGGTAGCTATATAAAATTGCTTGGTGGCACTGACATGGAGTTTGAGGTGCATGTATATGCTAACTATATTGGATGATGTGACATCTATGACTCGATGGCTAACTAGTGAGGCACATGGATCTCTATCGATGACTATCTATATGTGTGTTAGTTCTACATGGGGGAGTGGAAGGAGTGGTTGTTGCTATGTGGTGGGGTTAGACATTGTCATGTGGCCTATGATGAGGCTACTTCAAATTTTGTATGGTATGGAATATGCAGGGATTTTGAACTTTCTTGTGCAAAATAGTTTTCTGTTGGTGGGCCAAAATCATGCTCTAAAAAATGGTAGGGGGACTTGTCTTTAGTCCCACATCCACAAAGCAAAAAATTTCTATAGTGTTAAAAAGAAAATTCCTATGGTTAATACAACAAAGAATCCATTGGATATTGTGTGTGGTGACATTAACTGGTAAGTCCACCAGATATTGTGTTCAACAATCAATAGTAGATAAGTGTGGCTGACTGTATAAAATTTGATTGCTAGAAAATATGTTGATGCCACTAGAATAAAATGGAATATTTTGCAAGGCGGGGGTTTCACCACCCAGTTCCTACAAAAAAAAATTCTCTACAGGCCAAATAGGCCTAAAAAAAATTAAAAAATATTCCAAAAATAGCACAATAATGATGACGAATTGTAGAGAAAATAAAAAATTATAGATCTAATAGATCTTACCGAATTTGCAAATTGGGCCTTTTGGTTTCAGTTTGCAAAAAAAAATTCCTCTAATTTGACTATAGCCTAGGATAGGCATATTTATAGTCAAATTTCATTGAATCAATGCTTTGGATATAATGGTGGGGTTTTCTTTGGCTCTAGATGCTCCCAATGACTACATAAGCTATGGATCTAAATCAGGTCTCTTTGTGAGATGAAGCAACGAGGTTTCCAATAGCTATGTGAAGAGAATATCCCTCAACTCTACTACCATGTATGAATTTGCCTTAGGGAAAAATCACCCAAGATCAAGGAACTCAAGCACAAGCATAGAATAGACCAAAGTATGATCAAAATAACAATATAGTATTCAATTGATGTACAAGTACACTAGGAGTGCCTATATATAAAGCCCTCTAGAATGCTTCTAGAATTTCTAGGAGTCAGCACACTGATAAGTCTTACAACCAAGAACATGTCCACCAGAAGTGGAGTATCCTCTATTAAGAATAGGAGTAAGTGTGATGATGAGAGGATAAGCCTACAAAGGTGTAGCATGTAAAATTATGTTGTAGAAACCATGTGCTAAATTAGAGTTGCTTACTTCTTTTTTGTCAACATGACAACTTATAAAAGTACACAAACTCCTAAGTGTCAACCTAATAAATAATAAAATAATGCATTGACGTAAGTAAACTTAAGTAAAGTGTAAATAGTGAATACTTATTTACACCAATAAAAATAATAGTATTTTACTTATGAAATAATTATCATGTTGATTATCACAAATCTACATATAAAAATATATTAATAATGACTCAAAAAATTATTATAAAGATGTTATTATAATGTTATATATATATATATATATATATATATATAATGAATCAAATTTTTTTTATAAATTTCATTACTTATATATAAATATACATGTGTGTGTGTGTTTTTTTATATAGATATAAAATGAATCAAACAAATATTATAAATTATGCAAATGATCAAATAAGAAAACTATTCCACAAAATTGAAAAGTCACGACCACTAGTTGTCACTCTCGAGTGGTCAAGCCTAATAAAACTCACACTATGACATTGGAGAGAATAGATGGGAAAAAATAGGAAATTATCAACAATAATCAAGGGAAGGACAAAAGTAGAGACAAACACCGAACATGGGTAGATAAAGTCATCTAGTGGATAAGTTTGAAGACCATAGCAATTGATCCAAGTGTTCATCTACCACTCACTCCAGATAATTCAAAGCTCAATAGATCCATCGGTAAGCAAGGAAGGAGAGAGTTTTTTGTGGCATCCTATAGGCACACAATGAGCCTACTGATTCAAGAGAATTCATAAACAAGCAGCAGGTCATATCAAAATATGCTAAGTGGATTGAAGATAGAGTGAGGAGTTATCATAGGTATCCTTTGCTCTGATATAACCACTGATCAGGCACAATATAGGAGTGGACAACAATAAACAATTAACAGTACTCCCTCTTGGATACTCAACCACTCATAAAGGCTTGTATGTAACAAGTTGCTAATATTGGCTACTCCATAAATATCATAGGAACCTATCTAGGAGAAGATAGAGGTATCAATTTTTAAAAGATTAGTATCTACTGAAAGAATCAATTAAAGGAATGTGATAAAGTGAAACTACCTATGGTAGTTTAGAAGGCTTAGGATAAGATTAATTTTTCCTAAGAAGGATGGGTGCATTTTATCAAGCATCCATAAGGCTTATTGAGAGGGAAGACTATGAGATGATGACACTTACTAGAGAGTTGTCCCAATAAAGGAGCCCCAAGAGGCACTCCCCTAAGAGCTAAGTGTCTGATTGCAACCTCACATTAAGAAAAATCAATTATGAAATATAATCTATGTCAAATTCTAGTAATATAATGTTTAATTAATGTATTGTTAAAATTTTCATGAACTAATACACTTGTAGGCTTATTAGCTAGGAGATCATGGAACCCAGTACCTAGTGACATTATAGTGATATTAGAGTAGCTGATCTTGCCATCCTAAGAATAAAATTTTATGATATCCTGATAGAGGAGAACTAGGAAAACTACTATGAATGAAAGGACTAATGAATTTAGAGCTTTCATGGAAAAAACACATCAAACTCTCACAAGTCAAAATGGAAGATTGGATCAATCCAACTAGGCGCTTTTAAAATATTTGCAAAACATGGGGAATTCAATTAATAACCTAAGGAATAAATCTCCCCATGGGAGGGACACATCCTTATCTAGAATTCCAAGACCACCATTCATAGCCAAAGAAGAACTACCAAGGGAAGAGGAAAGAATAAACCAACCCATCAATAACACAATAGAAAATACAAGAGTCTATGCAAGCCTTGAACCCAAAATTGGGGAACTCATAAGGTTTGAAAAATTTTGTAGAGGAAAAAAATATGAGACCACAAAAAGAGAAAAAATATAGCTAAACAAAGATCTCAAACATAAGGTGAACAAAGTAATGCTACCAAATTTTGAGGGATAAAAAAAACAACCCATGCATGGCTACAAAAGTTGAACACCTATTTTACTCTTAGCTCAATGATGGAAGAAAATGTACTTCAATTTTCTATACTCCAATTAGAAGGAACTACACATGAATGGTGGCACAATGGGCTAATCTCTCTAGGCCATCAAAACATAACCTCTTACCAAGAATTTTCTCTAAAACTTATCAAATGTTTCAACTAGATTGAACCTGAATGGTATTTCAAAGAACTAACTCATTTAAAATATCAAGGAACTATGGAAGAATTTTCTAATGAGTTCCAAAAAATTTCAATAATGGTTCCTAAATTATCCCAATGAAGGCTTACACACTTATTTGTAGAAGGCCTAAAGGATACTATAAAAAATATAGTTAACCCTTTAGAACCCCAAACAGTATAAGAGGTTATCCAAAAAGCCAAAAAAGTGGAATCTAATGTATCCAAATAATTATTTAGAACCTGCCCCTCAAGAAATAAAAATAAGAAGGATGAAAAAAGGAAGGTAAACATAAAACATGTTACTTCTACAAAGAATGATGGAAACTAGGTCATCAATGTCAAGAAGCAATAAGAAATAAGGATAAATTATCTAAGAAAGGTTTGTGTTTCAAATGCAAAGAACCCTAGGCTCGAGACCACCAATGTAAGAAGGGAAAATTTCATAGAATAGAAGTGTAGTGTCCCAAATTGAATATTTACTGATTTATCTTTTAACAATATTATCAAAAATAAAACTTTGCAAATAATTTCCAACACAATTGAAAACTAGTATAAATTCCAATAGGGATTTATTCAACTTTCTCAAATATAACATTCAAACTTAGATTTAAGATAAATGGAACATAGTGCTATAATAAACCTAAGGAATTCTCCACAAGAATATAACCCATTATTTCATAATAATATCCAAGATGTTGAGCATATAACCATGAATTACAAACCAATAAGATACAACAACAAGCTCTTATAACTCCTTAAAATATGTTATTGTATTTTACAACAGCAATACAATAACTAGTACAAAAACCCAATCTTAAATACATATTAACAGTTAGATTGGAATGCTAGAATAAAAACCTATAAGTGCAAATGAAACACCTTAACTAATGTTTCTTGGGATAATGGGTTTGCATTCACTATCTACCAATACAAGGGGCTACATCCTCAAACTAGCTAAAAGCTGCAACTTTTTGAAAACTCTCACAAGAGAGAAAACTAAACTGAATCATAAAATCAAAAACATGCCCAACAATGAGCCTCTTTTCCCTTTTAATACACAAAGCAAGACTCTTTGGCTTTCATCTTATTCCCTTGTGGCTCTTCAACTTCCTTAAGGCATTTCATCTTGTTCCTCCTTGACCTTTTGTCCTTTGTATAACATTAAATTGACCTTTTAATATTTTGAGTCTATATCTCAAAGTTAATTTTAATATTATATAGAATAAGACTTCAATATTTCTAATGTCCCAAAAGGGAACATTACAAATTTCCACTCCTTAAAATTGCTTGTCCCCAAGAAATCAGTACCAGGATCCCATACGAGTCTACAAGCAACCTTGTAATCCAAACTAAAAATAATTCCTACTACACTGCAAAGCTAGATGACTCTCTACAATCTATCTCTCAACCAAATCCCTGGATCCTATATAAATTTCTAAAAAACTTAGCACTTGTAAACTAATCAACATTGATCATCACCATATTCAATCTCAAACTGAACAAGACCACAATAAAATCCTAATCCAACCATTGATACACTTTACCAATACCTAGATCCCAAATTCTATTATGCTACCTCATTGTTATGATGAGATAGAAATATATCCAAGGCCCATGTATAATCCTATAGAATGTGAAGACATGACTTAAATGGATGATGTAATAAATGAGCTACTCACAACCTAAAGCCACCATCCCAAGGACATCAAAATTCATACTATCAACATAAAATTAGAGAATTTCCAAGTGCATAGGTACTATAAATATGAAAGATTCTAAGAATCTAACCACAAATCTCACATAACTAAACCACCAAGAACTATTCAAAGGCTAATGAAGAAAATTCACCCAACTCTTGAATGGGGTTAAATCAAAAAATATGTTGGGGCTGATCAAATGAAAAGCAACAGAAGTTGATTCATCATTCCCAAGCTAAGATCTGAGTTCACTACTAGGATCTAAGCTAGGATCCTAAAGTTTGAAATAAAACTCTTCCTCTTCATGGAAAACATGATATTACCCCTCATTTAACACAAAAAGAGGATTGTCAATTATTCAATTAGTAACAACTTCAAACAAAGGGTTGCCAACAAGCTGAAAGTGTTATGGAGTTTTGCTACTTAATTGTTTGGGGCAGCTATCCAAGTCATACATCTATTGAATTCTCTTAAGTTTTTTAATGACTTCCTAGAAGAACTCATGTCTCATTCTATTCTCATGTTCTCTAGAATGTTCCATGAGATTGATTTGATTTTTTTCTCCTTGTAGAGAAAGTTGAGTTTCACTTAGTGCCTCCTGCACATACTTAAGCATCCTCTTGAGATCATCAATCTCATCCTTTTCCCTATTTGACTATGCTGCATAAATCTTAATGACCTTAAGAATATAATCCCTGTTAGACAATAGACATAAGTAATTTAATTTCATAGTCTCAAGGGCTGACCTTTTGTAAATTGGCCACATGTCAGTCACCTTCCCCTTCCCTTAGGACCTTCCTGTAGAGCTCCTCAACCAACTTGTGGTATTTTCATATTGCACCAAGGATGCCACAACCATGTCTTTACTAACTTTTAGTTGATTCTATAAGGAATTTGTTTTATTGTCTCTCTATTGAAACTATTTATTGTTTTGTAATGTCATCTTAGGTTGTTCCTCTAAATTCATGTTCTGAGTGTCATGAATATAGAGTTCATTATTCCAAGGTCCCAAACTGTTATTACCTTGAGTGTAATCTACTCCATTATTCTTCTTGACAAGGCTCACCTCCAAGTCACCAACAAAGAAACCTACATCTTGTGTAATATCTTCTATGTGATCACAAGAAGGTTGAAAATCTCTAGTAGTTGTCTACTCTTCTATTTCAAGACCATCCAAATGATAATTCTAGTCTATTAGAAATTCTTCATACTCCCTTGTGTGTTGTTCATTTGCAAAGAGATCTTGGACCAACTCCAAATACTTTCTTTTTGCCTTATCAGTCATATTTTGCTGACCTAGATAAGAATCCAAGTAGTCACTACATGATAAATCATTTTGAGTTTGGTTAGGGAGTCTTTTATACTCTCTATAAATGTTGAATATTTATGCTCTTATATTAGATTCAAAATTATTAACTAACTACTCATGTAGTTTCATTGTACCTTTCCTAATTTTATTAAAATATTTTCCCATTATTGAAAATTTTTATCCTACTTATAGTCTAAACTAGAATATTCTAAAATAGTAGCATTCTTGACATGCATAAAGGTAGGTAAGGTTACACATATGTCTTCTAACTTCTTGTCTAGATCCTTATACTTAGAGATAGAACCACCTACACAAATAAGTCTCTTAGCACTTCATTCCCAAGTATATGTAACTTGTATAGTAACATTAACTTTGATTACTTATTTTTCATTTGACAATTGCAACCTTGATGCTTCAATTCCAAATTCTTCTAGAATCCTCAATGATAATTGTTTGTCCAGTGCTTTGGAATAAATTAGAATCCTTGAAGATGTGTGACTATTTTAGTAAGCTTTTTTCTTTCAAGTATATCCCTAGATTTAGAGGGTAATAGTTTCCCACAATTATTTCATGTACACTTAAATTCTAGTCTGCCTGATAGTTCCTTATTCTCTTCAAGAAATCTTGTCCATTCGAGTCTATGTAGAACTCTTTATTTGAAACCAAATTTGTTCTAATATTGACTTACCACCTCCTTTCCCTAGTCATCATCAACTAGAATTGGTCCAATCAAGAAGACAATTTCAAAATCATCAGTATTCTTGTACAACCAAACTACTTGTGATGTCCAGGGAGAAAAATGTTGAAATACTTTATTCACAAAATTGCCTTTGGTGACAAACTATATAACCTAGTTCTTTGAATCCTCACTTCATAGAGATCTAGAATTTTCTATGATATATGCACACCTAATCTGAATGTGACATAGAAGAATTATAGAGAGGATATTTTGGCTTCTTGTGGCACCATTCAATAACGCAATTCAAATGATAATTACTATCTTTGAGCATTTCTAGCAGCCTTCCAAACCTTTTTATAGCCACTACACTATAGATGTTATAGCCACCCACAAATTTTTAATCTTTTGTTGTTACTCCTTCACCCATCAACTAGTCTACTCATGATCTCCATGTATTTCATGTATTTGTCTAACTTCTTGTCATCGTGTCTTCCCTGTTATTACAACTCCCAAACCAATGCAAAACCAATATAAGACACATTTTCTCCTTTCTATAGTGAGGACTAGATAAGACACATCATGTTCTTAACTTCTAACATGCACTCAAACCATTTTTCCACTTGCAGTCAATATGCATCATTACACAACAACTCTTATGTTTTGCAATGTAGAGGAGATGTTGTTATGTTACTCATACCTCAACTTGAATGTTTACAGTTCCTTCCATGTGGAATGACCAACTTATGATATACTACAATGATAAGTCACTCCAAATAGAGAAATTCCTGAGTCAATCAAATGTAATTATTAACCCTTCATAAAAAAGGCACAAGTGGTTATAACAATGGATTTGGCTTAATTCATATCATCTTGAATGTGGAGTTACAACAACATTCTTCTTCTAATGTGATCAGATTTCCACAATCCATGATAGTCATAATACTAAGTTTCTGGATTAGATTGTGTAAAGATTTTTTCATCAACATTTCGAATCACACTACGTGATCCATCATCAAGATGAGAGAGCAAGAGGTGTAAAAAAATGTGTAAAAAAAAATTTACACAATCTAAACATTCTTCTTCACCAAATTGAAACAACCTTTTTGCAAATAGAAACTATAGAAAATGGTAGCCAATGGTGAGAGTTTATTAAAAAAAATTTACTGTAGTCTCCCCTCTATTTTTATTCGATAAAACTAATATTTAGTACTCAGATATATGTGGACCTACCAATATCACAACCAAATCAAGCAATATTAAGTTTAATACTCAGCTTGACCTAGACTCTATATTTTCCATGACCATCCTAGGATAATAATCTCCACAGGCACCTCTGAATAGCGATTCTAGCCTAGGAAGTTGTAAAATTGAAATTATGATCAATAACTGTGAGCTTTGCAACTTACGACAAAACTTGAACAAACTCTAAGTGTATTTCTTGCCCCTTTGATGCAAAATCTCTTTAGTCATACATTTATTTTGGTCTATGATTTGTCCTAACATCTCCTATGGGCATTCAACATTCATGATTTTAGATAATCCATTAAAGGAATCTATTGAATCAAATATCGTTAATGCTATGGTTGCTCCTTGCACATCTCTCTCCCATGTTAATCCTAATATAACTAGGGAAGAAATTGTCCTAGTCTCCCCATCAAATGAAGATAATAGATGTTTATCAATGGCATTTATTAACTAATGAACTTTTTATAGATAATGGTAACTTTGTAATACATCAATCGAATGAGTTGGTTTCTAACACCACATTTTAGAATAAAGTATCACTAGTATAGGAACAAATATAAAATTATGTTGCACAATTTTTTTCTATAGGGATACTACCTAACATGCTTTTTGTGTTGCTTCTATTGTAAAGGTCTGACTTCTACTATGATAGTTTTGACATTGATATTCACATGCATAGACTCGTCATGATGAAATGGCTTTATATTGAACAGTTTTCACATACATGTGAGTGCTCAATAAGCTAGAGATTAAATGATATTCTGTGTTTGATTTCCTTGACCACGTATGTTCACCAAGGACACTCAAATACTTGCTAATGAAACATTAAA
The DNA here is from genome assembly GCA_028749045.1 of Cupressus sempervirens. Classification (NCBI taxonomy): domain Eukaryota; kingdom Viridiplantae; phylum Streptophyta; class Pinopsida; order Cupressales; family Cupressaceae; genus Cupressus; species Cupressus sempervirens. Next base: position 449,309,734 of record CM053786.1, read on the forward strand.
AACATATATTGTTCTAGAATAATATATTCTAAAGATAAAACTTTATCTATTTTGAAAAGAAATTTAATGTGACCCTTTTCTAGAAATCTAACCAAGCTGTTATAAATACCATTGTTATTAAACCTCATAGGCTAGCAAGACTTTTAGCTTTGATACCATTGTAGTATCCTAAATTGAATATTTACTAATTTCTCTTTAACAATATAATCAACAATAAATCTTTGCAGATAGTTTCTAGCACAATTGAAAACTAGTCTAAATTCCAATAGGGATCTATTCAACTTTCTTAGATATAACATTCAAACTCAAATTTAGGCAAAATGGATCACAATGCTATAATAAACCCAAGGAATTCTTCAGAAGAATATAACCCATTATTTCATAATAATATCCAAGATGCCAAGCATATAACCATGAATTACAAACCAAAAAGATACAACCAACAAGCTCTTATAATGCCTTGAAATATTTTTTTTACAACAACAATACAATAATCGATATAAAAACCCAATCTTAAATGCAGATTAATGGTCAAATTGGAATGTTAGAAGAAGAATCCATAAGCATAAATGAAACACTTGAACTGATTTTTCTTAGGATAATGGTTTGTATCCATTGTCTACCAGTACGAGGGGCTACATCCTGAAACTAGCTGAAAGCTAAAGCTTTCTAACAACTCTCACAAGAGAGAAAACTAAACTGAATCATAAAATCAAAAACATGCCCAACAATGAGCCTCCTTCCTATTTTAATACACAAACTAAGACTCTTCAACTCCTCTTTGTCTTTTTCATTATTCCCTTGTGGCTCTTCAACTTTCTTAAGGCATTTTGTCTTGTTCTTCCTTGACACTTTTTCTTTTGTATAACATTAAATTGACCTTTTAATATTTAGAGTCTATGTCTCATAGTCAATTTTGATATTATATAGAATAAGACTTCAATATTTCTAATGTCCCAAAAGGGAACATTAAAAAAAGACATAAAGAAGGATGAGACATCAAACAAACCAATGAGGATGGATGAGAAGGAATTTAGAACACTGGTTGTAGTCACCCAAGAAAGTAGAAAGAGACATTTCCATATAAAAGGAACTTTAAAAGGCCAAAAGGTGATTGCACTAATAGATTCAAGAGCCTCTCATAACTTCATAGAAAAGGACCTAGTAATCAAAATAAGGTTAAAATCATAAAAATTTAAAGGCTTCAAGGTGATCATGGGAAATGGTACCATTGATCTATGCATGGATATCGTTCACCAATTAGACATCTCTCTAAATAACTACACTATAAAAGAAAATTTCTTTGTTCTAAAACTACTGATGAAGGGTTCTCCCCTTAATACCTTAAACACATAATAGGAACAAAGAAGTAACAACAATTTGTGAGAACAAAATATGGGCTTCTTATTATCATTGCAAAAGAAAAATTATAGAATTCAAAATTACAATATGCTAACCCATAGGGCCACCTTCATTATAGTAATCTTCAAGATAAATATGTAAACTACCACCTAGAGTTGTCCTGGGTAATGTTCAAGCATTTCTTAAATAGGCAATTTTATGCCACCTGAGAAGGTTCTTGAAACTTGAACTTAATACCTAGGTTTTATAGATCCTAAAACTACATATAGAGTTAGCCAAATACATTTTTGACATTTATTTTGAAAGTTTTGGTTGGACCAACTTCAAAAGGCCATAACTCTCAAACCATTACTCCATTTGGCTATTATAACCACTTTTTAGAATCCTCAACTCTTGATCTACAATCATGGATTCTTGTGAGCACCCATCCATCAAGTTTATTGGGCCTAATCTAGGAACATTTAGGCCTTCAACAGTGAGCTTGAATTTTTTATACCAAAATTGTAAACCAAAAATCCACAATAAATCCATGAATACTCATGATATGGCACTAAGCCTCAACTAGTAGGTTGATGTATCCAAGGTGAACATCCACCTTAGAAATTAGGAATTTCCAAGCTTGTTCGACTGACTTACTAAATAGTAAGCCTCCACCAATAGTAAATCTGCATTAAGACAACCCTTATTCAAATAACTAAAATAAATTATTTTTACTTGATGAAAGATTTCTCTTACACCTAGGATGCTCCTACATTAAAAAACCAAGTTAATTTGAGAAATGACCTTATCACGTCACAAGTAATCAGAGGAAAACCAAGATGGTTAACCTCCTCCCTTGCTAGCATGATGAATCTTCTACTGGCATCCCTTTCCATTTGACTAGGTATTATTCATAAGTTTTTTTCCTTGTACTTTTTCCAACACGACTATCTAAAATCTCCTTTATAACTGAATTAGCTGCAAGAATACTCCACAACACTTATCCAACTTCATATCCACCACCTCCTTCATAATACTCTGTCAAATATTAAATATTAAATACCGATGAAATATTCAATTCAGTGGGCAACTCTACTTCATAGGCATTTCTAGAATCATGTGTTTTCACTATCTTGCATGGTCCAAACATCTTCATTTTTACCTTATTATATGTGCCCACCGGATAATGCTCCTTTCTAAAATGAGCAATGAATTCATCTCCAATCTAAAATTCCTTATACCTCCTTTTCACATCTATCTTTAACTTGTATTGTGTATTCATATTTATAATGTGCTTCCTCACCTCCTCATGGATATTCTTCAAATGTTTATAAAATTCTTTTACTTCAACACTACTAATCTCTCCTTCATCCAACTATCTTAGTTTAAAAGCATTTTTAGGATTGCTCCCATATATTTGGAATAGTGATTTACTAGTACTCCTATTGATAGAATTATTATATGAAAATTTGGCCTTTGGTAAAATCATATCACTTCCTTTTGGTTTATCTCCAACCAAACATGTCAACAAGTTTCCCAAACTATGATTCACAACTTCTATATCTCCATTAGTTTTTGGATGATGTGATGAGTTGAACTTCAAATCCATCTTCAATTTAGTCTACAATATATGCTAGAAATACCAAAAGAACATGGTATCTTGATATGAAACTATACTCTTTGGGAAAAAATTTAGTCTCACAACTTCTCTAAAAAATAACTCTACCACATGAACAACATCACTAGTCTTCTTATGGGGAATGAAATGTGCCATTTTTAAAAACATATCAACCACCACAAAAATAAAATAATGACTTAATTGAGTCCTTAGTAATTCAAGAATGAAATACATGCTAACATCAGCCCATAGCTTCTCTCGTATAGGTAATGACTAATACAACCTCATATTCTATTTCACTCCTTTTGCCATCTAACATACTCTGCCACTCCATACTGTACACTCAAAAGTGTCACACTCTAAACCCTTCTATCCAAACGATTCCATAAGTTGGAATGCTTAGATGTCGGCTTAGAGCTCCCTATCCACAGAGTGCAAGAAGTTAGTATTCAAGCATGAAGGCTCTCAGCCAAGCCTTAGAAATGTACTTCTTGCTAGTAAACCATGCAACGGGAGGTTCTTTGAGACAAGAGCAAGAGTGCCAATATCTTCAAGGAATCCCTCAAGAATGCAATGCAAGTATGGAAACTAAGCTAAGATGATAATGCAAAATACAGCTATTCTAAGCATGGATGAGAGTGTTACAATACCATTATTAAGCTATGTGAGATTAAGCTACATGTAAAAATGAAAGCTAAGCTAAGCTAGAATGCCATGATGCCATGGATGAGAGAATGTAGACAACAAAAAGAAGTTCTCCACAAAGCTCCAAAGAAACTTGTTAGAAAACCTGCAGCATAACAATATTCAAAATGAGGATGTATTGAGGGGGAAAGCTCTCTCCCTTTTAAAGATGTATGGATGGTAGAGATCAAGATGAAGATGTTGGATGATCAACAGTGGAATTTGAAAAGATGAGTGATCCATGTGCACACACAAGTCAACCAATAGAATATAAGTTAACTTGTCATATAAGACAAAAGTCTCACAAGCCTTTTCTTTTAATTGTAAAATAGAAAAAGGACTTTATGTGTGCACTTTAAGTGGGTTAGAAGAATGGGGTCTTTTATTTAATTAAAAGGGGACATGTTCTTTTAATCAAATAATGAACTTAGGATAGCATAGTCAAACTATAGGTTATAATCAAATAAATTAATTATTAGCAATTTTGTCTAGGTAAATGATTAAATTAATTTAGCCAAAATGTTGAAAAGGGGGCTAATAGTCTAGATGACCATTTTTAGGTGATTACATTTGCCCCTCTTTAAGTAATGCGTGATCGATCTGGGAACACATTATGTCAAAGAAAATAAACAGCCAAGTAGGTGGTGATAGATATAGATATCTGATTTTGAAGAACGAAATGTAGAAAAAGATAGCAAGTCCTAAATGCACAGCCTAATAGTGGTAGTACTGAACACTAGGAAAAGATGATGTCAGAATTCAAGAAGAATGTTAACACTTAGAAAAGCGGATGGAGTGAGAGCAAGTGAGAAGAACAAACAAATGCTCCTAAGCAGTGATAGAGTATTTTTGCCCCCTCGGGATCGAAATGGAAATGAGGTAAGGGGATGCAAAAACTGGCTAGAAATGAGAAAATTAGAATATAGCAATGTCCAAGATGACAAATAGCTGATTAGAACCCAAGAATGACTATAAGAAACTGATAAAATGCCCCAGTTTGACTAGAGTTGACCTTGAAGGATATAGCATAAAATTAGGTCGAAATGAGTAGAAAGGTGATTTTAGACATGAAACAATGAATTGAAGTAGATATGAAGTATGGAAATGATGAAGACATGAAGAAATGAAGATGCCCCAGTGATGATTCAGAGATTCGACCTCAAAAGGTCAGCTAACTACTCAGAAGAAAGTAGAATTTTAAAAGACAATTTTGACCATCAAGATGAACTCGAATTTGGATTTCGATCTCAAAAATGAATTTACGATGTTGAAATTATTTAAGAGGTCAAAAATTTATATAATGTGATGATAAGATAGAAAAGAGATGAAGTGAAAGATTAAGAAGGTGAAAAGACATGAACAAGAAGAAAGTAAAGAAATATATGAAAGCAGTTAGCTGATATGTCCACAAAAAAGATGAAGAGAGAGCTCTCCCCATATGTATGAATGAAAGACTAAGCTAGAAAATGAATGTAAAATGCAAGCTAATATGCAAAGTGGTTTACTAGCAAGAAGTGTATAACATTTAGACTCTTAATTTCATCATTGAGCATTTATTAGGGACATCATGAGATCATACAACCATCACTAGTATAACTATGAAGATATGAATATGATTGATATTAGATAGGTATGTGGAAATCCAATCTAAGCATTAGAGACATGTAAGTCAAGATAACTACGCGATTAGATTTCCTAAGTTTAATTTAGCAAGATTACACCTGTATCAAGGCATAAGTGCCAGGATAAACCTTGAGTGTGGTCTTGCAAAATAGTCAAGGATGATACATTTGTAAGTCAATGTGTTGAATAGGACCAGCATAAATGCTTACAACACTATAGAAAAACAAAAGTATACCCACAAGTAGAAATCAAAAATATATGTCCCATGCCCCCAGTCTTCTAGTCAATGACATCCTTGAAAGATTATTAGGGAGGGAACACATGGCAAAGAAATCATCATAGACAACACACAAAGTAGATAAAGATCAGCATAGCTCAGTCATTTAAGTGTTAAAGTGTGGGTGTGCAAGTCAATTGGCCATTTCTTCAAGACTTGATTCTGATAGTGATAAATATCATGACATCGGAGACCATAGGTAAACTATATGAAAAGTGTTGAGAAACACTTGATGTCAAATTGGGTGGGGGTAGTATTGAGAAACACTATTTTGTGAGTTGTCAAAGAAACCCTAATGCACAAGAATACCTCAACAGGCTAAGTATTTGTGCCCCCAAGATGAGGACAAGAAAAATTTCCAAGATAGGAAATGTGTAGCAAAATAGGTGATTGAGACTAATAGATAGAGATGCAAGGGTCTCAAGTAGCACCTGTTTCCAGATTTTCACCACTTGACAGATTTTTTCAGGACTTTTTTCAATTTTTTGTATTTTTGTATTTTTGAATTTTTTTGGTGATACATCAAAGCACCTATTGCTAGGTTTTCACTAAGATGATCATTTTTTCAGGACATTTTCTGATTTTTAGGATTTTTTCAGCATCATATATGATTTTTTGGATTTTTTGGAATAATTTAGAGATCACTAGTTCTCAAGCAAGATCACATCATTTTCTCCCAATGTCTACCAAGGTATAGGACACGATGGAGAAAAAAGTTGGTGGATAAGAAAAGATGGATGAAAAAGGAGCACGAAGCAAGTAAAAGTGATCCTCAAGGACTGACTCCTCAAGAGTACCCAAGCTAGGGAAAGAGGTGAAATTGTCATATGAAGCATGTTTTGGATAAGCAATGGAAGTAATGAGCAAGATAGCATGTAGGATAAGCGGTGAAGCCAACAAGTGTGATAGCATATAAGATAAGTGATGGAAGCCAATGAGTAAGATAGTATGTAGGATAAGTAGTGAAGCCAACAAGTGAGATAGCATGAAATGTGTAGTCCAAAAGAGTAGCCATGTCAAGAGACCTAGGAGAACCATGTTTCATTTACTATGATCAAGACCAAGGGGTCAACTACATAGTATAGCAAAGGGATAGAGCAATAAGAATAAAGCTAAAGATAGAGGCCATGAGTGAATGGGAGAGCACAATAGAAAATCTGGTGGATAAGATAGCCAATATGTAAAGATAGCTCAACATTGTCAAGATCAAAGAGAGAAGAAGGGATAGATGGATGATGGAAGAATTACGCATGATGCTTGTTTGCCAAGTTTTCATCATGGTACTTAGCTAAGGTGCCACAAGAAGTAGTTTTCACCATAGGATAAATTTATTTCTCTTTACTTTTGCTACCAAGGTGCCACAAGAAGTAGTTTTCACCAATGCACATTTTCATTTTTTTTTTTTTTTTTTGGTTTTTTTTGTTTTTTTTTTTGAATTTTTAGAAAGAGCTGAAGCTGTTTGAATGTAGATAATGCTCCTATAGAAAATATAAGTCATGAAAAGCCAAGACCATAGAAAGGTATGCTCAAAGATGTTGACAGGGTGATGAAAGAGAAATGGTAGTAGGAAGAGTATATGGAGGATAAGAGTTCATGTATAGAAAGGAGGTGTAAGCTTTAGAGGATTTCATGTGGGTAGCTAAAATATTGGACAAGATCAACATTGACACACACCTTGAAGGGTATTGGAACAATGGAGGAATCATGGATGAAATAGCTTGAGATTTAGATGTATGAGGTGGTAGAAAAGATTTGGAAAAAAGTGGAGTGGAAGGCTTTGGAATATTTTTAGGAAGATTTTTGGAAGAAGATGGAATGGAAGCCTTTGGAATCTTGAATGTCAACTTTGAAATATTTTCAATATTCAAGTCTTTTAAAAGAGACTTGGGAATCCACATAGCTTTAGATTTTCCTTGTTCTTTGGGTGTTTGAGAGTGCCTTTGTATAATGATGGATTTAGGAACCCATATTTTCTTTGGTTTAGCTCTTTGAGTAGTGGACCTTTGCGGTCTCTTTTGTGCATTTTCCTTCTTAGCATTCACATGTCGGTTAGATGGGACATAGTGATCTTTCTTTTTAAATGGATTCTTATGTTTATCCTCACTTCCAAAGGACTTGAGATTTGTGAATGAATAAGGATGATATGACTGGTTTAGATGTATAGATGGGTGAAAAGTCATCAAGGATGAGTGTCTTTGTTGATCTTGAGGTATTATAGGAGAGCTAGGAGTGGAAAATGTAGAAGATGAAGGAACATAAGGCCCCAATATGGATGGAAGGTTTGAATGCTTTAGCTTAGATGGATAAGGACCAAGGATAGATTTAGAAGATGCAAAGGGATAGTGGGAAGGGATATCCACATCTTTAGAGTGAGAAACATGGTCAAAGCTATCAATAGACTCATAAGTACCTTTGATAGGAACAACATTTTTAATAGAAGCACTTGAAGCTTGAGCACAATTTTGAAGTGGATGTGGAGAAGTAGAACATGAGGGGATGCTTTGATCTTGACAAGTAGCTTTGGATAGCATATGAAGAGAACTTTTCTCATAATTTTCAGTAAGCTCAAGGGAGATAATGGAAGTGGTATCTTCATCATACTTGGGGGGTGGGAAAGATATAGGATATGGAGGGGGAAAATATTGAAAGAGATTAATGGTTTCTTGATCTTGCTCTTTCTTGACATTTATAGCTTTTTTTTTTTTTAGAGTCCTCTTGACATGGAGCCACTTCTAAGGACACAGGAGAATAAAGAGTGAATGGAGTAGTGCTTGGATTAGGCATAGTAGTGCATGAAGGTTGAGGATGTTTAGGATTAGTAGAATGGAAAAGGTTTGTAGCCAAGTGAAGGTTAGCTTGAGTTTCTTTTAGAGATAGCCCTTGAGGATACACATAGTCAATGTGGAAAGCATTAGGTTCTTTATTTGATGGAGGCATGTTGGAAAGATTTGAAGTGTTGGGAGATGCACGAGTCTTGGAAGAAGTGGAAGATGTAATAGAGCTGCTACTAGACATAGGTTCATTAATGTAATCTTGCTCAAGAGAAGTATCTTCACCACATGAGTCACTAGAGGTTCCAAGATCAAAAATCTCATCATCAATGAGATCTTGGATTTTATGTTTCAGCTCTATTCAATCAAAAGTAGCATGGTCATTAGATTGATTATAAGAACAATAATCATCCAGGAAAGGATTTCCATAGGAGCTAGACTTAGGCAACATGATGATCTTATTGCCAAGAAGTTTTTGCAAAGTGTCATCATAAGAATTTTCCAAGGGAGAAAAAGTTCTATTAGAAACATGTCTAGGATCTTCTTTTTGTTTCTCAAGTGAATATAATGCATTCATTTCTTCATCCTTTTCTTGGTCAAAGATAGGTTTATCATGATATTTTGGCCTAGGCCCAAAGGAGGTATCACTTGCTTGTCCTCTAAAGAGGTCTTTAGATCTAGAAGATGAAGACATTTGATGTCTTGAAGTAGAGCATGTAGACCTAGAAGAAGAGGATGACCTCAAAGAAGGCGACTCACATGTATTTAAAGACCTTAAGGAAGATTCATGTAATGATGCAATCTTCTCCTCCAACCTTTTCTCAAGTTTAGACTTCATTTCTATCATGCACTTAGAGAGATGAAGGTAAGAAAGATCATTTGTCTCTTCTAGTTCTTTGTATTGTGCATATAGATCTTGAAACTCTTTAGTGACATGGAGGATATCATGATCATCTAGATTTGGTTGAAGTTTGGTAGCACAAGCTTTGAATTCCATAGTGATAGATAGATAATCAAGCATGAAGGAGACTAGAGGAAGCTAATAAGGTGACACAAGATAACTTGATGTCCAAACTAGAGAGGTAGATTATTCACTTTCCAATATAGTAAAGATAGAGTAAAGTGACTTGTCAAGAAAGTGTCCAAGTTACTTATGACACTAGTGACTCAAGTCAAGAGCTAGGAAAGAAGCCAACAACCAAGTAGATAGAGCAAGTGGGGTGACAAGTGAACAACTTTCCCAACCCAAGAGTGTAGTCAAGAAATCAAGGCAACCATTTCAGCAAAAAGATAACTAGCAAGCAGACATATACCATGAAGAAAAAAAGACCAAGAGCACTAAGACCAAAGAGCCACTTTAAGAATGTTCAAGAACTAGAGACATAGAAAATCAAAATCAAATGATGAAACTCCCCTTCGTAAGTAACACAAGAAAAATTTTGCACTTGACATTTTGACTTGGTTGACAAAGTTTGACAATAATTGATAGCATAGAAAATTTGATGTTCAAAAGAAATTTCTTTCCAAGCAAGATAGTGACACATGGAGTAGTCTTCAAACAATCAAGCAAGGGACAAAGAAACCTTGCATGATACAAGCATATCTCAGGTCTCAAAATAAATCCCTAGAACTATCATCATGTGTATGTTCCAAATATTTCACAGGTCTACCACATTCAAGAACACATCAAGCAATATCTACCTAAATGTCATGGTTCATTACTCAACAAATTGGCCCACGCTTGATGCTCCTTTTCCTCACACCAAGTGGTTTCCCACAAGAGATATTGGCTTTGTCATGGAAGTTCCATAAGCACAACCAAGGGAACACATATGGTGAGTGTAAATCTTGGGGTGATCTGGGTAATCCACTAGGATCAATCTTTGCACCAAGAAGTTGAGAAGCTAAAAAGGGTAGTTACTAACTTAGGGTGTTTAGATAGGGCTTCCGTTCATAGTGTTCCTCTTGCTCCCAATTATAGGACACCTCACCTTGCGATGAGTAACCGATCTCGCGACCACAAGAGTGCCTTAAGCATTCTTACCTAGTGATCTCCCTATGGTTGAAATCCCATAAGCGATCACACTAGGTGAAGACAAACACTACGTCTACCAAAGTTTTGTGTCCTTGGTAGCCTTGATTTTATAGTGGGTTGGAAGAGCTAGGTAATCAGCTTGTCCCCACTAGGGTCGTTCCTCTCAGGTTGTTCGAGAGCAGGCCCTCTAAAGGATCCTAACTACCACAAAATAGATCCATTCTCGAGGGTCAAGATTTCTGATTCACCTCAAGGGTGAAGAGCATACTCTCCTACCTTGATTGCTTCCCCCAAACACACCAAAAAGATTCAGTTGCCTCTTACTCTTGAAACCAAATGGTAAGTCAAGATTTCTGATTCACCACAAGGGTGAAGAGCATACTCTCCTATCACCAAAAGATCCCAATTGTAAGTTTTAATGTGCCTAAAAATAAAAAAGTAGTATATGCTACACATGTAAAAGTAAAGAACAAGAAAAATTAGGTTTTTTATGAATTGGGCAGCCTTGCAAACAATCGTTAGTAGCCCTTGTGCATTTGAAGCTTTGACATGCATTCTTTTTGTGCAATGTTTCAATTTTTTTCATGAGGATGGCAACCTACAATCATAACTTGTTAGCACCACAAGTTAGTGTAAAATAACATAAAATAATGCAATAAAAAGTGGTTAGTTGACTCAAAAATCCAATTTATCTTCCAACCAAGTGCATGCAAAGAAAGTGCAAGTTAATCACAAATGCTCTCATTTTTACTCTTTGATTTTGACCTAGTCAACAAGTTTGGACTTGTTTGCTATTATTCCGGATCCAAAAATAGAAATTAAAAGAAGAGACCCCTACTAAAAATCAGACAGCTTTCCAAAAATGCAAGAAATTCAAAAAAAATCTGTTCATTTTCTCCCTAGAGACCGATTTTGTCAAAATAGGCCAAATTTATCAAATCAGGTTTTTGATCCTTAATACGACCTCAAAAATCAAAACACAAAGATAATACCCCTCTTAGAATTCAAAAAACTTTCTGAAAATGTAAGTTTTTCTGAAAAATGCACTGATTTGCGATTAGAAACAACTTTTTATGAAAAATAAAGAAAAAATCATAACTCTCGCAAATCATGTCATAATGCTTTGAAAATCGGACTGAGATAGTTTGAACATATACCCAACTTTTGAAAAAAAATTAGAACCAAACTCCAAGCTGTTTAAAAGATATGATTAAATCTTTAAACCAACTATATTTTTGGCCTTCAAACCAATCTACTTATGGGTTGGCCTTAAAACCTAAGTGATAATTCTACAAAAGCACTTGATTAGATCCAATATGCTACTGTAAAAAATTAGAGATGAAAAATAAAAGCAAATGGAGCTAGAAACTTGATTCAAGCCCCACGATGGGCGCCAAAAATGTACACTCGAAAGTGTCCCACTCTAAACCCTTCTATCCAAATGATTCCATGAGTTCAGAATGCTTGGATGTTGGCTTAGAGCTCCCTATCCATGGAGTGCAAGAGAGTGTATTTCAAGTTCAAGGGCTCTCAAATGAGCCTTAGAGATACTCTTCTTGTTGAAAAGGGGGCTAATAGTCTAGATGACCATTTTTAGGTGATTACACATACAAACTTCTCCACATCTTGCTATAACTATGGCCAGTAATAATTCTCACCAACCAAAGCAATGGCTTTATATCTACCAAAGTGTCCAGTCAATCCTCCACTATGCTTCTCCTTGATGAGATTATCTCTCATTGAACTTCTTGGAATGCACAACTAGCTTCCTTTAAAAAACATACCATCTTGGATTATGAAAACCAACCACTTCATCCTATCAAGCATAATAAGTTCTATACAAGCCTTCCATGCTTCACCAAAATAAGGATCCTCTAGTTACAAAATATTGAGTTCCTTAAACCCAACCACCTCAATCTACACTTTTTTAGCAAAAATTATCTTCTACTAAGAGCATCTACAAATTTGTTATATTCCTCACTCTTGTGTTTCAAGAAAAATGTATAACTCTACAAAAACTCAACCTGCTTCAAATGCCTTTGGTTTAATTTTCCTTAACTATTCAAATATTACAAAACTTGATGATTAGTATACAAAACAAACTCCTTAGGAAGAAGACAGTGTCTCCACTTCTTCAATGTTTGAACTATAGCATAAAATTCCTAATTATAAATAGAATATTTTCTTTTAGCATCATTTAACTTCTCACTAAAATAAGCAACAAGTCTACCTTCATGGCTCAAAATAGCTCCTATTGTAGTACTGCTAGCATCACAATCTACTTGAAACAACTTGTTAAAATATGGAAGTGCTAAAAAAGACTACTCTATAACTTTCTATTTCAATAGATTATAACTTGTATTTGCTCCTACAACCTACTTAAATTCTTTCCTATCCCCTTTCATTATTTTAGTCAAGGGTCCACAAATACTATTGAAACCTCGTATGAACTTTCTATAAAAACTAGCCTATCCATGAAAAGATCTTACCTCTGTAGCACTCTTTGGAGTAGTGCATTCAAGGATAGCCTTCACTTTATATAATTTGATTTTTAGACCTTATACTAAGACTTCAAATATCAGGTACACCAACTCCTTCTTCACAAAATTTAAATTCTTTAGATTTATCAACAACTTTTCTTCCCTTAACTTATCAAACACCTTTTGAATATGCATCAAATGCTCATCCAATGTCTTACTAAAGATCAATATATCATCAAGGTAAACAATGACAAACTTACCTAGAAACTCTTTCAGTACCTCATCCATGAGCCTCATGAAAGTTCTTGGTGCATTAGTTAGCCCAAAAGGTAGGACTAACCACTCATACAATCCTTCCCTTGTCTTGAAGGTACTCTTCCACTCATAGCCATCACTGATTTGAATTTGATGGTATCCACTCTTTAGATCTCTCTTTGTGAAATAAACATCTACACTCAAATATTCCATAATATCATCCATTCTTGCCAATGGAAATCTATACTTGATTGTGATCTTGTTGATAGTGCAAGAATCTATGCACATCCTCCATCCTCCATTCTTCTTTGGTGCTAATTTTGTTGGCACAACACATGGACTTAGACTCTATCAAATCAACCCATTCTACAATAATTTATGAACTTGTCTATTCAACTCTTCAATTTCTACTAGTGTCATTCAATGCACTACCTTATTTGGAAAACTAGCTCCTAGAATCAAATCTATCTAGTGACAGATCTTCTTCACTGGAGGTAATCCATTAGGTACATTATCTAACACAATATCATGAAACTCTCCCAAAAAATTTGCAGCTTATGTAGGTACATCCTCTACTTATTCTTTACCATCTTTTGGGTTTATAGAAATCTACATATGCTCATGCTTCCTAGCTTGGAGAAACTCATTTCCATCAACAAAACATATCAAGCAGCACTACATATCTTTCCTTCTTTCTCCTTCAATGACTTTAACTTATGTTTCACTCCATCCTTTGGCAGAGTGTAGCTATTTTCTCATCCATGATGTATAGCATGTTTGTCAAACTATCATGGCCTACCCAACTAATTATGATATATGTCCATAGGTATGATATCACAAAGTAAGTCATCCTAGTAGCTTCCAATCTTGAACTTAACTGAGCATTTCTCACTAACCATGAGCTTGTGGTCATCTTGTACCAAGGAAATATGATATGAATGTATGTGCTTCTACCTCTTTAGCTTCAACTTGGTGACCATATTATTTTACACTAGATTGTTAGTGCTTCCACCATAAATGATCACATTACAACACTTATCTTCACATTTTCACCTGGTTTGAAACAAGCTCCTTCTTTGGTTAGGTTCATTCTCACTGCTTAGCAAGACTCTTCTATTAACTAAGACTTCTCCCCTTTGAACATCTGAAGAATGGGATGATTTGGCATGTTCATCAACATGCATAACTCTAGCATGGTCTTCTATTCTTCAATATACCCTTCCTTGGTGCTGAGAACATTCAAATGCTCTATGCCTTTCTACTCCACAATAAAAACTTTTTCCACAAAAACCCCCTATTCTAGATCCTTTCCCTCTTCCTCTTCCTCTTTGATCTCTATTGTTATGATCTTGGAAAAGATTGGAATTATTTCCCATCTAGTTCTAACATCTACTTCCAACCTCATCCTTGTTCTTTTGAACATCATTTTAGACTCCATAAGATCATCTGCCAGATCTTCCACTTTGACCTCTACCACTATTTTTGTTATCAAATTTTTTGTTCAACTTCTTCTCTCCTTTTAGGGAAAATTAGTACTCTTGTTCAATATTGGTCATTTGAACTAGGCTCAACTTCTCCTAAATTCTTGGCCTTAACCCATTAAGGTAAGAAGAAACATTCTCCTTATCATATTCCACATGATTAATTCTTATGAGGACTCAGCAAAACTCCTCAGTATACTCTTGAAGAGATCTTCCCACTTGCTTCAACCCTTGCATCTTCCTCAACCAATCAACTTCATAATCCATAGGAATGAACTATCACTTCATTTTAGCTATCATTCAATCACATCTGGTGATTTTGTCTTTCCCTCTTCTATTTTTCTCCAATTGGATCTCCTCCCACCAAATATTTGTATGACCATTTAGTTTTGCCTTTGTACACTTGACCCTATCAAGATTTTCAATATCTTCATATTCAAAGTACTCTTCCAATTCATTGATCCAATCAATCAGTTCCTCTAGGTTAAGATTTCCTAAAAATATGGGAACATCAAACTTACATCTTTTTTCCAATCTTAAAAATTATCTTGAAATTATTTTTCTCCTCTAGGTTCAAACCTTCATCTTCTACTTCTTGATTAGCATTTCCTTCTTCTTCCCTTTCATCCTCACTTTTGTCATTTCCTATGGAAAGATTCATTCCTCTATGCATTTTTTCTTGCAATGCTTGTATTTTCCTTTAGAGGGCTCTAAAACCCATGGGTGTAACACCTAAAACTCTCCCACCATGCTCTCTTTGTAGAGGCATCTTTGCACTTCAATTGAAACCCAGTGCAGACTATCTCATAATTAGCAATCTATTCACACGCTTCGCCCAAACCATGGCCCTAGTGTGAACTTCCTCATAGTTGGTGATCTATCCACACACTTAGGAACTTTGGCTTTGATACCACTTGATGAAAGTTTCTCCCCTTAATACCTTAAACATGTAACAAAAAGAAAGAAGTAACAACAATTTGGGAAAAAATATGGGCTTCTTATTATCACCACAAATGTGAAATTATAGAATTCAAAATTAGAATATGCTAACCCACATGGGCACCTTCATTATAGTTATCTACAAGACAAAGCTATAAACTATCACTTAGATCTCTCCTAGATAATTTTCAAGCACTTCTTAAATAATTAATTGTATGTCACTTGGGAAGGTTCTAGAAACTCAAACTTAATACCTATGGCCAACAGACCCTAAAAATACATATAGATTCAGCTAAATACATTTATTTTGGAAGCTTTGGTTGGACCAACTTCAAAAGGTTGTAACTCTCAAATTTTTGCTCTATTTGGCTATTATAACCACTTTTCATAATCCTTTGCTCCTAGTCTACAAGAGAGTATTTGTACAAGTGCCCATGTATTGAGTTTTTAGGCCTCATTTGGGCACATTTAAGCATTCAATAGCGAGCTTAAATTTTTTAATACCAAAACCAAAAATTAAAAATTTACAATAAATCTATGAATACTCATGATATGGCACTAAGCCTCAACTAGTAGGGTGATATATCTAAGATGAACATCCACCTCTAAAATTAGGAATTTCTGAGCTCATGACTTACTTACTAGAAAGCCTCCATAGACAACAACTTCACATTAAGGCAACCCTTATTCAAACACTTGAAATGAAATTTTTTTGGTTGGTGCAAGATTACTCTTACACCTAGGATGCTTGCATCAACTACAAAATAACATCATCCTTGGAATGCCTTGGATTAACTCCTTAGGAAATTTTACTATAGATAACCCCAATCTAGAGGTATGTTTCAAACATGAAAGAAAAGACATAATCTTAAAAGGATTGCTTGATGGATCACCCAAAGTAGTGTCTTGCAATAGAATAGGATGCATCATTAGATATGATCAAGGAGAATGGATAGCCAAGAGTATAATTCTTGATTAAATACTCACTAATGAACCAATGATACATGTATATATACATCCCATCCTGAAGAAACATGAAAAGATTTTTGAAGATATTCCCCTAGGCTTTAAGCATTCCATAGAATTAGAGGAAGGGTCCAAACTAGTAATAACCAACCCTTATAGGAACCCCTACAAATACATGGAGGAAATTGAAAAAAATATTAAAGAACTATTAGAAATGGGACACATTCAACCTAGTGGCCTCTTCAATAGTACTCATCAAAAACAAGGATGGAACTATGAGAATGTACATTGACTATAGAGCCTTAAATGAAAAAAGCAATCAAGAATGGATATTCAATTCCTAGGATAGATGAATTAATGGATAAATTACATGGTACCTAGTATTTTTTTAAAATTGATCTAAGGTCTCGATATCACCAAATTAGAATAAGGAAGGAACATGTCACAACATTCAAATGTTTTTATGGATATTTTGAATTTCTAGTACTTCCTTTTGCCCTTACAAATGCCCCAACTACATTCCAATTATGTATGAAACATATTTTCAGGTAGCAATTAAGAAAGTTTCTCCTCATATTTTTTGATGACATCCTCGTTTATACAAAAACTTGGGAAGAACATTTGCAACATATTGAAGAAGTGCTAAAAATTATAGAAATAGATTCATTATATGCCATAATCTCAATGTAATGAACCCATTTTGGGGGTCATTCGTTTATTTATGACTTTTTCTTTATTTGTATCCTTTTTGCCATTTTTTTTCTAATGATCCTTTACCCAAAACTTTCATTCAATATATATATTTTTAATTTGAAGAGTTCTAACTTAAAATATAATAATTATATTATATTAATATAATTATTTAATTATTTATTTATAATAATATCACAAAATATTAATATTATAATATATATTAATTTAATAATATATCAACTATATTATTAGATTATAATACTTTATTAATACATTACGTTGCTATATTATATTAGATTATTATTATTATAACACGATATGATATTATTATATAATTAGAATGTAATATTAATTTATAAAAATATTATTATTTTAATATCATTCTTAATATTACTTTATATAAAAATATTTATTTATTATTTAAATTATATACTAATATGGGGACATCACAATCCTCCCCTCTTGAATTTGCTTGTCCTCAAGCAAGGACAACTTATAAGACTATCTACATGTAATGTTAATATCCTTATGATGTAAGAAAATATAACCATATATTGAATATAACTATTGATGCATAAATACATGAAGCAAGCATGAAGTAGACACATGAATGCATGAAAACACAAAGCATACACAATGAAGATAGATGATGCATGAAGGCACAAAGCATACACAATGTAGACATATCATACATTCTTTGTTGATTCTCTATAATTTAATTTTCACAATGAAGTAGAGTAAAAGGAATGATTTATAAAATATACTTCCCCAATATGCCTTTTGATCATGGATCTTGTAAACATAAATAATTATTAGCATATAATAGCTCCAAAGAGAGATGAGTCTTGTGATAATCCCTTTTCTTATTTACATAATCATTTGGAAGATAGGGTACAAGAATCTTTCTCTCTGCTTATTACAATCATCATAAGATGGAAGACTTACAGTGCCAAAGGGTGTGTGAAACTGGCTACAAGTAGTTCCCTAGATAATATCTGTCATGTGCCCAAAATTACTCCACCTCTCCCTCCACAAACTCCCTACCTTAAGATATCTTAATGTGGATGAGAAGATGAGTGTTAATATAATGAACATAATCATTTGTAAAATTTCTTCATATAGGATACATGAATCTTTCTCTTTCTCCTTATTACGATCATCATAAGATGGAAGACTTACAGTGCCAAAAGGTGTGTGAAATAGACTACAAGCAGTTCCCTAGAAGATATCCATCATGTACCTAAAATTACTTTGCCTCTCCCTCCACAAACTCCCTACCTTAAGATATCATAATGTGGATGAGAAATAGACCCTTATGTACTATAATTAGAATATGTTCCTAAAGAATTAAAAAATAGAAGTCCCAATTTCTTTTCTGTTAAATAACATATATAGTTCTCAAGATACAATTGATATTGAGAAAAGCACATTACAATGTTGGTTCTAGAATACTGCAAAAGTTTTTAAAGGGAAAAATTTCTTACCACCTCTTATGGATAAGAAAATATTCAAATTGATTGATAAATTCAATAATAGTAAAGATGGAAAGCCATTCAGTAGGTTATCCTCTAGCATGGAATCAAACATCCCTATGGATAATAGCACTCCATAAGAAAAGAAAATGAAACACTTTACCTAGACCTTAGCTGCATTGCATGCAGTTCATTCTATGCATTCATAAAATCAACAAATTGATTGGAGAAACTTTACTGCACAAAATGTAAATATACCTATTGAAAATTGTGGCTTAGGCATGATTATTTTGGACACCTCTAAAGAAGGTAGCCTACCAAGATTGCATTTACAATTACGTGGACCTACCTAAATTAGACTAGGTAAGAAAATATGGCCAGTCAACTACATGAAGATCATGACCAGAATTGAACAAGAGAGAGGCCACAAACCAATATGACAAGATAAATGTTGAAATGGCATTTATCAGTTTGTTCCAAATGAGTAGAGTTTGCAAAACATTTCCAGCTTTATTTACTAGTTTCCAAGCCCTTGAAGTTGGATGAGTTGGACGAGTTACTTTTGAAGATAGACCAATGGGATTCCTACCATTGGAACTTGTAAGCATGATTTCCATAACTAAAGTCATGTCTATTCCTATTAATAAAGAAACTAGCCATTAAGGAAAAAACCTATCAAAGACTGTACTAATAGAGTTACTGGTTGCCAAAAGAAAGTGGTGAATGACCAAAAAGATGGCTATCCCCAAAGCACAAATAACATGAGCATTTTTAGAAGCATCAATAGCATAACTGAATCTACTTACCATGAATTGACTTGAAGTATGTTTCCTCTTGATATCTCCTTCTTGGTGAGCCAAACTAGAGGAATCAGAAGCTATCACTATTGAAGATTCACTTTCTACTCCAAAATCAGGACCAGTATTGGCTTTTAAGTTATCTTGATGAGCTTCTAAATGACTATTATTCATACTGCCAATGTCAACAGCAAGTTCATCGATAATTTCATCAAAGAAGCCTCCATTGACGGGGCTACTATCATCCTAAAGAATGGAATGAGAGGGAACTCAAGTGGGCTCAAAAGATTTGCACTCACTAGAGATGAAGGCTAGATGATTTGCTTCCCTCTCTAAGATTTTCATGTGGTGAGCATCTCTTGCACTGTTGCTCTGCATTGTTGTTGTTGTTGTGCTTGTAAGGGAAGTAAACTATTAGATTTTTTATTCTAACATGTTTCTCCTTGTTATCTTTGTGCAGGACTGTCAACCTCATTATCAACATCCTTTCTGATGTAGTGTTCTTCCTTAATCAGATCCCACCATTTCTCACAATTATTTCTTGCCAGAACATAATATTGAATATGAAATAGAAGTCTTCTAATAAATGGTTTTCAGGCTAGCAGGATGCTAGCTCTAATATTATTTGTAATGAACCCATTTTGGGGGTCATTTGTTTATTTATGACTTTTTCTTTATTTGTATCCTTTTTGCCATATTTTCTCTAATGATCCTTTACCCAAAACTTTCATTCAATATATATATTTTTAATTTGAAGAGTTGTGATGTTCAATATAATAATTATATTATAATAATATAATAATATAATTATTTATTTATATTAAATTTAATATTTATATTAATATTGCAAAATATAGATTATTTATTTATAATAATATCACAAAATATTTATATTATGATATATATATTAATTTAATAATATATAAACTATATTATTAGATTATAATACTTTATTAATATAGTACGTTGGTATATTATATTAGATTATTATTATTATAACAGGATATGATATTATTATATAATTAGAATGTAATATTACTTTATAAAATATTATTATTTTAACATCATTATTAATATTACTTTATATAAAATATTTATTTATTATTTAAATTATATACTAATATGGGGACATCACACTCAAAATGTGGTTTTGGGCTAAAAGAAATCCTTTACTTGGAACACAAGATTAATTTATGAGTAAGTGTAGCTGAAGAAAAGACCAAAGCCATTAAGGAATGGCCAAAACCCAAAAGCCTAACTCAACTTCAGTGGTTTTTTGGGTTATGTAGTTGTTACAGATGTTTTGTAAAGGATTCTCTAAGATTGTGGCCCCCTCATAGAATTAACCAAGAAAGGAATTTTCTCGTGGAATGATAAGGCTCAATGAGAATTTGAGAAATTAAAAAATACAATGATTTGATGTCCTATTTTGGCCATACCCAATTTTATGATACCCTTTGAGCTACAATGTGATGCATTAGGGGAAAGGATTGGAGTGGTCCTCATGCAAATGAAACATCCCATAGCATTTGAGAGTCACAAAATCATAGAAGTAGAAAGGCACTATTCCATATATGATAAAGAAATGTTAGCTATAATGCATGCTTTAGCCAAATCTTGATAGTATCTAGTCTATGAAAAAATCATTGTTAGAATAGATCATAATAGTTTATGTTTCTCCCTAAGCCAAAAAGATCTTAATGATCAAAAAAGAAATGGGTGAGAAGAATTCAAGCATACAATTTTGACTTAGAATATCTTAAGGGAGTGAAAAGTAGATTTATAGATGCTCTATCTTGATGTTCCCACCTCACTATGATTTGTAGTATTTAAAGAGATTGGAAAAGAGACATCATTGATGAGTATACTAAAGATCCAGAGACTAGTAAAATCTTGGAAGGAAAATTTCCAAATGACAATTACAAAATCTAGGATAAAATCATACTTTATAAAGGAAGAGTGTTTCTAATCCTGGTCAAATATTAAAGACACCATCTTTAAGGAGTATCATGCTAATCCCTTGTCTAGCCATCAAGAGTACTACAAGAAATATAAATGGATAAGGGAGAAATTTTCTTGGAAGGCCTTGAAGAAATATGTCTAGAAATATGTTCAAAAGTGCATGTCATGCCAACAGAACAAGGAAAAACACACACATGTGGTAGGACTATTACAACCAATACCTATTCCTAACCAAAAATGGAAAAGTATTTTAATGGATTTCATAACAAGCTTACCACAAGTTCAAAGGGAAAATAGTATTTACATAGTGGTGTAGACTCACCAAATATGTTCATTTCTCTCTAGTTAGCACTAAGTCAACAACTCGTTAAATAGAAAAACTATTTTTAAAAGAAGTATTCAAGCTCCATGGACTTCCTTGGAATATAACCAGTGATAGAGATAGTAAATTTATTAGTTAATTTTGGTACAAACTATTTAAACTTTCAATAACTAGTTTAACACCTAGTACAAGATACCACCCCCAAATAGAGAAACAAACAAGATAGTGAATAAATGGGTGGAAGGGTACTTGAGGAACTATGTGACTGGGAAACAAAAGGCATGGATCAAATGGATAGGTTTAGGTGTGTTTTTTTATAATAAAACCCATAATATGTCCATTGGAATGACCCCATTCAAAGGTCTATATAGATATGAGGTGCCTACATTTGGGAATTTGATCCTACAAGGGAGCCAAGTACCAAGCACACAAGACCTTGTTCAACAAAGTAAAGATATATTTAAAACTCTTAAGGAAAATCTACAAGACTAGAATCAAAAAAAGATCTATGCTAATAGAAAATTCATTGAAATAATATTTTAAGTCAGAGATTTAGTATTTGTAAGACCACAACCATTCAAGAAAATTTCAATTAAGAAAAATGGAGTATAAAAATTAAAGCCATGATTCTATGGGCCATATTAGGTAATAAAGAAGCTTGGAGAGGTAGCATATGAACTAAAACTACCAAAGGGTAGTAGAATCCATTATATATTTTATGTCTCAAGTCTTAAGAAAGTAATAGGGAGACAAATAGAACCCTATACAGAATTACCACCACTGGATGATGAAGGTCAACTTGTTTTGGAACCCAAAGTTATTCTAGACACAAAAAAATAAGTTGGGGAATAGAACCATTACTAAAAATTTGGTCCAATGGAAAAAAATACCTAAGGATGATGCCACTTGGGAGAAGGAAGGAAATTTAAAATTGCTTGAGGACAAGAAAAATTGAGCAAGAGGAATTGTAATAACCCCAAGATCAGGGTAAAGAACTACAATGATTCTCAATTTTTAATAAATAATAAATTTATTTATATTCCTATCAAAATAATAATATTTTACTTATAAAATAATTATCATATTGATTATCACAAATATACATAATAAAATATATAATGAATCAAACATATACATACATATATATATATATATATATATGTTTGTATATAGATATAAAATGAATCAAAAAACATTATAAATTATATGGATGATCAAATAAGAAAACTATTCCATAAAATTGAAAAATCATGACCACTGGTCATGACTCTCAAGTTCTCAAGCTTATTAAAGCCCAAACCATGATGTTGGATAGAATAGATGGGAAAAAATAGGAAATCATCAACAATGATCAAGGGAAGGATGAAGGTGGAGACAAACACCAAACATAGGTAGATTAAGGCATCTAGTAGATAAGTGCGAAGACCAAAACAATTAATCTAGGAGTTTATCTACCACTCCCTCCAAATAATTCAAAGCTTAGGAGGTCCCTAGGTGAGCAAGGAAGGAGAGAGTTAGAGGTGGCATCATGTAGAAACACACCAAACCTATTAGTTTAGGGGATGTGCAGAACAAGTAGCAAGTCAAATCAAAATACAATAAGTGGATCAAAGATCAAGCCAAGAGTTATCAAAGGTATCCTTTGCTGTGATATAACCACTGATTAGGCCTAGTATAGGAGTGGAAAATAGTAGACAATTACAGGTACTCCCTATGGAATACTCAACCACTCATAAGGGCTTATAAGAAAAAAACTTATAATATTATACACTATATAAACATCGTAGGAGCCTATCTAGGAGAAGATAGAGGTATTGATTTTTTAAAGATTAGATGATACTAAAAGAATTGATTAAAGGAATATGATAAGGTGTAACTACCTATAGTAGTTCACAATGATTAGGATAAGAGACATCTTTATGAGGAAATATGGGTGCATTTGATCATGCATCCATAATGCTTATTAAGAGGGAAGACTATGAGATGATGACACTTACTGGAGATCCATTCCAATAGAAGAGCCCCAAGAGGCACTCCCCCAAGAACTAATTATTTTATCATAGACTCTCATTAAGAAACATCAATAGTGAAATAGAATCTATGTAAAATTATAGTAATATAATGTTCAAGTAATGTATCATTAAAATTGTCATGAACTAATACACTTGTAGGTTTATTAGCTAGAATATTATGGAACACAGTATTGAGGAACATTAAAAGTATACGATGGAGTTCTACAAGGTTCTCATTAGAATTTTCCATGCAAAATTTGATAATAAAAAAGTTACCCATTATCTTTATGGGTTAAGGCTAAGCATTCAGGAGAAACTAAGTCTAGTATAAATGAGCAGTATTGAAGAGGCATACCAATTTTCCCTAGGATTTGAGGAAAATTTGAATAAGAAGTTTGATAACAGAAATAGTGGAAGAGGTCACAATGGAAAACTTGGTGGATGGTCTTAGGGATGCCAAATTGATGATTAAAAGAACAAGGCTAAGGTGAGTAGTAGCAATCAAAACTAGAGGGGAAATAATTCCAATCATTTCCATGATTAGAGCAATAGAGATCAAAGAGGAAGAGGAAGAGGGAAAGGAAGGATAAATTGGGTAAAGGAAGGCCATGCTAGAGTTGTGTATATTGATGAAGATGAAAAATCATCCCATTCTAAAGATGCCAAAAGAAGATAGGTCCTAGTTAGTAGGATATTCTTGTTGAGTGGTGAGATTGAACCTAATCAAAGGAGGAGTTTGTTTTGCAAAAGGTGCAAAAGTGAAGATAAGTATTGTGATGTGACTATTTATGGAGAGAGAAAAAGAATATGGTGTGAAAAAATATGGTCAAGAAGTTAAATCTCAAGAGGTAGAAACACTTGCAACTAGCCTATATTTCTTTGGTGAAAGATGACCACAAGGTCATGGTCAATGAGTAGTGTCTAGTGAAGTTCAAGAATGGAAGCTACCAACATGAGTTGCTTTGTGATATCATACGTATAGACATATGTCATATGCTTTTGGGTAGGCTGTGGTAGTTTGACAAGCATTTTGTACATAATGGATGAGAAAATACCTACACTATAACAAAGGATAGAGTGAAACATAAGTTGAAGCCATTGAATGAGAAAGAAGAACATGTTTATAGTGTTTCCAGTATATGGTTTATTGATGGAAATGAGTTTCTCAAAGGTATGAAGCATGAGCATATGTATTTTTATATAATCCAAAAATATGGTAAAGAAGAAGTAGAGGAGGTACCTACATAAGTTTCATATTTGTTGGGAGAGTTTTCTAATATTATGTTAGATATACTTGATGGATTACTCCTAGTGAGGAAGATCAGTCACTAGATGGACTTGATCCCAAGAGCCAATCTTCCAAACAAGGTAGGAATGATACCAATAGAAATGAAGAGTTGAACAAATAAGTGCATGAGTTATTGTAGAAGGGGTTGATTTGAGAGAGACTATGCCCATATGCTATACCAGCAGTATTATAACAAAAGAATAATGGACAATGGAGGATGTGTACATATTTTTGAGCTATCACCAGGATCAAAATCAAGTATAGATTTCCATTGCCAAATATGGATATTATTATGGATTGTTTGAGAGGATCTATTTATTTCACAAAGATAGGTGGAGAAAAGTGGAAGACTACCTTCAAGAAAAGGGAAGGATTGTATGGGTGTTTATCCATTCCCTTTTGCTAATCAATGCACCAAGCACTTTCATGAGGCTCATGAATCAGGTACTAAATGATTTTATGTGTAAGTTTATCATTGTTTACCTAGATGATATATTTATCTTTAGTAAGACATTGGAGGAGCATTTGATGCACATTTGTAAGGTGTTTGATAAGTTGAGGGAGGTAAAATTTATGATAAATTGTAAGAAGTTCAATTTTGTGAAGAAGTTGGTGTACTTGGGATTTTTAGTATTAGAAGAAGGTCTAAAAATGGACCCTAAGAAAGTCAAGGCTATCCTTGAATGGACTACTCCAAGGAGTGCAATAGAGGTAAGATCTTTACATGGATTGGCTAATTTTATAGAAAGTTTATTAGAGGTTTTAGCAATATTTATGGACCCTTGATTGAAACAATGTATGGAGATAGGAAAGAATTCAAGTGGATTATAGGAGCATATAAGAGTTTTGATTTGTTGAAATAGAAATTTATAGAGAAACATGTTTTAGCACTTCCATATTTTAATTAGATGTTTCAAGTAGATTATGAATGCTAGTGGTATTACTATAGGAGTTATTTTGAGCCAAGAAGGTAGATCTATTGCTTATTTTAGTGAAAATTTAAATGATGCCAAAATAAAGTATTATATTTATGATTAGGAATTTTATGCTATAGTTCAGATATTTTGGTAGAGATAAAACCATTTCTTTGATTGCTAAGAAATATTATTGGTCATATTTTCATCAAGATGTGAAGAAGTTTGTGTCGAGTTGTAGAGTATGTTATATGGAAAAAGGAGAAAAGAAAAATGTTGGATTATAACAACCATTACATATACCAAAGAAGTCATGGGAGGATGTTAACATGTATTTTTTTCTTGATTTACGAAGGATATAGTGAGGGAATGATTTGATACTTGTGGTTTACATTTTTTTTTTAATTGCACGTTTTATTCCCTATAAGAAGACTAGTGATATGCTTCATGTGGCTGAGTTGATTTTCATAGAAATGGTGAGACTACATGGGCTTCCAAAGAGTATAGTTTTAGATTGAGATAAAAAGTTTGTTGGGTATTTCTAGTGTACATGATGGAAGAAGTTAAAGACAAGTTTAAAGTTCAGTTCTTGACATCATCCACAAACTAATTGACAAATAGACATGGTGAATAGGAGTTTGGGGTATTTGTTGAGATGTTTAGTTAGAGATAAGAAAAAAGATTGGAATCTAATTTTACAATAGGAAAAATTTGCATATAATAATTTTTTCAATAGGCATACTAGTAAATCATCATTCCAGATTGTATATGGGAGTAGTTCCATAAATGCTTCTAAATTAAGGTAGTTGGATAAAGGAGAAATAAGTAGTGTTGAAGAATAAGATTTTTTTAAACATTTGAAGAACATCTATGGGAAGGTGAGGAACGACATTATTAAGATGAATACATAGTTCAAAGATAAGGCAGAAGTGAAAAGGAGTTATAAGGAAATTTAGATTGGAAATGAATTCATAGTTCATTTGAGAAAGGATCACTTTCTAGTTGGTACATATAATAAGATGAAAATGAAGAAGTTTGGATTATGCAAGATAGTGACAAGGCATGATTCTAGAAATGCTTATGAAGTGGAGTTGCCTACTGAATTAAATATTTTAGTAGTATTTAACATTTCATGTCTAACAAAATATCATGAAGGAGGTGATGGAGATGAAGTTGTAGAAGCATAATGGAGTATTCCAATAGCTAGTTTAGCTATAAAGGAGATTGAAGAGATATTAGCCAGTCATATTAGAAATAATACAAAGAATAGAACTTATGAAGAGTACCTAGTCAAATGGAAAGGGAAGTTAGTAAAACATTTTTCATGGCTGGCAAGGGATGAGGTTAATTGTCTTGGTTTTCCTCTGAACATCTATGATTTGATGGGGTCACTTGTCAAATTACCTTGGGTGTGTGATGCAAGAGCATCTTGGGTGTAAGAGAAATCTTGCATCACCCAAGAATCTTTTTCTTTTTTCTCGATTAAGGGTTGTCCTAGTGAAGAGTTTTTTTTCTATAAAGCTTTTTGCCTTAGTAAATATTGACATTAAGGTCAAAGTTTGTTTATTAATGACTCACACTTAGTAAATTGGTTAAGCTACTACTAAGCTTATCTTTTAGTTTGCGGTGTTAACCAGGTTCTCTAGTTGCCACCAAGTAATATAGTTCATACCAAGTCATCCAGTTACTAATGAGTAATATAGTTGTTATTGAGTTCTATAGTTGCTACCAAGTTCCAAAATCTCTGTATAGTTCATGATGAGAAGTATCTACCATGTTGTTTAGTGAAAATGCTAATTGAGCTTTACAGTATTAACCAAGTTGCACTATGTCAACCATGCTCTCCAGTATCTACCAAGCTTGTAGTATTAGTGATGAGAATCTAGTGTCGATCAAGACAAGGAGTGTCAACCAAGTGATTTAGTTTATATACTGAGTTTCACAGTGTTCACTAAGCCACACAAGTGTTGACCAAGTTCAAGCTACTTGGAAGTGATTAGTATGGACCAAGCTTCTAAATCTACTGAGTGCATGATGATACCAAGTGTTGAAAATGGTTTTTGAGTATCAGAACATCACTGAGTTTGTTTCCTAATCTCAAGCATTGGGCCAACTTTGTGATCTTGATGGAAACCTATCTTGTAGTCGAGTTTGATAAATTGTGACTTGGATTGGTATATATGTAATGAATTATATCATATCCAAACAAGTATGTATGAAGTGAATATGAATAGTAGAAGTACTAGTTCAGAAGGATACGAGTAGTATTAGGGACAACAAAGATTTATCTATCACAGCAAGGTGATCTTTACATTTCAAATGAATCTCAACTAGCAAATTAGAGTTTTAGATAAAAGATTAGCCATCGGCTCATCCTAACAAGTGTGTTAGTTAAATCCTTTAATGGGGTAGACTTAATAATCTTTGGAAAATCTCTTTACCAAGAGCATACTTCATTGTATGTTTTGTAAATCCTTTCACAAGGTGGACCTAGTAGTCCTTATTGCTCCTAATAGGGAAATTCATCAAAAGTAATCAATTGTAAGCCTTAACAGGCCAACTTTATACTACAATACTAAAGCTTGTGGCTATCATCCCCACCCCACTTTTACTTTCTATTTGGAATATTTCTAGGACACAATATCTTGTGTCAAACTGCAATGAATTTTTATTTGATTTAATTCTTTCATGCATGCAATTAGATCAAAATATTAATGAAGGATTAAGTTAAAGTTTTATTGGTTCCTGATTCACCTCTTCCCTCTCCATAACCTTTCCTATCTAATATTTCCAATAGTAACTTGGTCATACGAGCTTAGAATGCCCTAATTTTAGAGATGGATTTTCATCTTGGATACATCAACCTACTAGTTGAGGATCAACATCATATCATGAGTTTTGTTAAGTTATTGTGGATTTTTAGTGTAAAAGTTTTTTATAAAAACTTTAGGCTTAGTTTAAAGGTCTTAGAGGCCCCATATGGGCTACAAATTGGGGTAAAATGGACTTGCACTAGTTGGGCCCTATAGTATAGAAGCTGAGGATTTTGAAAAGGGGTTGTAATAGCCAATCAGATAAATAGTTCAAAATTTACAGCCTCCCATAGTTGGGTTGACCAAAATTTCCAAAATACATGTCAAAGGTGTATCAAGCTAACTCTATATGTAAATTTAGAGTTAGCCAATCTGAAGGGTTTATCTTTGATGTCTAGAAACTTCTTGAAAGGTGTAAAATGCTTATATAAGGAATGCCCATACATTTCTAGGACAACTCTGGGTGATAGCTCATAGCTTTGTGTGAAAAATTATTGTAAGGAAGGCACACATGTGGAATTTCATATTGTATTTCAAAATTTTATAATTCCACATTTGTAGAGATAATAAGAAGCGAGCCATATTTTACTCTCACAAATTGTAGTTATTTCTTTTTTTATGTTATGTATTTTTGGTATTAAGGGGAGCACCCTTCATAATTACTAATTCACCCTCCCCCACCCACCTCACCCTACAATTATCTTGGTGAAATTTACTTTCTAACAATTAGTATTAGAGTATTAGGTCCTTGAAGGAAAAGCATAATAGCTGAAGGAGATTAATGGCAGGTCATTTCTGAAAAGAAAGTCCTAAGTTTCATATGACAGCTAGAAAGAGAAGATGAAGACACATATGTTATGCATGGGTCGAAGACATTGGTTGATCACTAGGAATGAGAACACCATAGTTGAAGAAAAAAACCTTGAAGAATGTAGTAAAGCTAAAAGAGATTCGATCATGTGTAGCATGCTTGCCAGAGAAGCAATTTTGTCAACTCTTCCTAAAAATGAGTACAGTCAAGTAAAATCTTAGAGATTATCTTGTGAGATTTGGAAATCTTTGGAACCTACTTTTGAAGGTGATAAACATGCTAAAAGGATTAGACTACCAATTTGGATATGTATATTTTAGGAAGATAAAATGGCGAAAGATGAATCTATAAGAAGTTATAGTGGAAGAATGTCAAAATTTATTGCATGAATCAAGGATTGGGAAGGAATTAAAGAAGAAGATGAGATCATATAAAAAATCTTGAAAAATTTAACTCTACCATTCAGGTAGATAGTGTTGATGATTGAGGAAGTGATACCTTGTATTAAGAAGTTCTCTAGAGAGACTCTTCTTGGAAAATTAGAAGAAATAGAAATAAGTTTGCAATAGTCTAGAGATTTTCCTAGAGTGGAAAATGATTTTAGCACATTGAGTGTTTGACTTACTCTATCTAGGAGTCAAGCACTAGTAAGATTATGCTAGCAGCACTAGATCAAGATCAAAAGGAGACAAAAATATTGAAGAAGGAATTTCCTTGCTTATGAGAAGAGAGGAGGATGGTAAGAAAATCTTTAAACATAATAATTGTGATGAATTTAGTCATTATCCTTCTAAATGTCCTAAGAGAGTAAATAAGTACAAAAATAATGTCAATTCTAGAAATCCTATAGAATGTTTGTATGCAAATCATGATAATGAACTAGACAAAAAAGATTTGAGTGAAAGTGATGATGAGTTAGGATTTGTGGCTATTAAAGAAGAAACTACTAAAAAATAAAATAGAGAAAAAAGAGTCTTTGTGTCTCAAGTTGAGAAGAAATCTAATTGATTATAGATATTGGTTGTTCACATCATACTACTGGTGATATGAATAAATTTGTTGAGTTCAATAGTTATGGTGGAGGAATTTTTAGAGGTGGAAACAATGCAGTCTGCCACACAAAGGAGATAGAACCTATTAGTCTTGATGGAAAGACTAACACTAATGATGTTAATTTTTTTATGTTATTATAGTAGAGATCGAGTAAACTTGACCATAGTTTTATCAAGAAAATAGTAATAAACATGTATGTAGAAGTTGAGTGCTAGTATGAATGTTATTTACGACTGAGTGTCAGCACATTCAAATGCCAAGTAAACCAATTTTGTCATATCATTTTTTAATTGCAAAAAAACTATATAAATCATTTTTTCTGACTTCTATATGATATTTAATGTTTATAGAGACAATTGAGATGGATATTATGTATCATTAGAGAAGGTAATGATCCTAAGGAGTTGATGGGTAGGTCTAAACTACCTCACAAGAGTTCTTATATCTCTTCATAAGATCTATTCCCATGTCTTTTCTAGGGTCCACTTACCCTACTTAGGGATCACTCCTATAATTCTTGTCCCTTTTAGAACTCTCCACCAACTTCAAACTCCACTCTTCTACCCAAGCTATTCTTGGTGTTAAGAATAGTTCTTCTCTCTATTTCTTGGTGGTTTTTACTCCACCCTAATCCATTCTAATGATTCTTTACTTGGGTTTCCTATCAATTTCTTACTTTCCTAGTTTTAGGCCTTGTAGCCTTTTGCCCCAATTAGGCCTCCTAAAACTACTTCTCTTGGAATAAGTCATAATTCCTCCAAAAAAACCCTTGAAACAACTATAGATTCTACCTATCACCTATCAATAATCAAGTATTTCTTAGATCTTAGGTTTTGACATTATCCATACAATGGTTTCCTTAGCAAGCCCTGTTTTCAAGGGTTTTAAGAGAATGTTTGCCAATTTTCCTTCTTTGCTTCCATAGGTTTTTTAAAAAAAATCCTCTAGTTCTCTCCTTCAATTCACACCACAAGGAAATATCCCTTTACATTCTCCCACCATTTATTGGTTCAACCTAATCCATTTAGCAAGTTCTCTTACTACTATTCTACTCAAACCACTAGCCAAAATACTGTTGCACTCGCCTAAGGCTTGGTAGTAAAAATAGTCCCCCTATAAAAATGACTCCAAAATATATATTTAAATTATATATAGAGTTCTTTACTTGATTCCAAGTGGCCATGAGTTTTGAACCACAGGAAGTCAAGTTAAAGTCATTATTTATATGACTGGCTTTGAACCAAGTAGTGAAACCATAAAACAAAAACAATTATCAAAATGATCACTAGTATTACAAGATAATCAAACTAATTCTACAAAGGATAGATACACAACACAAATTCAATTTACAATGCATTATTTTAGTCTCTTCAATACATTAATGGCTAGATGAAAGCTCTAATACAAAAATATAACCAATTTCTTGCTCTTCCCAATCCACAATCTATATAATGTCCTTCCTTACTATCAAGTTAGGGTTTGGATGACCTTATAAATTCCATTCTCACACATTTTTACCCTTTAACATTAATCCCAATTCCAATTTCTTAGGAAAATTTGTCATGAGAAACTTTTACAACTTTTGTAATTTTTGGCAATTTTATCAAACCATTAACCTCCATGGTTCAAATCAACTCTAGACCACTACATAAGACCTTAAAACAACTAAAAACATAAAAATCTCAAAAATCATACCACTTTGGGGTCTTGCTCAAAGTTTTACCCTTTCGTTGACTTTCTAGGACTTAACACCTAGATCCTAAAAAACCACTCAAATCCCTTAACTCCACTCATCCCTAAACTATCCACACACACACACACACAAATAAAATTGGAAATTCATATATTAGTCCTTATTAAATATTTTTTGGTTGAACAAACCTATAAGCCATAATGTATTGAAGACCTGGAGGTGCTCCTATGCCAGGAATGCAATTCAACCAATTACAAAATCTAAAAGAAACACCAAAATAAGATGAATTATAAACCATTGATTGTGATCCATAAATTTCAAATAATTTCTATCTAAGGAGGGTTATAACCATAGGATAATATGTGCAATTGATGATGGAATCTATGTGAGAACAAATATGTGAATACACAAGTGAAGGAGTGAACAAGAAAAGAACAAAGAAAGAAAAGCTAAGCCTAAAAGGATATTAGAAAGAGAAATTAAAGTGGTTAAGGATAGAATGGAGATATCAAATTAAGAGATCAAATAAAGACATTGTATAGAGGAGATCCAAAATCATCTTATAGAGAAAATTGAGGATCAAGTACTAAATTAGTTTTAGCAAGATTAAATTAGGAAAAATCTCTTAACTGAGTGATCCTAACAGGTCTATGTAAATCTCCTAACATATTACTTAATTGTAAATGTGAAATCCTTCAATAGGGTAATACCAAGAAATCTTGAATATTTTAAAATGGTAGACACCTCATAGGGTATATCATATATAATGATAAAATATTGTAACCCTAACAAATTAACTTTATTGTTGCAATAGTGAAGATTTGTGGGTTTCATCCCCACCCTAGTTTTACCTTCACATTGAAGTGTTTCTAGGTTACCAAATCATTTGTGTTATATTTTGAATCTTTTCATGGTTTTGATGTATTCATTTATAATTTAGAAATACAATTTTAATATTAAATTTGAGATATGAAATGAATTAGATGTGAAATCAATAATTTAGTTTTGTAAGTAAAAGTTTAAGATCCTGATTTACCCCCCCACACAGTAACTTGTTTCCTATTAATCCTTCCAATAATTGGTATTAGAACTTAGTTCTCTTTGTAGGAAGTCTAAAAACTTGAGAGGATCATATCTTGTAGATGGAGGAATACAAGATGTGATGGGAACACAACCCATGCACAGAATGGACACAACAGAAAAAGGGAAATTGTATTAACTGTGAAAATAAGCTAGTACATTCAGTACAGAGAAAATAGACTTCAAAACATGCCCTAAGGGCTTACAATAACATAAATCTAGAGATAATTTCTCCTTTCAGTACCTCCTCTCAAACTCCACTCTGAACTGCCTTTTACAATGCCAAAAATGTCCTTAAATAGAACCCAGAGGGTTAAGGACTAGGAATAAATTCTAGAAAGTGCTAGTAGGCATCCACTGACTAAGTAGAAGGCTCCAGAAGCTATGTTAGAAGTTGGTGCAAATCTAGAAGAATCCAAAAATGGTAACCGAACTTTCGGGAGGCATAACTTTTGAACCGTAGCTTCGATTGACAAACAGTTTACATTTTTGGAAAGCTCTCGAAGCGCTCTATAGCCCTATGGATAGCTTCACTCATCCCCCATTTTTTGGCCCTTTTCAAGGTCATTTAATGCCCCTAACCTAACTTTGAAGCATTCTTAGGAGGTCTCCAAAACCCAAAAAATTGTGATAACTTTAAAACCGTGGGGCCTTTTGACCTGATTCTTTTTTTAGAATGCTCTAAATTATAATTACATTCATCTGGCCAATTTACACCTCCTAGTTCACCAAAATGATGGCTCAATTATATACTCCTATTTTTTTGGCATTTACATGTATCCCAAGGTGTTCAAATACTCTATCCTAGAACACTGATAGTGGAACTGTGAGATTTGGAACCTTTATTTGAACCAAATGGGTATCCAGAAATGAAAACACATGAAATAGAAACTAAGTCTAAGTACATTTTTTTGGGTGACACAGGATTGCCCTTATACCTCTGGATGCTCCTGCATCAGACATCCAGGGTAGATTGAAAAGTGACCCTTTCACTTTATGAATGGTAGAGGAAATCCAAAATGGGAAACCTCAGTTGTTGAAATCCAGGTTGAGTCCTCTATTGGCTGTCCTTTCCACTTGACCAAATACTCTTCATACTGCCTATTTCTAGTGCTCCTACCCACATGATGATCTAGAATGTCTTCTATCTCCTCCTTCTTAGAAGCAAGAATTGGACATGGCTCTAACATCAGTTCCTCATCTGCACCATCATCATGATGCTCTACTAAGTCTATAATGTTGAAAATAGGAGAGATATGAATACCATCTGGCAACTCCACCTCATATGCATTTCCTGAGTCATGTTTCTTCAGAATTTTGAAGGGGCCAAATTTCTTCATTTTTAGCTTTTTGTAAGTACCGACTGGAAATCTTTCTTTTCATAAGTGTACCATGACTAGATCCCCTACTTGGAATTCCTTATGTCTTCTCCTTTGATCAGCCCTAGCTTTATACTCTTGATTCATCTTGGTAATATGTGCTTGAACCTCCTCATGGAGACGCTTGATATGTTCAGCAAATTCTTCAGCTTCACCACTTGTCCTTTCCCCTTGCTCTATCTTCCTCAATTCTGGCGCAGTCCTTGGGCTACTTCCATATACAATGTGGAATGGTGATCTACCAGTACTCCTATTTATAGAGTTATTGTAAGAAAACTTGGCTTCTAGTATAATCAAATTCCACCCCTTGGGCTTATCCCCAACTAAACATCTCAGCAAATTGCCCAGACTTTTGTTTACCACTTTTATTTGGCCATCAGTCTATGGGTGATGTGTGGAACTGAATTTCAAGTCTGTTCTCAACTTTTTCCACAATGTCCTCCAGAAATATCACACAAATTTAGTATCTCGGTCAGAAACTATACTCCTTGGAAGACCATGTAGTCTTACCACCTCTCTAAAAAACAAGTCTGCAATATGGAAAACATCATGAGTTTTGTGGCATGGAATGAAATGTGCCATTTTGGAGAACCTATCAACCACCACAAATACTGAGTCACTACCCCTTGGTGTCCTCGGAAATCCAAGAACAAAATCCATACTTATGTCCTCCCATGGCTTTGATGGAATGGGCAATGGCTGATATAGTCTAGTATTGTGGCTAAATCCCTTGGCAACTTGACAAACCTGGCAACTCTGTACAAACTTCTTCACATCTTAAGAAATCTGAGGCCAAAAATAATGTTATCTAAGAATGGCAATGGTCTTATCTCAACCAAAATGTCCTACCATCCCTCCACTATGTTTCTCTTTAATCAGATTTTCCCTCATGGAACTCCTTGGAATGCACAATTGGCTGCCCTTGAATAACATACCATCCTAAATCAGATAGTCTAACCACCTAGTTCTATCTACAGCAATAGACTCTTTACAAGCTTTCCACACTTCAGCAAAATCAAGATCTTTAGGGTATAGATTCTTGAGTTCATCAAACCCAACTACTTCGACCTACATTATTGTAAGCAACAACTGTCTCCTGCTTAGTGCATCTACAACCCTGTTAGATTTTCCACTTCTATGTTTCAACACAAATGTATAGCTCTGCAAGAACTCTACCCACTTCATATGCCTCTGATTCAATTTACCTTGGCTATTTAGGTATTTTAATGCCTGGTGATCAGTATACAAAAAAAATTCCTCTGGCAATAAATAATGCCTCCATTTCTTTAAGGCCTGAACTATTGCATAGAATTCTTGATCATAAATAAAATACTTCTTTGCATCATTCAATTTTTCACTAAAATATGCAATAAGCTTACCTTCTTGGCTCAATACAGCCCCAATAGTACTACCACTAGCATCACAATCCACCTGGAACACCTTTCTAAAATTTGGAAGTGCCAAATTAGGTTGTTCTGTCACCTTCTTTTTCAGCAATTCAAAACTTCTCGTAGCTGTTGCAGTCCATTTGAACTTTTTTCTATCCCCTCTTATTGTGTCAGTTAGGGGTGCACATATGCCACTAAAATTCTTAATAACCTTCTTGTAAAAACTAACCAGACCATGAAATGATCTTACCTTAGTAGCAAACCTTGGAGTAGGCCATTCCAATATGGCTTTTACCTTCTCTGGATCCATTTTGAGACCTTCAGGTGATATAACAAACCCCAAATAGACTAACTCCCTTTTTGCAAAGATACACTTCTTCAAATTAATTAACAATTTCTCTTCCTTAACCTTTCAAAGACACTATGAATATGCAATAAATGTTCTTCCAAAGTCTTGCTGAAAATTAAAATATCATCCAAATAGACAATAACAAATTTTCCCAAGAACTTCTTAAGTACCTCATTCATAAGTCGCATGAAGGTGCTTGGGGTGTTTGTCAATCCGAAGGGCATGACTAACCACTCATAAAGACCCTCCTTGGTCTTGAAGGACATTCTCCACTCATCTCCTTCTCGAATCCATATCTAGTGATAACCACTCTTGAGATCTATCTTTGTGAAGTACTGAGCTCCACTCAAGCAGTCCATAAGATCATCCATTCTTGGCAAAGGAAACCGATATTTGATGGTTATCCTATTTGTAGCTCAAGAGTCTGTACACATCCTCCACTCTCCACCCTTCTTTGGTTCCAATACTATAGGTATTACACATGGACTCAGGCTCTCCCGAATCAAGCCCTTCCTCAATAGCTCCTGAACCTATCTATTTAGCTCCTCTGTTTCAGTAGGAGTCATCCTGTGAGAAGCCTTGTTAGGCAAACTAGCTCCTGGAATTAGATCTATCTGATGACTGATTTGCCTTGCTGGTGGCAATCCTTCTGGAACATTATCAAAGATAATATCTCCAAACTCACCTAGTAAATCTAAGACTTCAAGTGGTATTTCACTACTACCTTCTTTTTCTTTCCTAGGAATCAAAGCATAGCACATACGATGATGTTTCATTCCATCTAAAAACTTTCTTCCATCAACAAGACAAATCCTAGCACTGCTACATACCTTTTCACCTTCCTTTTTCATGGGCTTCAGTTTGTGGCAAACTCCATCCTTTGTTAGAGAGTATGTGTTTGCATGACCATCATGTACTGCATGTCTATCAAACTGCCATGATCTACCCAACAATAGATGGCAAACATCCATTGGAATAACATCATAGAGAACTTCATTATGGTAACTCCCAATTTTGAATTTCATGAGACATTGTTCACTTACTAGGACCTTATGATCATCTTTTACCCAAGCAATCTGATAGGGCTAGGGATGTTTCTCCCTCTTGAGCTTTAGCTTAGAGACCATCTCCTTTGACACCAAGTTGTCAGTGCTACCACCATCAATGATCACATCACAACATTTTTCCTCACATTTGCACCTGGTACAAAACAAACTCCTCCTTTGTCCTGGTTCAATCTCACCACTTAATAGGACCCTTTCATTTACCAAGGTCTCTCCTCTTTTTGCATCTTCTGAATGTGATGACTATGCATCCTCATCCACATGAGCAACCCTAGCTTGACCCTCAGCTCTCCTATCTATCCTTCCTTGTTGTTGAGGGCATTCAAAGGCACGATGACCTTCTTCATTACAATGGAAATAGGTACCACAGAAGCCTCCTCTTTCTTGTCCACATTCTCTACCTCTTCCTCTCTTATTTCCAAAGTCTTGATCATGGGAGCAGTTGAATGCCTCATTCCTCTGGTTCCTGCTAGTACCCACATATTCATTTTTCTTTTGGGTTTCATTTCGACCTCCAGATGACCTACCGCTTCCCCTTCCTCCTTGACCTCACCCTCTTTGTCTCCCTTCAAACCTCTTATTCAGCTTCTTTTCAACTTGTAGGGAAAACTGGTATGCCTCTTCAACGCTGGTCATTCTTACCAGACTTAATTTCTCCTGGATGCTAGG
This sequence comes from Cupressus sempervirens, assembly GCA_028749045.1. Classification (NCBI taxonomy): domain Eukaryota; kingdom Viridiplantae; phylum Streptophyta; class Pinopsida; order Cupressales; family Cupressaceae; genus Cupressus; species Cupressus sempervirens. The sequence goes on from CM053786.1 coordinate 449,347,963, forward strand.
TTGCAACCCACTGATATAATGAGCAACCTTCTCCTTATTTTCTTCTGCATGGCTTGCTCTAGTCAAAAGTCTATAAAACTCCTCTGTATATTCTTGGACTGATTTTCTTGCTTTCTTTAGCCCATGCATCTCCTTAAACAAATCAAGCTCGTAGTCCATAGGAATGAACTGCTTCTTTAATTTGTCCACCATGTGATCCTACCTTGTGATCTTTTCCTTTCCTCTTCTATCTCTTTCCAATTGAACCTCTTGCCACCAAATTTTGGCATGGCCTTTCAGTTTGGCCTTTGCAAACTTAACCCTATTTGGGTCCCTGATATCCTTGTACTCAAAGTATTCTTCCAGTTCATTGATCCAGTCGATCAACTCATCTGGTTTCAAATTTCCTGAAAATACACCCACATCAATTGTAGGTTTTTTCCCAAATTTAGTAATGTCTTTAAAAAGACTTTCCTCTACCTGATTTAGAACTTCCCCATCAAATTCCCCTTCTAGTCCAATTTCTTCTTCTTCGTTGTCATCCTCACTGTCGTCACCTGTGGCAACATTTGTTCCTCTATAGAGCTCCTCCTATAATGCTTGTACCTACCTTTGGAGGGCTCTAACCTCCTCAAGATTAATAGCTCTAACCCTTCCACTACACTCTCTTTATGGAGGCATCTTCTTAACTCAAACCCACAACCACACAGTCCTGGTGAAAACTGCCTCACAGTCGATGCTCTGTCTACACACTCAGGAAAACTAGCTCTGATACCACTTGATGGGAACACAACCCACGCACAGAATGGACACAAAAAAAAAAGGGTATTGTATTAACTATAAAAATAAGCTAGTACATTCAGTACAAAGAAAATATACTTCAAAACATGCCCTAAGGGCTTACAATAACATAAATTTGGAGATAATTTCTCCTTTCAGTACCTCCTCTCAAACTCCACTCCGAACTGCCTTTTACAATGCCAGAGATGTCCCTAAATAGACCCCAGAGGGTTAACAACTAGGGATACATTCTATAAAGTGCTATTAGGCATCCTCTGACCAAGTAGAAGGCTCCAGAAGCTTTGCTAGAAGTTGGTGCAAATCTAGAAGAATCCAAAAATGGTAACCGAACTTTCGGGAGGCATAACTTTTGAACCATAGCTTCGATTGACGAACCATTTACATTTCTGGAAAGCTCTCAAAGCGCTCTATAGCTGTATGGACCAGCTTTTCTTTTCCCCCATTTTTTTTCCCTTTTTGAGGTCATTTAATGCTCCTAACCTGACTTTGAAGCATTCTTAGGAGGTCTTCAAAACCCAAAAAATTGTGATAACTTTCAAACCATGGGGCCTTTTGACCTGATTCTTTTTTGGGAATGTTCTAAATTACAACTACATTCATCTAGCCAATTTACACCTCCTAGTTCACCAAAATGATGGCTCAATTACATACTCCTATTTTTTGGCATTTACACGCATCCCAAGGTGTACAAATACTCTATCCTAGAACATTGATAGTGGAACTGTGAGAGTTGGAACCTTTATTTGACCCAAATGGGTATCCAAAAATGAAAACACATGAAACAGAAACTAAGTCTAAGTACATTTTTTTGGGTGACACAGGATTGCCCTTATACCTCTAGATGCTCCTACATCAAGATTGGAAAAGCATTGAGAACTAGATAATTGAAATCTAGATCATATTGGAACAACTTGAAGGAGAAAGAGAAGAGTTAAGGAAATCACTAAAGAAAATGAGATGGATAAAAATCCAACAAAAGGATACACTATACAAGTTAACATAGAAGGACTAATTGACAATGAAAGGACTGGAAATAATGATGAAGTAGTAGCAAAACTATTCAAGAATAATAGTATACTAAGAAAGGAGGGAAAAGAACTTTAAAGAATAGGAAACTCAATCAATAATACTATGTGAAGTATTAGAGAAAAAGAATAAAGCTAAAGAATACAAAGTCATGGTTGAAGAAGAAAAAATAAAGATGGCATCTAGACTTGAAGAGAGGTCATTTGAAGTATAGAAACTCACAAACAATCAATTGGATATGATGAATCAATTGATAATTTCTACTTAGGAAGCAAATAGGAAGGACATGGAAATTACAAAATTAAGGCCACAAAATGAGAGACTGGGAAATGGGTTGAGAAAGGAAAATAAACATCTAGAAAGAATGAACAAATCAAGTGAGGCTATTAACTACTTTGAAGAGCTGATGAGATTGGCTAGATCAAAAAATGATACTTCTAGACTGGGATACAACAAGTACTTTTCATCAATTAAAGAAAGAGAGAAAAGAAATGCAAAATCCAAAGGCATCCTACATGTCATCATTTTAGTAAACTTGAAAACATAGCTAAAATATGCATGAGAAAGAATGGTATGAAAACTTCTAAACCTAAATCTATTGGTAATTGTTCTAAATGAAAGAAGGTAAGACATCAAGCACATGAATGTAGGTCAGAGAAAATTGATTCACTCACTAAATCTAGATTTGATGGACACTAGTATAATTGTTATAAATATGGACATAAATCCCATGAATACATATTCAAGAACAAATCCAACTTGAGACTTGAAAAACAAGCACATGCAACAAGAAAAAGTAATACTTACCATTGGGGATACAATACATGGTACATTTATCATTATTATGGAGAATATGGACACATATCAAAGAAATACATAAAGACACATTTCAAACGAAATTACAAGAAGTGGCTAAAAGGAGAAATAGTATGTTTTGGTTGTCTTAAAGTTGGACATATTAGTAGAAATTGCAGAACTAGAGCACTAGCACCAAACAATGGAAATGAAAATGGTAAAGAGAAAACTGAGGTAAAGAAGATGTGGAAAGAAATAGTGCAAGCTAGAAGCAATGGATAAAGAAAAGTCAAGATCATGCAATCCAATGGATCAAGTGATCACACCATAGCTAAATAAAGGAAGAAGGTGTTGGCAATTGGCTAATGAAGATATGTAATTGTCATCATTTATGGCAACACATGATGTACAGGTTTGTAGAAAACCTCATAAATAAAGATACTTAGCTTTTGGTACTCAAAAAATTGTATAAGTATGAAATTGATTTAGAGTAGTTTATTATTTTATATGTAACTTGTTACTAACATCATATTATGATTAGAAAAGTTAGATGGAGATAGTATACATGTTTATGATGACGTGTATAACCTTAGAAATTAGTATAAACTTTATGGAAAAGAGATATTCATGTTTTACCAGTGAAACAAAACAACAGAGTTAAAGGTAAAGGAATTATTTTGTTTACAAAATAATTACTTGACCAATTAGGGCCAACATCCTAGATATTTACTCTAAGTTGGAAAAGTATATTATGGTCTTAGCCAACCTAGTAGAAATTGTGAAAAGGCATGATATTTATAAAAAATACATATTGCAAATTCAAATGTGAAAATTATGTGTTGTGTTGAGAAATTGTATTGTGATATGTGAACTTTTGTAAAGTGATATATGTGAACTTTTGAGAAGAAATTTTGTGATCCAAGATCTATCTAAGCTTAGAGATTAGTCAAGAAAGAAGTTATAACACCTATATAATAGAGGAATAATTAGTTGTTTTGGTAGTGAGCTCTTCTTGTAATTGGAAGTGCATGTTTGGGTAGTGGGCTCATCTTGCATCTAATGTACTACAACTCCTAACAAAGTTGGAATCTCCTAATAGGGATTCAAAGTCTCCTAACAAGGACTCTCTATACTAAATTTTCTCATTGACTCCTAGCAAGGTCCATCCTCTAACAAGGAACATATATATTAGTATATTATCTAGTGGGCATCATCCCTATCAAGTTTTTCCCTTGGCTAGGGTTTCCCTAGTGAACAAATATGGTGTTATGAGTTATCTTTGTGCATGGTTACTATTACTATTCAACTTTTTTAATTTTTTATTTTCTTATGTATGGTTCAAAGTAATAAATAATATTTAGTTGGTGACTAATGTTTTTAAATTATTGATTCACCCCCTCCCCCACCCCCCCCTCAATAATTCCTATTTCTAATAATTGGTATTAGATTATAGTTACTAATAAGAGGCTTAATAGTTTGAGTAAGATCACTATGGATATGGAACAATTGATGAAGAACCTTGAAGAGGAACTTTAACAAATTGATCTCCTTACTGAAGAAAGAGATAAGCTGAAGGATAGATATGAAGACTCCAAAGTATACATTATACAATTGAAGGACAAGATTGAATATCTCAAATCCAAGCCTAAATGTACTAAATTTGAAACTAGTGATGATGATTATTCAAAGTGAAAGATAGAGTACAAGATCTTGAAGCATGAATTGAAGATTACCAATCTATGTTGACTTTGAAGAATGATCCTAGAAAAGTTGAATCTAATTTGAAGACCAAAAATATAGATCTTAATGAGAGTTTGGCAAACAAGACATCTAAATTTGAAACATTGAAAGAAGATCATGAAGAACTTCATAAGTACAAGACTAATGTGAAAGGTGAACTAACTCGGTGCAAGAAACAACTTAAAAATCTTTGTTCTAGAAGAGCAAAGCTTGATGATTCAATTTCAATATAGAGACCTACTTATGATAAGAATAGTCTTGGTTATATATTTAACATGTCTACAAAGAAACCTAAAAATAGATTAGAATTGAAAGAGAAAGATAAATCTGACAATAAAATTAAGTCCACTCAATCTTTTGGTAAACCTAAAGAAGTTGAACAAGACAAGGAAACTATGAGACTGGATGAACCAAAGCAAGTGGAATCTTCTAAAGAAACCAAGTAAGAATTTAGAGGTAATTTTGTTTCATGTAATGAAATAGGTCATCTGAAAATAAATTGCACAAATAAGTCATTTAATCATGTTACAAATTTTTATTTTCATAATTGTCATGGTGTGGGTCATAAAGAAATTGATTGTAGGAAACCTAAATATGATAATAATAGAAGGAATAGTAGAATATCTAAGAATATTAACCTTGTAGATATAAGAAGATTTGAGAGTACATTGAGAGAATGAAGACCTTATGAAGAAAGAAGATAGATCGTGTGTTATAAGTGTAACAACTTTCGTCGCATAGCTCAAAATTGTCATGAACCTATTGATCAATAGAATCCTAGAAGAAAAACTCTATTATGTCAGTTATGCAACAACTTTAGACATACATAAAAGTATTGTAGAATGGACATAAACTTCAAAGATAGAAGGAACAATGGAAGAAACTTTAGAAATAGAAGGAATGATGGAATAAACATCAAAAATAATAGAAGGAACTAGGAAAGGAACTCTAGAACTAAGAAAGGCAATAAGGAATAGAGAAATGTAGTCAGTGAAATTCAAGAAGAACTCAATGAGGCATCCATAAAAATATTAGACATCATAGAAGAAAAGTTAGAAGATGGTGAGATAGGAAGATTAGAGTCAGTTACCAAGTTTGATTCAACTAATTTGAATTAAGCTTATTCACAACAATAGAATTTGAAACTTCATTTAGAGATTAAACTATTTGAAGCAAAGTTGTGAAAAGGTGTACCAAGATAATTTTAGATGAGTTCTAAGCTTGCTTAAAATTTGGAGCTTATTAAAACTTGCTACAAAGGAATTAAGAGTTACTTTTATTATAAAGAAAGTTAATGCTATAGCAAAAGATGAAAACTATGTTTTTACAGAGAATATCATGGAGAACATATTCTTGGAGGATTTTCATGATACAAGGAAGCTATGGTAAACTTGTGGTAGCATTTGAAGATCAAACAAAGATTTTGAGCAGATATTTGATTTCAAAATGTAATGGATAGTTTTTTTGTGTTTTTAAAGTATGCAATTAATACAAATTTTAATTGAATGAATAAGATGGAGTACATACTTGATTACCACTTCATTTTGATTATATCAAAAGGAACTTGACAAGGTGATTTCAAACTAAGCTCTATTTTTAGAAAGAGGTATTTTTATCATTTCTCCATAGAATTTCTTCAATAAACATTATATTTGATAGAATCATGGATATGTCAGTAGTTCATAATGTTGAGAATGAGAAGAGACAAAAATTGAAGGTTGTCTTGGTGAAACTCATAGAAGGAAACTCTAATTCAACATTATCCATTACTTTGAACAATGTCACATATTTGGAAGATGTAGAAATTTATCTTAACAGAAAGTTTCAAACTATTGGGAGTGAGTATATGAACAAAGATATGGAAATATTACTTAACCATGATATGACTATAAAGCCTAGATTTTAACATTTGAAAGAACTAGACCTTTTCAAATATAACTTCTATCAAGAATTGGACACAAATGAATGGACTTAGATCATACTAAGTAGAATTCATGATGGAAAAATGTAGATGGAAGACAATGTAGTTGACATTTTAGCTAACCTTATTCATGTGGTAACTGGTCTTAGCAAACAAGGCAATGTAACTATAGGTGAGAAACTTATTAAGAAGAAAGTTGAGAGCTATACAAAAGTAGTTTATAATGGGATTGCCATGGTGATAAACACCATTAAACAAGATGATATAAGATTCCTGAGCAGAATCATTGCCTACTTTATTTGTGCAAGTTTTAAGATTGATGAATTATTAGTAAGATTCATCTATATAGCCTATAAGATTTGTGTTGAGAAAGAACAAGTTAATCTTAGTAAAATTTTGAGATTGCAACTTCTTAAAAACTTGGAGAAAATCAAGAGGACCAAGAATAGTGTGTTAGATTTCAATCATTGATCAATTATATATTCTTTCATGTACTTAAGAGATTTCTATACTTACCAGTTAGTGAAATTATGAGTAGTGAGAAGCGTACCATGGATAAGATTATAGATGTATGTAGAAGAAATCTAGCAAATAAAATCTTGGATAGTAAAAATTTGATAATGAGAACATTTTAGAATGAGATGAGACAAAGATTTAGAATTGCACCTCCAATTGTAGAAAGATTCAAAAATGATATATGTATTATGGTTGATACATATTTAACTCATATTCAAATAGTAGGACCTTGGGAAACATTCCTTGATCCCTTAGGTTATGAATTAAGTGATGATGTAGCAATTGGACATATTGATCTATTGTTGAACTTTGAGAAGGACCAAGTTGAGTATAGATTTGGGACTTATGAAGAAATTACCCAATCAGCCTATCAAGCATCTTTAGAGAAAGCATCTCACAAGAATATTGAGACAGTAATGAAGAAAACTCTAATTGAGGCCAATATGATAGAAAGTGAGTCAAGGTAGTTAGGCAAACAATGAAACAAGGAATATTGTATGTGCAACCTTTACCAGTGTCTATTGCAAAGATATCTTCAAAATAGAGCATTCCATATGTTGCAGTATTAGCTAAAGAGCCAAGTGAACCAAAGAGAAAATCAGAACAATTAGTGGAAGTCATGACTACCAAGATTAAAAGAGTCAAATAAAAAGCTACTAGACCAAGTAAGAGACAAAAGACATTGTTGAATATTATGGAATCTAGTGAAGAAGAAGAATAAGAACAAGAAGCAGAATAGGTATAGAGAGTTACTATATCTAAATAAACAAAAAGCCAAAGATTAAGAAGATAAACTCAGCCATTGCTAATGAAGGGAACTTTGTTCAAATGAAAAAAAATTATGATTTGTATAATGATATTGAGAAAAAGAAGATTGATATCTCTACTATGAGATATATAATTTCTAACAATATGAAACTTAAAGATATTGAAGGCACAATAAATTAGAAAGTCTATGATAAACTTATAGACAAGAAAGCACTAGCTCAAGAAGACGACATAGAACTTCAAAATTTTATGATAAGGGCCATATGCAAGACTAATGATGAGGAAGAAGTCAAGAATTTGGTGAATAGTCTAGCACCTTACTTGAGAAATAAGGTGAGACCATTTCTATTTATAGTGGGTGAGAAGGATAAAATAAGGAGTGAAACAATTGCAACTATCAATTAGATGATGACTGAGTCTAAGGCAACACCTTCACAACACCTAGAACTTTGGAAGTATCATTAAGTGGTGACACAATAAAAATTGATTAGACCTATTTTACTATTAAAATTAATGATACTAACCCTTTTGAGAGTTTTGAATAGCCTAAATCCTGGGTTGAGGTTACAAGATCAACTAAAAAAAATTGAAGAGGTTAGAGGCTATTAGAAGTAGAAAAGAGAAAAATAGAAGAAGCCAAGAAGAAATTGCTTGAGAAGAAATGAAAAGAAGAGTTGAGGAAGAAAAGAAAAAGAAAATAGAGGAACAAAAGAAGAAGAAAATAGAGAAGGAGGAAAAAAGAGAAAGAAAGAAAAGAAAAAGAAGAGAAAGAGAAAGAAGAAAGAAGAGTCAAAGTGGTAGTAGAGAAGAAGAAAAGGGAAGATGAATCTAAACCATCTAGTTCATCCACTCTACTTGTTCTTGCTAGCCTAACAAGTGATGATGATGATCAAACTGACTTGATCTCATCTTTGACAAAACTAATTGAGAAGAATGGGAAAGTGAAGAGCCTATAAAGAACCTTAATGGAGGTAACTAAGAGATTACACAATACTCTAGCAGTCAAGCATAAATCTTTTGATGAAGAATTTATAAATTTGTTGAATGTTGCAGAGTCAAAGGCCCAAATTTTACATGATGCTAATCTATTTAGCACCATTTGTCAAAATATCAAGAATGATTTATAGTCTTGATACTTGTATCAAGGAACTTCAAAAATGTCAACAAGATGGAAAGTTATTGTATGTTAATTGTACCTTATCTCATAAGTTGACCAAGGATTTTGATAGTAAGATTGAAGGAAAGTTGAGTGAGCTAGAAGCTCTATCAAACTAGATACAACAACCTTTCTAACAAGGTTGATGACTTTGAAGGAAAAATGGCCAGTGTTCATAGTGATATTAAGAAATTGGAACTTTAGAAAGAAATTTTTTTGAAGAGATTGTCATAATTTAGAGAGCCTATTTCTTTGAAGATAACTATTATTGAGAGATAGTTGGAGGAATGTGTCAAAGCTAAGGACACTTATTCAAATTTCTTATACTTTGTTCTGAATGTAGTAGAGATTGAATCGTATGCCCTATGTACAATTCTCACCTCTACTAAAATAGCCAAGGATAAATGGATAAAATGTTTAAACAATCTCAAGGAAAGTTTTAACAATCGCATGAAAATATTATTAGCTAAAGATAGATGATTACAGTTTTTGACAAACTAGCCTGTCATTAATGTCAAAGGGGGAGAAGATACATAAGAAAATTGTAAATAAGGTAAAGGGGAGAAGATGCATAAGAAAATTGTAAATAAGGTATGAAATAATATTGAAAGGGGGAGCATATGTAACATGGATAAGTTATAAAAGATGATTAATGTATTGATACTGTAATGTTTTTTTGACAAGTTTTTGATACTTAGTCAATTTCCCCTATTTTGTTGCCATCAATGCCAAAGGGGGAGATTTTTGAAAATTGGATAATGAAGATATGTAATTATTGTCATTTATGGCAACACATGATGTACATGCTTGTAGAAAACTTAAAAAATAAAGTTACTTACCAAGAAAATTGTCTAAGTATGAAATTTGTTTATAGCAATGTATTATTTCATATGTAACTTGTTATTGATGTCATATTATGATTAGCAATGTTAGATATAGATACTATACATGTTTATAATGACATGTATAACCTCAAAAATTTGTACGGACTATACAAAAAAGTGATATTCACATTTTACTAGTGAAATAGAATATCAAAATTAAAGGTAAAGGAATTATTTTATTTACAAAATAATTACTTGACTAATTAGAGATGACATCCTAGATGTTTACTCTAAGTTGGAAAATTATATTATGGTCTTAGCTAACCTAGTGGAAATTTTTTAAAAGGCATGGTATTTATGCAAAGGACATCTTGCAAATTCAAATGTGAAAGTGATGTGTTGTGTTGAGAAATTTTATTGTGATATGTGAACTTTTTTAAAGCAATATATGCAAAGTTTTAACAAGCTATTTTGTGATCCAAGGTCTACCTGAGGTTAGAGATCAGTCAAGAAAGAAGTTATAGCACCTATATACCAAAGGACTAATTACTTGTTTGGGTAGTGAGTTCTTCTTGTAATTGGAAGTGCATGTTTTGGCAGTGGGCTCATCTTGCATCTACTATACTACAACTCCTAACAGGGTTAGAATCTACTAACAAGGATTAAAAGTCTCCTAATAGGGACTCCCTATATTGAACTTTCTCATTGACTCCTCATAGGGTCCATCCTCTAACAAGGAATATATATATCAATATATTATCTAGTGGGTATCATCACCGTTGACGTTTTCTCTTGGCTAGGGCTTCCCTAGTTAACAATTACTATTCAACATTACTTGTTTACTTTGTTATATATGGTTCAAAGTAATAAATAATATTTAGTTGGTGACTAAAGTTTATAAATTATTGATTCAACCCCCCCAATAATTCATATTTCTAATAGAAGGTGTGTAGAAAATGTATATTCAATGATATACTATAAATTAGTTCATAAAATAAATATGCTAAAAGCTCATATTTGCATAACTAAAGAAGCATCTAGAACAAATCCAAGGAAAAAATGTAAAAGAGAATCATTTGTCACATGAAGTATCGAGCATTAGTACTACATTCTATATCAAATGAGCATTCCAATATGGACAGATTGATTAACTAAAGGAATGTGTTGACCATGTGTGTTGGTATCAGCTAAGTAAGGTAACCTAGACTAAGTAAGTATGAAGGTCAAGCTAGTTTTCATACTTCTACCAAGTACAAGGACATTTATCAAAAACCTAAGATAAAAATTTGAAGGCATTCATCAAATTTGAGCATTCATTCTTATTCACCAAGTGATTTTAGAGCTCTCGACTAATTTAAAGATAATTATAGAGACAAAGAAAGTGAATCATAGTAGAGCATTAGAAAATTTGAGAACATCAATAAGTGTTACTTTTGGTGACGAGTAAATTATTTTACGAAGATATATTAGAAGAGTTTGTTTTCAAACCCTAAATTGAAATGGCATCTGCGAGTGAAATATTGAAAGATAGCAATGCTCCAATTGTGAGGAATGACTAATGTCCACCAAACTTCAGGAATAGTGTAAATGTTGAGTAGACTAAAGATGATATTGGTGCTCTGTCATCAATTCCACCCAAAGTTCTAACTCTTTAGGATGTAAAATCCTATTGTCTATGTAAAATAAGAGAAATTGGAGATAAGGGCAGCTTATGAGAAGCCATGCAACAATTAGGTATTCAAAAAAGAAACAAAATATTTTTTGTGAAAGGGCTTACTCATGCCCTAGGTTTTCTAGAATTTTTAAAGTTAGAATGGATAAATATTGTACTAAGCCACATTCACAATATGAAGGCATGGTTAGAAGGTGGATCAATAAAAATTAGCAAGGTTGTAATCTATCGAGTTATTAACTACCCTACCTTGGATTGACCAAAAAGCATAAGAAGCATAGTAAGGAATGAAATTGAGAAATTAACCAAATCAAAGTGGAATGGTAGGGGAATGTCAATTGATAGGATTAAAGATCATGTGATTGAATTTTTAGTTCATGTGGTAGAACACAAATTTTATCAATTCAACATAATGAACAATGTGTCATGTGTTACAGTGGATTTGGGATAAAAATTGTTAAGAATGATTATACTTATGACCTTTTCAAGATGTAACTACAACAACTAAGAAAGAACCTAGAAGCAATAAAAAAGGCAAAGAACATGTCATATAAGTCTATATCTTCACTAGTATGTATAGTTATCTATGTACAAAATTCATTCCCTATGATTGGGATAGTAGCATAGGATAGAAGCCAACCTTCTATGAAATAGATAAATTATTTAATAAATAGGTTGGGAGAAAATTTTGAAGCTATAATGGATAATTATTTTGAAGAATTCAAAATCAAAATGAGAAATAGAATTAGGATCCCCAAATCAGTCATAGACAAATATTATGATGAAATATATATTGTAGTAGATATAGATTTTTTACATGCTCAAGTAGTATTTCCAAGGATCCATGGTTAAGGCCTATTCCTTATGAAGTCAATGGTGATGAGGTTACAACAAAAATGACTATACTTTTGATAGAAGACATAGATACTAATATTGATCAATTTGACACATATGAGATAATAATGGTTGAACTAACTATAGAGGCTAGCACACTTCAGATAGAAAGAAAAGAAAGAGGAAGAGTCTTGAGGATAAGGATACTAAAGATAGGGAAGGATTAAAATAATCTACTAAGGTGAAGGAAGGAAAAGGAAAAGAACTAGTAGTTTTTGAACCTAAGTCAACCAAGTAGTGGAAAGTAGTAATTATTGATCCAAAGGTGAAAGATGATCTTAAAAAGAATGTGTAGAAGGTTATCTCACCTTACTTACTACAAGGAAAGGTTGTAATAAGATCAAACACAATCCATCCCCCAATTGTGAAAGCAAAAGGAAGTCCATCTAAAATGAGATTGACAAGCTCACCAATGCAAGATATACAAGAGAATTCAAGGAGGAAACTAATCATAAAACAAGAGGAGGAAGAAGATGATGAAGAAACTAAGTCTAATGAACTAAGAAAACTACCAATCAAGAAAAGGCTCCATCCAATGACTGTGGATCAAGTATGTAAAACCCTTAGAGAATTAGCAAATGTTGTAGGATTCAAGGATATTACTTATGATTCTTTGAATAATAATGATTAAGTGAAGCTTGAAGAAGCTATTATTGATATGATGATAAAATTTAGATGTAAACCCTTGGAACTAGGAGGATTCCCAGAATGCCTATATAAATAGATAGATGCTAAATAGAAGTGGGCATTATCCACAAAAATCCAAATAAGAGAAACTATGTTGGCACAAGCTATGCTAGATTTAGGGAAGACACATATGTCTACAACCCTCAACTAGTTTGTAAATAAATTAATTCCAAGGGATAGGGCATATAAAATTTTGAAAAATAAAGCTCATGAAGATGAGAAAGATTGTAGTAGAATTTGGAAAGAATCATTTGAACTTCAAACTCTAGTGGTAGAAATTAGAGAAGGTAGAGATGTAATTTGAATAACTAGTAGGCAAGTGTGAACAATAAGAGGTTGTTACCATCAAATATATTTCTAACACACTTCCAAGGAATCAAAATATACTAACTGAGGAAGATATGAAAATTTGAATGTCAGACATAACCCAGCCTTGTACAAATCTAGTTTTCTCACAAAATGTACATTATCCAAAGATTGAGGATTTAAAGATTGGTGATGTTGAGGTTACATCAATATCTGAGTATTGAACTAAGATTGTTGAAGTGAAGAAAAATGGTGAACCTATCATGGAATAATCATTATTTTTTCATTGATGTCAAACCTACAACTTTTTGTTAGACAATTGCTTACTTTGGTCTAAATGCTACCATCTATTTGATTGATGCAGAGGATTTGAAAAGAAAGGATAACAAGAGAACCTAGAGAAAAGTTGATTTATTTGGTATATAAAAGGAACACTAAAACCAAGAAATATGTTGAGGATATAGTGTATTGTTTATCTACTTAATTCTATAATGAAAGTATGCCTAAGAAAAGACTTGAAGAAGGATACATAAAGAAAAGTGGCTACTAAGACTGACTGAGAAAACAATGCAAGTCAAGAAAAGTTAGGTTAGGCTAAGAAAAAAATAGTAGAAGCTAAGTGAATAAGCTTAGTATGAGCCCAACAAGTGAAATATAGTTGGTGTCAACTAAAGATAGTTTAGTATGTATTTATTGTGGTTACACAATGCATGCCCCATTTCAATCAAAAATGAGGACCCCCTACTTTATTTTTTAACTTTTTTAGGACCCTAGTCTAAGGTCTAGGTCATTTTAAGGTGATCCTATCTAGGAAGCCCCAATTATTAAAAGATTAAGTTTTGACAAAGGATAAACCTTGATTATAAAATTAAAAAAAAGTGTAGCAAGTGCACCTACTGGGTATGCATAGTGCACAAAACCCTTGTGAGATAACTTTGTACATATAAAATGTGTAGTGGTACACCTGTGCATCTGTGTAGCTATGCCAAAAGTCTTAAAACTTATTTATATGGTGAGGGAGTCCCCTTCCTCCTCACTTTTATTTGGTTCATTTCACCCACTCTAATTCCTCTGAAGTTGTAGCTGTCTTCTCCCTGAGGTGTGCCTTCCTCTGCTTTGCAAACCTTGTGCATGACACAAAAGTAAAAGCAATATAAAGGATTGTGTGCATCATTACACCTCCCTAGGTGCACTAATGTACACCATTACCTTCACTTGAGAGCCTTTAAAAACATTAAAAAATTTGTGGTCTTCACCTTAGGTTGGGTGCACACCAGCACACCTTCCTGGGTGCATTCATGCACACCCATATCTTTAAAAACAACTTCAAAAACTCCTAAAAACAAATAAAACAAGTTTTTTTTAACTACCTTTTGATGCACAGTAGTGCACCTAGAGGGGTGCACTACTGTACATTTAAAAACATAAGTAAATTTCAAAAGGGCTACACATCAGGGACACCTATTAGGTGCACCTGGTGCGCCAATCCTTCATATGAAGTGTTTTAAATAGGGTTCTGAGATGTTTTTGAGAAATCTAATTTTAGGATGTCATTAAATCATTTTTTTCAAAGCCAGACTAATGGGTCATCTATTGTATAGATATAATGGCATCCTCCTCATCTTCCTTGGGTGATAAAATGGCACCAAAACCTATGGTCTTTAAGTTCTAGGGCATTATGATGAAATCACACTTTTAGGAGGACAAATTGGAGATTAAAGATACTAATTTAGGACACACTAATTTGGGAGAATATTTAAACATATGTAACAAACCCACCAAGAGGTCACAAATGGTCTCTACATTCATTCAATTAGGACTCATTAATGCAGCTTCACACCCAATGTCAATAGAATCTTCAGAGCTCATTATAACACTTGCAGAACACTTTGTCCCTGAGGAGAGGGTTGTGAAGAGCATAACAAGAGAGACTGTCCTTGATTTGTGACCAAAGAAAAGTGAGAAATTATTTCACCTCCCATTGGTAGATCAATTCATTAGGCTCACCTACGAACAAGTAGAAAGGTGGTAGTGAGAACATATTGATGAGGCCTTAGAGATCATTCAATCATCCTACCTTATAGAGAAGACTCCTTTAGGAAACAAGACTAGAAAAGTGGATATGACTAGAGGGTATATGATAGAAGACATCAGATACTCAATCATACTTCTAAGAAGAGTTATGGGTCTACTAGTAGCTAGGCATCTAAACATCTTTATGGTGCATTTTGTTGAGATGATTAAGAAAGAAAAGATGCCACTAGACTAGGCTTCTACTCTTAGTCAAAATTTATGGGAGTAGTTGGTGGAATTATATGACTTCATATTTGGTATACTTATTGGCCACCAGAGAAATAGATAATACAAGGCTATATAAAAGGGGTAGCATGTAGGATCCTAATGCATGGCCATATATCATCTATTCCCAGCTAGTGAAGAAGAGGCTCTCAAAGCAGAGCAAAGAATATAGAATTGTTAATGATACCTTCATATTCACTATAATCTAATTCATAGAAGGAGATTATGTAAAGAGATAATTAGATGATGTAGTGGCACATATATTAAAACTTAAAGAATACTATATCCAGTTTTGGACATTTACATATCTAAGTGTAGCAGGTACAATCATTAAGCTAAAAAAGCTCCCAAGGTATCCTTGTGATAGACTTGTTCTCCTAAAGATTTCTCAACAAATCTTGTTTACCTATGATAGGGTTAGAAGGAAACATTAAAAAAATTGGACCTAGCCATTGACTATAGGACCTTTTCAAGTAGATCGGAGGTAAGACATCCCCTCTTTTAAATGTGAATGGGATCAATATCCCTTCAAAGAATACAATTCTCCCAGGCCATATTTTGAGAATATTGGGAGAGTACAATATTTTGTGGGTAAAACATTCTACCACGAAGAGGCTATTGAGGATCATTGGATGAATGCAACAAATGACTATGATATCTAAATAAGGGATTATTGTAGGATTAGTTTGTACCTAGTAGAGAAGGCCCTAAAAATTGTTAGTGAACAGTTTTTTCCATGAATGTTCATATATTAAAATAGAGAAAAGAATGTAAACTAACAAATGAATTCCTATTCGAAGAACTTAGGAATTCTCTGCTTGAAGTTTCTTCAACTGAAACAGGTGCAACTACCTTTATTGCATTGAAAGTTTTAACCAAATAAACTCAACAAAAAACTTTCCAAGAACACAATCTGTTGGAGGTGTTGAAACAAATTATTTCATCTCATGAATATGAAACAAACTTTAATGCAAAAGAACCACTCAATTTTAATTATCAAAATGATCCACATAGCTAAATAATTAAATTATCAAGTAGGCAAATTTCATGAACTAATTTCCCATAGAATTTCCAAATTCAGAGTTCACAATTTCAAAATCAATAACAGGTGCAGCTAAAAGCTTAAATAGTATCTATAGAAATACCAAAATAAGTAGACAATAGTATCCACTTACAAAGCTTTCAACCCAAAATCAAACTATAAAGTTTCATGTATCTGCTGAAGTTCTAAAATGTTGCTTCTAAACTAGAAATAAAACCATAAACAAAAGTAGTTCTATCTACCGGTCTATTGGAGAAATTTGAACCCCTTAAACAATAATAATTATTACATTTATAGGAATGGGGCTGGACTTAAGCCAAAATTACCCCACCAGGAGTTAATTGTCTTTTGGAAATAACTGATAACTAAAATTGCAAGAAAACCAAATGGTAAAGAAACTACAACTAAATGGTTTTTGATCAGGTTGCACTGTCACCACCAACCGCTCCTCTTGTCAACTTCCACATTTCATAGATAGCTAAAAAGGCAGAAATAATGGATTGCTGTGGAAGACCAATGTAGGCAAGCCGTTGCTTCCAAATTTCCTTCATCTTCTTTAGTTCAACAGCCTTTTCCTCATGCATCTCCAAGTGCTTCAGATTGATAATCAACATTGCTTCAGTGTGAGCCATGTTGGAGAAATCTTGCTTGGCTGGTGTCCTCTTTTCTTGCCATTCTTGAAATTTCTTTTGGACTTCTTTGACTATTTCATCTGATTGGGAAACAGAGTCATCTTCTTTTTCCATGAACTATTTTACAAACCACTTAAGGTCATTTTGAATAATCTAATGTATAACCTTAAGTTCTTGTAATGATTCTTTGATTTTAGATACCCCTTGTGCCAGTGCTTCATTTTTCCATTCAATGCAATCTTTTATGATTTACAGAGTTTTTTCATCAAGACCCGCTACAGGACATTCAGCTTGAAATTTCTACAACCCAAATTCTTGCACATCTTGTAGTGATATTACCACTTTTGCCCAGTTATTCTTCTCTTTTTCATATCCATCATTACCTACCTCCACCATTTTAGTAATGTTTGATATCTCCTTTGAGGCATGATCTAAATTTCCAATGTGTTTTATAGTGTTAAGCAGAACATCTTGTACCCATTCACCTGCTACTTTGGCTACTACTTTGCACTTGTGTAGATTCTCCAACGATTGTTGATTGGTTGCAGAGGATATGTCAACAATGGTTGACATCTCACAGATCGGCTTTGCTTCAAGTTGCAAGATAGCATTAATTTATTGTGCCATGTCCTTTATTGTCTCCTTCATTTCTTGCTTGTCTTGCCCATCTTTCCACACTCTCTCCATGATCTTCTTATTGGATACCTCAAAGAATCTCATATCAACTTCATGGTTTCCTTTTCCCAAATCAACCTTTGTTATTTGGAAATCTTGAGGCACTACAGAATCATGAGAACTCCCATCAAGTGGTGTAGCTATCTCTGCTGCCCATCGACCTGAACTTTTTTCAAAACTGATTCTTGCTTCGGTCCTTGCTTTTTTTTACCTTGGGTGCTTTACCAAGCCATTTGCTAACCAGGTTGTCAATAGGCATAAATATTGGGACCATACTTCTCTTCTTCTCCATTGATTTCTCAAGCCATTTAGGAGTAGTTTGATCCTTTGCAGCAGTAGGGGAACATTTAACTAAGGGGAGATTACTTTCCTAATTTCCTGTATCCATTGGGGAATTCTGGGATTCAAGTACATTATCCTCTATAGATAGGTCTTCTACTGTCTCCAAGTCCACCATTATGGTGCTTTTACTTTTGACGGCTAATGCCTTCTTCATGCTTGAGTGGGTTACTCTCCTTCCTTTTGGAGTTTCTTCTTGAACTTGAAGTTGAAGTGTTTTTGGAACGGCTTCAAGTTCAACTTCAAGTGGACCTGCAATAGAATCAGGGACACTTTGATTAGTTTGCTTATGAGCAGTCCTTTTACCCTTGCTTCTTGAAGGCTTCTCAGAAAAGCTTGGAGTAGCCGCTATTTTTGACTTTATCTATTTGGTAGTTCTTACTATTACATCCTTGGTATGGGCATATACATCATTTTCTTCCCTTTTCTCCCAATCAATTTCAGGGATAGGCATGCATTCAATCTGATCCATGTAAAATTGATCGAGCACACCTTCAGAATCATCATCTTTCAGCCCATAGGTATCTAACTCCAAATTGAACATGGTGACTTGTTTAATGGTCAAGTGCGACCATAACCTCTTCCTTACTTCAAATTCATCATGACAGTTCGCCCAAAAATCCTCTAGTTGCGGGGAATGAAAGAGAGAAGCTGCATTTTTTACACTGTTTCTAATAAAGCCGATGTAGTCAAAATCTAACCGAGAGGTGAAAGATTTAAGACATAAGAGAGTTAAAGATTTGGCTGACAATATGGCTTCTTTCAAACTAGGGCATCTATAATGTCCAATTTCAATCAGGAAGAATACTAACAAGGATTTTTTAGAAATTTGAAAGGACTCAACAAGGGAAGCAAATTGCCGACACATTTTTGACAATACTATAGAATCTGAACAATAGCGTGGTAATTTCAAAGGTTCATTAGGAAAACCACCCACTCTAATATAGGTAAATCTGGGAAATTGGATGAAATAACAACCATAAATTTGCACAACCTGCATGGCCTCCTCTGACATCCTATCATTTTCTTGACCCTATAGTTCAAAAACCAATTTCCCTAGAAAAACATCGTTGACTTTCTTAAACTCTTTGCATGATATATCTTCTTGGAGATCTCTGTAATATTGGTAGATAGGCATGTCATCTACCCAAGCTATATGTGGAAGATAATCCCAATCTTTGGACATGACTAGGGTATAAATCAAGTAAGAGGACAAGAAAAATAGACCGCAATTGGTAACATCTATCAAGCCCTTATGTAAGTTCTCTGCCATTAGGTCTGACCAATCGATGAATTTGACACCTTCAACTATCTTCTGTATGAAGATGTACATCCAAGACTCCCAATGAAGAGCATGTTCATTTCCCTTAATTCTATTCAGCAAGAATACAATATATGAAATCTCCTTGATGAAGTGTTCAATGGTCAATGGTTTAGGCAACCTAGAACCTCCCTCTGCAGGATCCAAGAGCTAGGACTGAGCAATCTTGGTGTCGTAGCTGGTTTTGTTTGCGGCATACAGGTGTTCAGTTTCTTCGAATGTCCATGGCTCATAGGGTTCTTTATGAGGAATCCTAAGGGAAAAATTAACACTGGTCCTATTAATTTTGATAGCTACTTCCCCTAAGGTTTTCTTAATGCATCTTGAAATAGGGTCATAATGGTTTGCACATTCGAGGATGAGCTATGGGTATGGGATTGCAGTGGGAAAAGTGGTGACTTCTAATAAACCACTATCAACTAGCCTCTGGTAAATGGGACTTGATAGAGTAGTTTTGGTTCTTTCAACAACTTTAGATAAATTTCTATTAACCAAAAATGTATCATAGATTTCAGGCAAGGAATTGAGTAATGGCAGCTTCTCTAATTTGGGCATTTTTGGACCAAAAAGAATCATGATTATTATGACAACAAATCCATAGGACCAGGTTTTAAAATACTTTCAAAATAAAGCAAAGCACAACCAAAATGCAAAGGGAAATGGAGATGCACTTATAGTTTGATAAAGACACAGCCTGAAATTTGCCTTTCTTACCCAGAAGTGCTGAGATTTTTCTAGAGAAAATGAGATGAGTGGGAAAGGGTAATCACATGCATTTAAGAAATGACATGGATAGAGAATCATGGGACAGATTTAGCGAGTAAAAATCATCATTACTCATTCATGTGACATTCATCGAAAAAGGCACCACGGGTGTTCTTGTTTTAAATACCCTGTCAAATCTGCACATACCTTCCCATAACAAGTAATCATGGAATGACATTGTTAATACTCCATTAAGTATTTCCCAGCTGAATATGTGCTGCCTTAAATTTCTTTGCATATGACTTCAGGTGCTTTGGGAAAATATTACGCTGGGACCCACCTTGGAATGGCTCGGCAATCTTTAATCTGCATACAAAAATCATTAGCGAACAAAATCAACACTAAAATTGAAGTTGAATTTTTGAGTGATTGGGCTTCAACATCAACTTGGACTTCAAGTTTACAAAGGTTGACTTGATAAAACTAGTGCGCTTATCACATGGCAGACCAACAAGACTTTGAACATGAAGTTGAAGTAAATTACTACTTCAAGTTCAAATTCAATGGGAAGACTTGGGACCAAAACCTGTTAGGGTGCAACCAAGGTTACAAGCTTTAACAAAAATAAAGATTCTATTAAAGATATTACAATAAGACTCAAAGGAGTTGTTTGGTGTTTGTTCAATAGGGACAAGATTGGCAATAGGCTCATTATGAATGTTGAGGTTAATAGGGAGAAGAATTTTGATATCAACCATAGGGTGAGGCATTTCATTATAATGATATAGGATTGGATTAAGAAACCATTTAAGATTGATCCAATTCCTAAAATGGTGATCTTTCATGCACAACCCCGCCTAGCCAAAAGTTGAAGGAAGAAAGTCACCATCCCTACCTTTGTTGCTCAATCACTAGTAAGGCTAGAAATGGTACACCAACTTGATAGACTAGTTTGATATTATTAAGCTTAGAGGGGAAGAGGAAGGGGCAAGAAGAAAAGATGTTATCCAAGAGTTGAGCCAAAAGAGGGGGAAATCCCAGCACCCCAACAACAAGGGGAAGAAAATGTACAAGGATCAGAAGATACTGGAGCTCCACAAGTCAAGGTTGATCCTAAATTTCCACTAGCTACACCAAGCTAGATAGAGATAGGGGTTAACATTCAAGAGGTCTCCCCTCCACATCAAGAAAAACAACGATCCCCTTCTACACCTAAAAAGGGAAGAAAGATCAAGACTCTAGTTAAAAAGAGGATAAAAGGTGATCAAGAAAGTAATTCCTATCTCATCAATCCCTGAACCTATTCTTGAAGAAGATGAAGAAGAGGATGATGAGGATAATGAACTTTGAATAAGAGGACTTAGCTTGCTAGAGCCATAGAAGAAGAATAAAGAAGAAGCTTGATAATTACACCACCACCCATCCCTAAGTAGGTTATTTAATCCACAACATCTAAGGATGAAATGCAACAATGGATTGATGAGTAAGATGTTGAAGGGACTGATGTCTTTAAGATGATAGATTTTGATTTCATGCCTATTGGCACTAAATTGGTGGGAGACAAGATCAGAGATACCCAAACTAATTAACCTCAATAAGAGGATTGGAATCAAATGCCACCAAAGTCACAAGGTTTTGAAATTACTCCTTCATCCCCATTACAAGTCATAGTCTTTATAGATAAAGGTTTTGCTACTACTCTACCACCAAACACAGAAAAAGAACAAGTTTGAAAAGAATAGGATGAAGAGCCATAGCAAGTATCAACTAATGAAGTATCTAAAGAAGGACAAATGGTTGAATTTCCTCAATAGACTTCCCAAAACACTGAGGTGATTACTATAGATTCTACTAATATAGAAGCTCCTAGTGTAGATCCATCATAGAAGGAAAAGACTCCAGAGAGGAGCAATAAGGGAAGGAGCATAGCTAAAATAACTCCTCCATCCTCAAAAGGAAAAACTTTGGTGGAACAGATCCCAAGATGGTTGTGGAAAGTGTATATGAGCAATGTTAGTATGCTAATAGAAACCAAATTTAAATAAAGCTTCTACAAACTAAAAAAAATTCATAAACTTCAAGATAGACTAAGATGAGCTCTCAATTAAGAATATGAGCCATTAATGGGCTCTCTCAATGAGAATCTCTCTTGTTGAGTAGCTTTGTCTAAATAGATAGGATGTATGCTCAAGCTTTTATGCTTCAAAAAGGGCTTCAAATGGAGTTGGAATTTGGGTGTGAGTGTATGGTTTTGATGTAAAATGGCTTCTCAAAATGGCATTATGACTTTACTTCATGGATTGTGTTGTTTTACAAAAGAGAAGGATCCAATTTATAGGCAAGAGGCTTGAGGGATTGAGGGCTAAGATGCAAGGATGGGAAAAAGCTAATGGAGGGCTTAGATTGCATGAGAGGAGAGCACATGGATTGTGCTTCCTTACAGCCAATCAGGGAGTGAAACATGTCACAGGGTGAGAGGATGGAGGAAAGGGGAAGGATGAGTCAACAAAGGAGGCTCAAGGGATAAAATCTTCATAAAGACCCTCATAATGGCTTGTAAGAGCAATAAAAGGGCTTGGAAGAGTCATTTATGGCCTAGTGGGCTTCATAAAGTTTTATGGTTGAGATATTTTGAAGGAGATGAGAGGAATTTCGACTTGGGCTTGATTAGGAAGGTTTTAAGCTTGCTTAGGAATGTGCAAATGATTAGAGGATGGATTAGGATGGTTTAGGATTAGCTTAGGGATAGGCAAGTGGATGGCATTTAATGAGGGTGGGTGAAGGAGGAGATATTTGTTAACTTTGGCTTGGGTTAGTAAGTCTTAACCCATGTTTAGAGAATGTGACAAGGTTAGGAGGGGATTAGGTTTAGGTTTAAAGACATCTTCTAGAAGAGTCTAGACTTTGGATGAGGATAAAGACTTTCTAGAATACTCTAGAACTTCCTAGGATGAGGATGAAGACTTTTTAGAAGAGTCTAGAACTTCTTAGGATGAGGATAAATTAGATTTTTAGGAAATAAATAAAGTTTTATTTATTTCAAGGGTTTGGGTTGAGGAGATATTTATTAAAAAAAAATTAATAAACATGAGGATTAATATTTAATCTTAATTAAATATTTTGAGTTGGGATTAGGGGTAGGAAATGATGGGATTAGCCTTTAATCAAAATTAAAGAAGGATTAGAAGATTTTGGAAGAGGTTAGTGGTATTAAGGAAATTGGCCAAGTTTTAGGCAAAAAATAAATTTTTTATTTGTTTTGGGTTTTTTGGTCAATTTATTAATTAAATAATTAATAAATAAGGAAATAATGTTTAAATAAGATTTAAACATTTTTGGGAGGGATTCCTTAATTAAATATTTTTAATTAAGATAAAAGGATTTAATGGCATAAAAATTAATTAATTAATTAATGATGATGTCATCAGGAATTTTTCAGAAAATAAAAATACTTTATTTTCTAAAGGTTTTTAGGTGTCTACATTTTGCCCCTCTTTGATGTGATGCCGCCAGTGGCATGGCATCAAAGATAAGAAAATAAGATGCCCAAGGCTAGAGCAGAAGAGGAGAGAATGGACTGCAAGATGCCCCCTCAAGAAGGCAACGGGGAGAGAAAGTGAGGCTTGACGACTTCTTGAAAAGTACAAGAATCTGAGATGAGCAAGAAGACTCAAATTTTTTTAAGAGAATGATAAAGGGAGAATCAAAGGCACAAGAGGAAGCAAGCTTAAGATCTCAGGGATTGTAGAGGATAAAGGAGCAGAGTGCTATAAAAGGAATCCAGGATGGGGAGATGGATGAGGGGACTAAAAAGCTGATGCAACAGGATTTCAAATAGTCAGATTGGTGGAAGATGGGTTTCGGAGATCCCTAAGACTAGGATTGTGGATCTCAAAAGATGAGGCTTGGTGGATTGATTTGGATTGGTGGATCCCTAAGACTAGGATTGTGAATCCCTAAAGCTAAAGGTGAGGAGTGATTCAAAGAGATACTTATGCATAAGCTAGGGTAGGAGAGACAGATGCTAGATATGGATGGGGGATAATGGAGATGAAGGAAAACCATTGAAGCTTTTTGAGCGGGGGGAATACTTCAAAGAGAAGTACCACCATGTAGTTGAGCACTAGATTTTCTATAGGACTATTGGTTAATTTCCAAGGTTACCAAGAACATCAAGGCTGTGTCACCAACCATCCAGAGGACTGACAGACTAACTCAAAACAAACACACAAGGATTGCCCCAGCATCACACATGAAACCCAGAGAAAACAATGTGGAACCGACACTGGGTAACCCACAAGCAAAAAAGAAACAAATGAAAGACTTGATCAAAACCATACGCTCAGAGTGCCCCATTCATAGCATACCATGATATGGAAGATTGTGGCAACCTTTAGGAGGGAACAAAAAGATTGCTTGGAAAAGATACTTCAAGACCCAACAGGGAAGATTCCAAATCAAAAGAAAGTGAAAATCCAAGAGAGAACCATTTGTCAACGAGATGGGTAGGACAAGGTACTAACGGACCAAGATCAGACATGAGGAAAGCCATATCCTACAAGGATCTATCAGAGAGCACCTAAGCTAATGGATCTAGATGAGTGATGCATCTGGCAAGCTAAACTAAGAAGAATAACACTTTGGTGATAGGAGATATAGTTAAAGGATGCATTGGAATAGCTAACCAAGATGTGCAATGTGTGCAAGATGTTGATCAAGGACGAACTGACATGAACGCTGGATAAATATAATGGTACTAAGCTAAAGAGGATGTATAAGCTGATGGACCAAGATATTTACAAGCTAAAGCTAACCAAGATAGTTACAAGAAGGAAAAAGCTCAAGATGAGAGGATAGCGGCATGGTTCGATGTTGTGCAAGATGCAAAAGCTAAGGGTGGGGTGATAGCGAAAGATATGGATTTGGCAGGATGCATCCAATGATGATGAGAGATTTTGTGACCAAGGATAGCTAAAGGAGCAGGATGAGATGGCTGGATAGGATGGTAGATAGCTAGGATTATGATGGATATAAAGAGATGACACTGGATTTACATGAGGATAGCCTAGAGCTAGATACCAATGACAAGGGAGGATGGAAAAGACAAGATCTCCAAGGAATATAGTGCCCCCAATCAGAAGATAACATGCAGAAGGAGGTCTTATGATGGATGTGATAGGATTGAAGCTAGGATGGAAAAAGCTAAAGGGGCTAGGGAGATGGATGATAGCTGGGATGGTTGGCTGAAGCTGCACGAGATAAGTGGATGGTGTGAGATGGAAGATGGAGTTGGATGTCAAGAGATGACCAAAAGCATGAGGGTGATAGGCTAAGTTGGGGATGGCGGGATTATGCATGACACTTGTTTGTCAAGTTTTCATCATGGTACTTGTCCAAGGCACTTGAATTGCCAAGTTTTCACCAGTGGACGCTTTATTTTTCTTTCTTTCTTTTTGACTTTTTGACTTTGGACTTAGCTAGAATGATTTTGGCTTTCTTTAGCTATTTTGGCTTTTTTGCGATTTTCACTGGCTGTTGGAATGTTCAATTTTGTTGCTAGATGTTGGTACACCAGATGTGTGATTTATGCAATAGATTGGATTAGATGGGATTGATGGTAGGAGATGGAGGGATGAAAAGGTTGGAAAGGAGCATGAGATGGGGATGCTTGCAAGAGCAACATTGGCACATGTTGGGATGGGTATGAAAAGAGCATATAGGGGATAGATGGTAGATGCAGGCGTGATGGAGGATTTTTGGAAGCATGCTTGGGGATATAGGCACCCAAGATGGAGTTAGGAGATGGGGGACATGAGTCACTGGATGGAGGATTAGCAATGGTGGATGTCATTATGCATTGGGTTTCAACTTTTTTCTTTGGGATCCACATGGTTTTGGATTTTCTTTTCATAGGCTTTTGCATTATTTTGCATTCTTTGATTGGATTTTTCCTTTTTGGAGTATGTCTCTTAGAATAGACATATGATTTCCTAGGATGTGAATTTTTAGCTTTATGCATTTTGAAGTTGGCATTTACATTGTTGTGGTAAGCTTTGGGAAGATGGTTAGGAGAAGATTTGTGAGATGGAGAGGATATGGGAGAGCATGTAGGGGGATGATGATGGATGATGTGCCTCAATATGTTCCTTTGCTGATCTTGCATAGGAATGGAGGGAATAGGATTTGAATGATGGCTGATAGGAGGATGGAGGATGGTAGATTTTGGGACATAGGGACCCAAAATTGATTTAGTGGATGAAGGGGGCATATGGTAGGTTGTTTTAGGTTGTAAAGATGGTGGAGTGGTTATGACATAAGATTTCTTGAAGGAGTGATGGGAGGCTGGCATGGGGAGTTTGGAGATAGGCTTGGTTTGGGGGTGTGGTGTACCAAAACCTTTAGATGGTGAGCCTTTGGATACATATCCAAGACCATGAAATCCTAGATTTTTTTGTGCAATAATAGGCTTTCTGATTCCTTGCTCTTGTGGTCCTAAACCTTGACCTTGATAATGCCATCGATTGAGCATTTGAACTAGTTGAGGATACTTTTTGCTTGCAGAAAATGGTGGAAGTGCTTTATCAGATGTACTGCAATAGGGAGATACTATTCTTAATTCTTCTGCTGAGAGGAGGCCACTATGGATGAATGTAAGTGAACCAAGAGGGTATATTATAGATGGTGAAATAGCTTGGATAGGTATTAAGATGGAAGCATGGAGTGGAGGAGATGGTAGGATAGGATCTTGATTTAGTGGATGGGATGAAAAGATATCCTGCAGTAGAGGAGGTATGGCTTGAGGTTTTGGAGATGGAGGGGATAGTGACTGCACTATGGATGGAAGACATGGTACGATGATATCTTTGTTTATGCTTTGGGGGATGTCAACATGCTTTTGGGCAGGATCTTGATAGGAATGGATGGGAGTGGATACATGAGGTTCATTATATGGGATTTGGATAATGCTTGGAGGAGGAGATGTGGATGGGATTTGGAGTGATTCGATGGGTGGTGGGAATTTGATTCTTGCGGGAAGTGGAAGGATTTTAAGCAACTTGATGGATGGTATGGGGATGATAGCTATGGGAGATGGGGGTGATATTATAGATGGGGAAGCTTCATCACTACCTACTTCACATGGTTGGATTAGATGACATGGCTTATCGACTGTTGGAGGCAGCTTTTCTTATATTTCCTCTAGGAGATTCCTTGGAGACTCATGTGTCGAAGGTGGAGGTGGTGGATTGATAGGAATAGCTGGTATGATGAGGGTGGAAGATTGGAAGCTTGGCTGATTGGGTGATGGAGGAGAAGCTAGGATATCAGATGGCATGACTAGATAGTTTGGAATAACTCTTGGATTTTGGAGGATGGTTGGTGGAAGGCCTCTAAGGCTCTCAAGATACCCATCATAGTCAACAATATTTTCATCATCATTGGAATAGGATGTAGCGAGAGCAAGGACAATACGACCAAACACATCATGATAGGTTTGGGATTTCATGTTTTGATGATGAGTCGGATGGGGATGGGGTCTTGCATATGGATGAACATGGAAGTTCATGGTTGGATTTGGATTAAGTGCAAATTTTGGATTGGCTGATGAAGGATTTCCTAGGGAGAGTCAAAGCTATATGACAGACCTAAGGAGGATTGGCTGGAGATTTCTGGCTTTCCTGTGGATGGAAGACTTCAAGGGCATGTTGCCAAAAAGTGATTTTTGCTTTCCTATGCGTTGGATTGGTGGAGATTGTGTCAACTTAAGGATAAACTAATGATCCTATGGGCATGACACAAGATTGACCACTTGTGGATCCCAACCTTTAGCTCAAGGTGATGAGGGATGACAAGTGACAAGGCTAGATTACCCTAGACAAAGCTCTGTTAAAGGGATAACCTTGGTGAGGCTGGGCTGATTGGTAGGATTGATTGGATAGCAAAGTCTGGCAGAATGACAACAACTCTCTAAAGGATTGGGTGTGATTTTGGATTGGGTTGCTAGCTGGCTATGGGATATGATTTGAAGAGACTTTGGATTTGGGATTATTCTAAAGCAAGGAACTAGATAGATTCGGTAGTAGGGGGGGAGCTTGGATGATTTTTTGATGAGGCAGTGACTATGCTAAGTATGCCTTGAGCTGGGAGATTTTTTCTTTTTTGGAATTTTGACCAAAGTTGGCAAACATTCATTCAAAAGCTATGAACAAACAAGCAGACAAAATTTTGGAGCAAGCACATCAAACACACCAACATCCTAGGAAGCTTTCTACAAGGATGAAATTTTTTATAGCTAGGGATTCCTCGATATATGCAAGGTACATGAGGCCCAAATCCATAGATGAAACCAAAAAGATGTCACACAGCCGAGAGGAGCGGTAACTCACTTCTCCTCTTTCACTTCTCAAGGGTATAAAGTTCCTTGAGGCTTAGCCTGACTGACAAAATCTTGATTCCAAGAGAGTTGTCTTTGGATTCACCTCCCAATTTTTATACTCCGTCGAAACACTAGAGTTGAGGTTGTCCCAAGGGGTGATGAAATCCCCAAGAAGGCCTCCTAAAAAGTGTAAAACAAGAACACATACATGATCTTGGGCATCAAAAGACATGCGTTTATTCCAATTGATGATTTATATTTTGTAAGCTATGATTGAAGACACTTGTGATTATGGCATACAATGTTCATTCCAATTTGACAGCATCGTCAGCATAATGAAAGTCGAGAGATCATCAACATAAGAAATGAGAGTGTCATTGAAAATGCATCCAAACCATGCAATGTTCATTGATTGTTAGGCATTCAAGATTGAGTGTGAGTTTGTTTTAAGCCCAAAACAAAGATGTGTGACATTCAATTTCCAAGCGCGCACCCGAAGGCCCTCCACGTCAAGATTTGTCCAATTTTTTTGCCCAAATGAAGTGTGAGCGATATTAATGTGCATTCAAGAAATTTTCTAACTTAGAAAAACCACTAAAGACCCAAGTGAGTGGAGTTTGATCTTTGTAGAGCACTTAACACCCTCTTAGGTAGATCCATCCCCATATATGGCGCTGAGATTGCAACCAATGGTTAAATTGATGGGTGATTAAAGAGGGTGAGTCCAACTACAAACTTACTCAAAGAGTCTTTATTAGTTTTTATAACTTAGAAGATTTCAAAAATGTGGATTCTTTTTATACCCCAAAAGATGATTATTTGATCTATGGCATTCAAGATTGGATTTGTTGTTTTAATCATGCATTCATAAAAAAAAAAAACTTAATTTTAATCCATGGCACTCAAGAGTGATTTTAGCAACATGCATTCAAAGACAAGTGATTAAACATTCAAGTTTTTTCCTTTGAGCATTCAAGATTGAGATTTTGTGTGTTATTTTAAGAACTTTGAAGTGCTTTGTTTTAACCTTAGATCATTCAAGATTGTTTTGGACTCAAAAGTGAAAATGACTCTTTGGACTTTGGTTTTCATTCAAGATTTTTTGTTCTAGTTTGCATATTTTAAGCCCAAAAATGATATTCCTAGATTGTTTTGATGCATGAAAAACCTAAGAAACATTCAAGATTTTGCAACAAGACATTTGTTTTGAACAAATAACAAAGCTTTTAGGACAATTTTTGGCAACCATTTAGGACTCTTAGTTTTCATGAGATTTTTAAAAGAACTTTAAAATATTTGCAAATGAGGTTCATTTTATCCTTGATTGATGCTTTGAGTTTGATTTAGATTTTAGTGTGCACTTAGTGTTGATTTTGAACCTTTTGAAATGGAAACTTGAAGTTCTTTTTAAATTCCCAAAAATGAAGTGTTCCTAACTTTGCATGAATGCATCTAAAACCTTGATGTTGCAAGGATGCAAATGATTGGATTGGTTTAGTTTCACTTTTTAAAAGATTTTTTCTTTTTTGCAAATTTTTATTTTTTTAATGGATTTAAGTATGATTTTGGGGTTCATTTTAAGCACTAAAAAGAAGTGTGTATGATTTTGCTTCCTTAAAAAAAAAATGGCCAAGATCTCCCACAAGAAGAAGAAGAAGAAGTAGATGGAATAAGAAGAATATAGACAAGAAGAGGAAGAAGAATTCCAAGTTCTTTGTAAACCTATAAGCTTGAAAAATCTGCAAACACTATGAGATAGATTATGAGTTCCTTTGTCTTTTTCATGCTCATGTGGACCTACAAAACCAATTTATACAATCCTACCAATCACAAAAACAAGAAAAATTAGCCAAAATTAGCAAATGACATACCAAACTTGACTAAAAAAGCTAATGAATATGACCCATGCGGGGTCCCACCAAGCGTGCCAAAATGTATACGAGCAATGTTAGTATGCTAATAGAAACCAAATTTAAATAAAGCTTCTACAAACTAAAAAAAATTCATAAACTTCAAGATAGACTAAGATGAGCTCTCAATTAAGAATATGAGCCATTCATGGGCTCTCTCAATGGGAAGCTCTCTTGTTGAGTAGCTTTGTCTAAATAGATAGGATGTATGCTCAAGCTTTTATGCTTCAAAAAGGGCTTCAAATGGAGTTGGAATTTGGGTGTGAGTGTATGGTTTTGATGTAAAATGGCTTCTCAAAATGGCATTATGACTTTACTTCATGGATTGTATTGTTTTGCAAAGGGGAAGGATCCAATTTATAGGCAAGAGGTTTGAGGGATTGAGGGCTAAGATGCAAGGATGGGAAAAAGCTCATGGAGGGCTCAGATTGCATGAGAGTAGAGCACACGAATTGTGCTTCCTTACAGCCAATCAGGGAGTGACACATGTCACAGGGTGAGAGGATGGAGGAAAGGGGAAGGATGAGTCAACAAAGGAGGCTCAAGGGATAAAATCTTCATAAAGACCCTCATAATGGCTTGTAAGAGCAATAAAAGGGCTTGGAAGAGTCATTTATGGCCTAGTGGGCTTCATAAAGTTTTATGGTTGGGATATTTTGAAGGATATGAGAGGAATTTCGACTTGGGCTTGATTAGGAAGGTTTTAAGCTTGCTTAGGATTGTGAAAATTATTAGAGGATGGATTAGGATGGTTTAGGATTAGCTTAGGGATAGGCAAGTGGATGACATTTAATGAGGGTGGGTGAAGGAGGAGATATTTGTTAACTTTGGCTTGGGTTAGTAAGTCTTAACCCATGTTTAGAGAATGTGACAAGGTTAGGAGGGGATTAGGATTAGGTTTAAAGACATCTTCTAGAAGAGTCTAGACTTTGGATGAGGATAAAGACTTTCTAGAATACTCTAGAACTTCTTAGGATGAGGATGAAGACTTTCTATAAGAGTCTAGAACTTCTTAGGATGAGGATAAATTAGATTTTTAGGAAATAAATAAAGTTTTATTTATTTCAATGGTTTGGGTTGAGGAGATATTTATTAAAACTTTTTTAATAAACATGAGGATTAATATTTAATCTTAATTAAATATTTTGAGTTGGGATTAGGGGTAGGAAATGATGGGATTAGACTTTAATCAAAATTAAAGAAGGATTAGAAGATTTTGGAAGAGGTTAGTGGTCTTAAAAAAATTGGCCAAGTTTTGGGCAAAAAATAAATTTTTTATTTATTTTGGGTTTTTTGGTCAATTTATTAATTAAATAATTAATAAATAAGGAAATAATGTTTAAATAAGATTTAAACATTTTTTGGAGGGATTCCTTAATTAAATATTTTTAATTTAGATAAAGGGATTTAATGGCATAAAAATAAATTAATTAATTAAATAATTAATTAATTAATAAATAATGATGTCATCAGGAATTTTTTAGAAAATAAAAATACTTTATTTTCTAAAGGTTTTTAGGTGTCTACAAAAAGTAATGATAGAAATAAGAAGCAACAATTCAATACAGATGAGAAGGATATGATAGAATTAATTGAGCTTGTTAGGAAACTTGGGTCTCCATTAAAGGATGCAAGAGAATTAGCTTTTATCAATAGTGACTAGAACCAGGATTTGTTCACACAAGTGGCTATCCATCCTCCTAATATAGAAATAGAAGATTTGACTCCACAAAACTATCAATTAGAGCAGTTATGCTTAGAAATCCCACATTGGACACAACTAAGTTGATGGTCACAAAGGGAATGAAGGAAGTATTCAAAAGTTTAGAATAGGAAGGGGCAAAACTCATAACACTTCAAAGATAGAATGAAATCCTCAAGGGATATTTAACCAAAGTTGATGATCCCTTAGATCCTAAACATCCCAAAGAGACTTTAAATGTAGCAACTGAAAGGAGAGATAGGGGGAAGTGAGATTGGATCCATTTTTTAATGCTTGTTAGCAATGACAGGAAATTTTTGAGGAGAAAGGTGTACTTATCATCCAAGGGAATCTTAAGCTACTACAAGTTATGTAGGAGAATGTAGATAAAATGATAGCAATTTTCAATCAAGATTTTGGTCTTATATATGAGGTACATACCTAGGGAAAGGATTTATAGGTATTGCAAGCAATAAAAGGCCAAAGGTGTAGGATTCTTATGGATGTATATATGGTAAAGGAGATAGACTTAATAGATTATTGGATTGAGAAGATAGCAGCTAGCAATAAAGTAATGGAATTATTACATGCAGAGATCTAGAGGCTCAAGGGCCAAGCCTAAGAGAAATTTTTGGAAGCCGAGAAACATTATAGTGATGCATGTGTAGACATTTTTGAAGGCAATGTATGGGAAAATTTGATACCTATAGAGGTGGTATTCCAGAGATTTCGGAAGATTTTTGATGATTTTTCTAATGATGAAGATATTTAGTAGGTGTTTAGGATAGAAGGAGCTTTGTTAGAGATGGATACTAAATGCAGGGATTTTGTTTAAACCCATATAAAGGTAGATAATTATAGGTAGAAGGTCAAAGATAAATATAATTCCTTAGATTTACCAAATGTGGCAAAGGTCACTAAAATAATAGAGAAATACAAAGGCAAGCACCTAGACATAGCTTTAGTATGAAGTGGGACAAAACCCAAAAGCTAGAATTTCATTTTTGACACTCAATGATATTTTGCAATTTTTGACCCTTGAGGTGCGTTGTTGCACTGGTGCACCAAGTGTGCTAGTGAAATTTTAGGAAATAATTTGTTCAAAGAATTTTCAAGAAGTCAGAGGTGCACAAGTATTATAGGTGTGTTTAATCTGAGGTGCACTTTTTCAAAAGATGCGCTAACAATTAATTACTAGTTCCAAAATTAGAGCTTTCCCTATATCAAAAATGCATTTTGATAGTAGTTTAACTTTAATAGATGCCCAATAAAGGTTGGACTTCTATTTTTTACACTTCTATATGAACTCATGGCTCTCTTTTTCTTATTTTCTCATGATTTCATTATTTTATGACATGTAAAGACTCTTGCATCCAATTAATAATATAAAAATGGATGTAGTCCTACTAAGCACTAGTTAGATAGTCAGTTTGTATATAATTAGTTTGTTTTATTAAATCATAAGCATATGATTACATGAAGATATCTCTCACTCTCAACACAAATTGAGGAGAAGATTTCTTATAAATATAGAATTGTAATATGTAATCAAGGCTGCCATTATTTTGCAATAATATATGCTTTTGGTTCACCAATTTGGAGTGTAGTGATTCTTGCCTAAATGCGTTATGTTTTGTGAATGTAATTTCATGGAATGTAATTGAGCCAAAATTTTATTGCACTATTTATTGTTTTGCAATCTTTTAATTCTATTGTTTACTATGATTTTACAAATTTTAGTAATGTATCTAGTTTGTGAAGAGATCACCTATTTTGTACCTACATAGCTTTTTTTCTCACATGAGCACACTTTTTGTGGCCTTTTGATTTGATGAAAAGTGAAATATCTCATGGTTGCTAAAAATTTCCATCAATGATTGCATCACTGGAATTAAGGAAGCATTGCTCCTACTTTCATTGGTTACCCACTAATTTCTTCAAAGGCTTAACTCGTAGACATGTTGTTTTCGTAGCTTATGTCTATTAGGATTGTACATTATTTTCTTTACTAACCCCTTGCTAAATTAGGAATTCAGATTAGTTGCATTGTTAGACTACATACATCATAAAAATAGAAAATACAAAAACATATTTTCCTTTTGTGTGTTTTATTCTTTTGAAGTGGCAAATAGATTTCATATTTTATTTGAAGTTATTAGAACCAGCAAAGGCATCCTTGTTTACATTCACATTTATCATCAATTGAGTGAATTCTAGTAGGTCACAAGATCACCTAAAACCTTGGAGTTGATTCTCAAATTAACTTTTCAAGAGTGGAGTTCGAAAAAATTCATGTCATTAAGCATCATTCAAAACAATAGCTCAACAGAAGTGGCACTATAAGGAGGGCCATTAATATCCATATTGGAAGAAAATTTGCCAAAACTTCAAAATTCTACACTTTTTACAAGTTCTAAATTTTTTTTGAGTTCCTGAGATTTTGAGGTATGCTGGTGCGCTATTGCGCTAGGTACACTGCTATGCTTGTTATGCTAGTGCACTGTTACACTAAATTATGTGGTGCATCTCATTTTGTGAGAAATTTTACTTCTATAGAGGAGCCATTTTTCTAGATTTGATGCAAACTTGAGGATTTTGATCTAGAATTCCCATATCAACAAGCTTTAATATCTTTGCCAAGTACACACAAGTTCCTCGATCTCACCCATTTTTGTAAACCTCACAATGACAAAGGAATACCTCAAATTCAACCACTTCCATTCAACATTTCATCATCTTCTTCAACTCTGCCTCTATGACAACCACCTAGTGGGCCACCAAATATTCCAACAATTCCACAACAACCACCCCTAGGTCCACCAAATCCTCCAATGGTCTTATTTGCAAATGTTGTAGATTCACCCATCAACTTGATAGGTGTACTCAATGATCTCCCAAAGAATCCTGAAATTTTTTTCCCAAGTTTCATCTATGGAGAAGGATGAACTATCGAAGATCACATTAAGGTGTTCAAGGAAATTTTCATTTGAAAGGAGATTGCTAATGAGAATGTGGTTCTTTGTCTATTCCCTTCCTCTTTGGGTGAAGTTGCCTTTAATTGGTACATCAATCTACCACCTAGATGTATTGGAGATTGGGCTACCTTTGAAAAATTGTTCTTGGAACAATTTAAGACTTTCATCAACCCAACTGTGCTACATCAACAATTCATATCAATCAAGAAGGATCTAGCTAAAACAGTATTACACTTCAACCATCATTTTCACATGGCATATCAAAAGTTGGAAGCACCATATACCATATCCATTGAAGCTAATATTCAAATTTATCTGAATGCTATGGACCATCTTATTGCCATTTTTCTTAGAAGACTTCCACCAACAGATATTGACACATTGGACAAAGTCTTTGCACAAGTGATTACCTTCACTAAGCAAGCCAATCCTAATAGAGGAGGATTGATGCTTCTAGCTCAAGTTATTACAACAGTACCAACATACCATGTTGGAGTACCTATGATTCCTAGCCAATTCATACCTATGAACCAAATTCCATTATAATAGGCACCTGCTTAGTAGAACCCTACTTTAACTTATCTAGGGTATGAACCTTGAAAAGTTGTTTTTTTTGAACAAAAGGTAGTGACTTCCATTGAGGAAAACAATAACTTTTCCTCTAAATATGGTCAAATGAACAAGACCATGTCACAAATAAATATTGAGCTAACCCATTTGAGGTTGGCATAGGGAAAAAATAAAAACTTCCAAAGAAACAATGTTGGTACTTACAACAACAATTACAATCAGAACTACAAAATAGGAACTTTACTGGGAACAACAATGTTGGAAACAACAATGCTAGAAATAATAATGTAGGAAGTAGTTCTAATCCTCCAAATCATAATAATGACTAAT
Organism: Cupressus sempervirens; assembly: GCA_028749045.1. Lineage (NCBI taxonomy): Eukaryota > Viridiplantae > Streptophyta > Pinopsida > Cupressales > Cupressaceae > Cupressus > Cupressus sempervirens. The sequence goes on from CM053786.1 coordinate 449,383,921, forward strand.
AGAATTGATAGTGGAACACTTGTCTAAATAATGGGACCATTCTTGTAGATAATAACAACAATAATTTTTAGTATACAAATATTAATTAGTATGGCCATGGTCAAAATACATCTAACAATGATGGTTAGTACTATAATGGAAATCAAGAAATGCTTCAAAATTTACAACTGAATGATAATTTTCCTATTGTATAGTTTAATGCTATGCTACTAGAATCCTATGATGCTACACAAAACATTCAAGTAGAAAAACAAACCAGTGAAGAGTTCTCTTTTCCATTTAGTCAAGAACCAAATATCCAACTTGAAGAGATGTTTTCTTTTCACAATGACAATCAAAATACATACAATCTAAGAAATAGAAAAGAACCTATGATAGATGGAATCCCTCTAGGACTACAACCAACTCCTCCTAATCTAAGAGTAAGTAACAATCCAGTACCCATCAGGCTACCTTATGGAGGATAACAAAATTAGAGTCAAGGAACTATCCCAACAATCCTAAAAAATCCAGCTTGGTCTATTGAGAAATATAGCACAATGGATGATTTGAAATGTACAAAGGCAAACATGTCTATGTTTGACATGCTGTAAAATTTTCCTCAACAATGAGAAGTGCTAATGAGAATGTTGGATCACACAAAAGTACCCCATAGCATGAATGTTGTTTCTTAGAAGACAGTATCCCAACAAGCCAATGCCTTAGAATCAATGCCAACTATGTTTAAAGACAAGGTTGAGGTGCCCCCATTTCTACTTAGCATCAAGATATATGGGAAGAATCTTCATAATTTCCTAATTGACTCAAGAGCCTCATGTAATGTTATGCCACTATCAATAGCACAAAAGTTGGGGGTTATCCCTCAACCCTCTAATTTGATAGTGATACAACTGGATAAAACAAAGGTAAAAGTCATTGGTGTGTTAAAATATGTCTATATATAGTTAATAGTTGACCCTCAAACTCAAGATTTCATTGATATACATGTGGTTGATATTCCTAAAACTTATAGATTGCTACTAAGCAGAGAATGAACCAAATGTCGTAGGGGATGGTTTTCCACAGAGTTTACTCAACTTTGGTTACCATGGAAAATTTTGAACAATCAAATCAAAATAGATGTCGAGCCAAAGTTAAAAAGGATGATTATAGAATATAATGCTCCAAATCAGGTAGCCTTCTTACAAATAGATTTGGGCTCCTACAAGGTGATGGTTTTTTATACAACTTTGATCAAAATATAAGATGGTCAAGATATGGAATCCATGATTTCAACCCCAAAAGATGAGGTCATAACACAATTAGTAAACTACATGATGGCTAATTTATAGTGTCTAGGAGGAAAAGTTGACCCCAATATCCTTCTCCTTCTAGAATTTTTTTGATTCCATAAAGTTAGCCAATCAAAGTTTGAATGTTCATCATGTCAAGAAGCAGTTGCTAAGGTATTAACACAAATGATGGGAGTAAAGAAAGGAAACAATCCAAAAGATGAACCCATAGAAAACCAAAGTTCTATAAATAAGTCTAACTCTATTAAAAAGATTGAAGAGGAAATTGAAGATCTAAATGCATCATATAGTGATACTTCTTTAGATGGTGGAGGTCTGTCTTCTCCTCCACCCAAAATGATCAAAGTTCAAAGAAGAAGATGGTACATAAAAGGCCAAGGATGGACTTCAATAGTCATCCATCCTAAACTTAAAGTGGATAAAATTAAAGAGTTGATGGGAGAAATTTAGGACAAACAAGAAAAATATACACTCCCAATATCAAGGAATAACAATGGAAAATCACTAAGTCCACCCCATGAAAGACTACAATGGGTATCCAAGAAACAATCCTTCTAGGCTCGAGTAAAGGAAAAGCTAAGAAAAAATAAGCATAAGGTTAAAAAACCAAGGAAACCCCAATTTGGATATTTTTCTTTGATCATTTCAAATACAAATCAGGAACAAGCGCAAGTATTGAGCTAATCAATCCGAAAGGTAAATATTTCTATGCAGCATATTGATTGTAGTTTATATGTACTAACAATGTTTTTGAATATGAAGCATTGATCTAAGGACTTCTTTTTGCACTCAAGAAATGAGTTATAGCTCTCATAGTCGAAGGAGATTCTTAGTTGGTTATTCAACAAGTGAAATCATTATACTCCTACAATGATAAGAGGTTGCTTGCTTACAAGAAAACAGTATGAGATTTATTGGATGATTTTGAGGCTTTAAACATAAAGTCTATTCAAAGAAGGAAAAACATGGTAGTAGATGCTCTTGCTATTTTAGTGAGTGCATTACAACCAGTCAAAAGAAAAAAATTGAAACAATTCTCAGTGGAATTGGTTTTTGCTCCATCTATTCCAAATAATATCAAAAACTTTCAAGTCTTTCAAGATGATCAACATATACTCAAATTTATCATGTGCAATGGCCACTTTAAAGGACAAGAAATTGATGATATTCTAGATGATAAACATGAGGATGATGAACTTGAAGATGAAGATGGTACCTTGAATTTTAAAATGAACACTATTCCTTAGGGCATGATTGAGTTGGAGCACATTTTTTATTGTGATGACTCAATGGTTAATAGGAGGACTACCAAAGAGAAAGGGATCAAGGAATGTGATTTGTATAATTTAGGTACTAATGATGATCCTAGAATGGTAAGGATCAAGAAAGTGTGCAATCCACAAAAAAGAGAAGACATGCTCAAATTGCTTACAAAATATAAGGATGTAATTTCTTGGAGCTATGAAGAACTAAAGACATATGATCCTAAGATTATTACACATGATATTCCACTCAAAATTGATGCCAAAGCTTTCTAACAAAGGCAAAGACCTATTAATCCTATCCTTGAACCACTAATAATGAAGTAATTCAAAAAGTTACTGGATGCCAAGATCATTTTTCCCATGCACCACTCTATGTGGGTGGTTAATTTAGTTCCTGTATGAAAGAAGACTAGGGAAATTTTCTTTTGCATGGATTCTCATAACTTGAACTTGGTGTCTCAAAAGGAAAATTACCCTTTACCCTCATTAGATGAGGTCTTGCAAATTGTGAATGGTTCAAAGATTATGTCTTTCTTAGATGGATATTCAGGATATAAGTAGGTAATCATAGAAGAAGAAGATAGGCTAAAGACAACCTTTATGACCAAATGGGGAACTTTTGCCTACAGGAGAATTCCTTTTGGACTAATTAATGTAGGGGCTACATTTCAACAAGCCATGGACAAAGCTTTTAAGGGACTAATAAATAAGTGTATAATTATCTACATGGATGACTTAACTATCTTTTCAAAAGATTGAAGTACTCATATAGGTGATTTAAGATAGGTATTCAACAAATGCTAGAAATATGATATATCTCTCACTCCTAAGAAATGTTCATTTGGGGTCACTAAAGGAAAGCTCCTAGGTCATATTATTTCTAAAGCTAGCATCTCCATTGATCTTGATAGAGTTGAAGCTATTATGAAGTTATCACCTCCTCACAGTCGAAAAGAGCTTAAGTCTTTCTTTGGTAAGATAAATTTTATGCAAAAATTTATAAGTGGATTTGTAGAAATAGTTTGTCCCCTTAATGATTTACTCAAAAGAGGGCTAAAATAGAATGGGTTCCAAAGGTTAAGAAATCATTTGAGGATATCAAAGTAGCCATTTCCATAGCTCTAGTACTAGTAAGTCTTGACTATGAGTTTCCCTTTAAGATATGTTCCTTTGCTTTAGAACATTAGTGTGCTAGGATCCTAACCTAGAAGAAAGAAAAAGAAGATGAAAGACCTATTGCTTTTATGAGTTGCCCTCTAACAAATGCCAAGCTAAATTATTCCAACCTTGATAAATAGTCTTTCATCTTGATCAAAGTGGTAAAGAATTTTTGCCATTACATACGAAGAAGCAAGGTGTATGCTATTGTACCTGATCTAGTAGTGAAGACATTACTGATGCAAAATGAACTTGGTGAAAGACAAGGGAAATGGATGGTGATATTGCAAGAATTTGACTTAGAAATTCAACCCATGAGATTGGTCAAAGGTTAGGGATTATCAAAAATGATAGTAGACGACCAAGTTGAAGATGAAAAGAAATTCAAATTCGATAGTGAAATAGATACAAAAGATCAAAAGAAGATGGTTTAATCTCAATTTGGTATTGGTCAAGGTGTAGTGATGGATGTCTGGTATCAAGATATCATACACTATCTTTTACAAAATCAATACCCTAGTTGGATGAATAGTTCACAATGTAGGGAACTCAAAATGAAGTGTGAATCCTACATGTTGCATGATAGAAAGTTGTACAAAAGGAATAATGAAGGAATCTACCTAAAGTGCTTGGGATATGAGGAAGTAAAAGAAGTCTTGCAATAATTCCATGATAAGTATGGAATAGGGCATGGTTCAACAGAAGTGACTACAAATATGATTTTAAGATCGGGCTATTTCTAGCCCACAATATTCAAAGACACTTTTGAGCATGTAAATTCTTGTCATTATTTTCAAACTAATGCTAATAGAGAAAGACACCCTGTGATGCCATTACAACTAGTGTTTGAGATAGCCCCTTTACAAAGTGGGGGCTAGATTTCATTGGCCCAGTTAATCCACCTTCATTGACTAGACACACTTTTATTCTCATAGCTACTAATTATTGTACGTGATGGACAAAAGTGAAGACTTTTAGAAATTGCACTGCTACAGTGGTAACAAACTTCTTGGAAGAACATAGTGCTACTAGATTTAGGATTCCACTACCCTAGCATGTGATAATGGATCAGGTTTTGCATCAATATTCCTAACTCAATGGTCATTTAAAAATTAGGTCATTATCAAATTCTCTTAAAATTATTATCCACAAGGGAATAGTGTTGTGGAATCTATGAATAAGAACTTGATTATAGTAATAAGATGTTTATTAAAGGATAATCCTAAAGATTGGCATACACAACTCAAATATGCTCTATGGATAGATCGAGTAAGGGTTAAGAATGCTTTGGGGACATCTCCATATGTGCTTGTTTATGGATAAGAACCAGTATTCTTGCTTAACCCTAGGATTTCTATTTTGAAATTCATGAGTGGGTATGTTAAAGAAATTGATAGAGTACAAATTAGATTGATTAATCTTTTAGGGATGGACAAGGAATGGACAACTACATTGGAGCACATGGTTAAACATCAGGCTATCATCAAGAGGTGGTTCAAAAAAAAGGCCTTGACAAAAACCTTCAAAATTTCTAACCTTGTTCTACTTTGGGATAAGGCAAAAAGAAAAGTTGGGAAATTACACCAAATTTAAATGCTTGTGGATTGGTCCCTATTAGATTGTAAAAATTCTCGAAGAAAATACTTTTATGCTAAGTTTCTTATGGGGGGAATTGCTTTTGTTGCCCATTAATGGCCAATTTCTAAAACATTACTTTGATGCCTAGAAGAAATACTTAAAAAAATTAGATAGATTTTGTTTCTTCAAGTGTGTTTATTTTCTGCAAGTGTGTTTTCTTTTTAGTTTTGTTTTAGCTTTCAATCACATGTTTGCTTTCAAAGTTGTGTCAACCCAAGGGGTAGGTGTAGTCAAGATTTTATCTTGACATATTTTACTGACTACTCTTTTGGTTCCAATTTTAGGAAGAGTTATTTCTTTGTCAGAACATTTTGATGAGGTTGTGTCTTATACCAACTAAGGAATAGATGTTACTTGCAGTAATAGGAGACTTTCAGTCTTGAATTTAGGATTGTATATCAATAAGTTCTTGACACTACAAAAATTTAAAGATAAATTATTACGAGAGTTTTCAAAACAAGGTTGAAGACAACAAGGGATGATCCAAGCCCCATTGGATCAAACAAAAGTGTCCTCACAAAGGAATTGCTAAGATCATTTTTTGGCGTGAGAGTTTCTAAAAAGTTTTTAAAGAGGAACACAAGGGATGTTCACCAAAGTTCAAGTCCAAGAAATGAAACTAATTTCTTGACCATATAGTCTAAGCATGGTTAGGATATAGAATTAAAAAAAGAAAAAAGAAAGAAAGAAGGAATGGTGTTAAGACTAAATGATTTTAAGAGATCTAGAAGGGTAATTTGATAAATGGATATGCACTCAAAATAAGTTATCTAATTCTTAGAACATAGCTTCATCAAAGAATCAAATGGTGATATTATGATCTACATGGAGTAGATATTCAGGATATTACCAAGAAATTCAAAAGTGACAACCTGCTAAGAGCCCTCAAACTAGTTCTCTCATATGGTCAAACAATGGATCAACACAACTTTCATGGAAGATCCCTGATGAATAAGCTAGATGGGATAGAAGATTGTTTCCAAGTTTTCAAAAAGTTTTGATAGACTACATCTTGAGATATCAAAGGAAATCAATACACTAAATTCACAAACTAAACTTGGAGTTTGAGATTCTAAGGCTTTGACTATGAAGTCATTTGAAATATGCTTATGATATTTAGGATCCAATTGGTGGTTGACATACATCAAAGGAATTTTTGTTGTTGGAGAAATACCTTTGTCATTTTTTCCTTTTTTTAGGGCTATTTGTTGTGGTTACACAAAAAACACCCCATTTCAATTAGAAATGGGGACCCCCTACTTTATTTTTTAGCTTTTTCAGGACCCTAATATAGGGTCCGGATCATTTTAAGGTGGTCTTTTTTGGGAAGCCCCAATTATCAAAAGACTAAGTTCTGACAAAGAATGACCTAAATTATAAAAAGACAAGCATAGTAGGCACACCTACTTAGTGTGCCTAGTGTGCATAACCTTTGTGAGATAACTCTATGCATATAAAATGTGCAGCTGTGTAGTGGTGCAACTATGCACCTATGTCAAAAGTATTGAAACCTATTTATAGAGGAGGGAGTACCCTTCCTCTTCAATTCACTTTTGTTAATTTCATCCACTCTAAGTCCTCTAAAGCTATGGTTGTCTTCTCCCTGAAGTACATCTTCCTCATCTTTGCAAGCCCTATGCATGACACACAAAAGAAAAAGAAATATAAAATATTGTGTGCATCAGTGCACCTACTCAAGTGTGCTAATGCACATCATTCCCATCACCCAAGAGCCTTTAAAAATATTTAAAATAGTGTACCTTCTTGGGTACATTGATTCGCACCCATATCTATAAAAATAACTTCAAAAACTCTTAAAAACAAATAAAACAAGTTTTGTTAACTACCTGATGGGGACACAACCCAAGCACAGAAATGACACAACAGGAAAAGGAAAATTTTATTAACTATGAAAATATGCTAGTACACTTAGTGCAGAGAAACAGACTCTAAAACATGTCATATGGGCTTACAATAGCATAAATCTGGAGATAAATTCTTCTCCCAGTACCTTCTCTCAAACTCCACTCCGAACTGCCTTTTACAATGCCAGAAATGTTCTTAAATAGACCCTGAAGGGTTAAGGATTAGGAATACATTCTAGAAAGTGTTAGTTGGCATCCACCAACCAAATAGAAGGCTCTAGAAGTCACATTAGAAGTTGGCAAAAAATTAGAAGAATCCAGAAATGATAACTGAACTTCCGAGAGGCATAACTTTTGAACCATAGCTATGATTGACGAACCATTTACATTTTGGGAAAGCTCTCGAAGCACTCTATAGCCCTATGGACAAGTTTTACTCATCCCCCATTTTTTGGCCCTATTTGAGGTCATTTAATTCCCCTAACCTAACTTTGAAGCATTCTTAGGAGGTCTCCAAAAACTAAAAAATTGAAATAACTTTCAAACCGTGGGGCCTTTTTACCTGATTCTTTTTCTAGAATGCTCTAAATTATAATTACATTCATCTAGCCAATTTACACCTTCTAGTTCACCAAAATTATGGCTCAATTACATACTCCTATTTTTTTGATATTTACACATATCCCAAGGTGTTCAAATACTCTAACCTAGAACATTGATAGTGGAACTATGAGAGTTGGAACCTTTATTTGACCCAAATGGGTATTAAAAATGAAAACACATGAAATAGAAACTAAGTCTAAGTACATTTTTTTTGGGTGACACAAGATTGCCCTTATACCTCTGGATGCTCCTGCATCACTACCTTTTGGTGTGCACTAGTGCACCTAGTGAGGTGCATTACTATGCATTTAAAAATAGAAGTAAATTTCAAAATGGTTGTGCATCAAGTGCACCTGTTAGGTGCTCCTAGTGTTCCAATCCTACATACTAAGGGTTTTAAATAGGGTCCTAAAATGTTTTTGAACAATCTAATTTTAGGGTGTCATTAAGTCATTTTTCAAAGCTACACTAATGGGGCATCTTTTGTGTAGATATAATGGCATCCTCCTCATCTTCCTTGGGTGAGAAAATGGCACCAAAACTTGTGGTCTTTAAGTTCCAAGGCATTCTAATGAAATCATACTTTCAAGATGACAACTCAAAGATTAAAGGTATTGTTTTAGGACACACTAATTTGGGATAATTTCTCAAGATATGTAACAAACCCACCAAGAGGTTGTAAATGTTCTCCACACTTATCTAGTCAAGACTTGTTAATACAGCTTCGCACCCAATGTCAATATAATCTTTGAAGCTCATTATGACACTTGTAGAACACTTTGTCCCTGAGGAGAAGGTTGGAAGAGCATAATAGGAGAACTTTTCCTTGATCCATGACCAAAGAATATTGAGAAAGTATTAAATCTCCCATGAGAAATAAGGTGGTATCGAAAACATATAAAAGAGACCTCAGAGATCATTCAATCATCCTACCTCATAGAGAAGACTCATTTGCGAAAGAAGACTACAAAATTTGATATGACCAAAGGGTATATGATAGAAGACATTGGATACTCGATCATACTTCTTAGTAAAGTTATGGGTCTACCAATAGTTGGCCATCTGAACATCTTTATGGTGCATTTCATTGGGCTAGACTAGACTTCTATTCTTAGTGAGAATTTATGTGAGCAATTGGTGGCAACTAAAAACAACAGGAAGTTTTATATGACTTCATATTTGGAATACTTGTTGACTGCAAGAGAAATAGACTATCTATGGCTATATAAGAGGGGTAGCATGCAGGATCCTAATGCATGGCCATATATTGTCTATCCCTAGCTAGTGAAGAAGAGGCTCTTAGAGAAAATCAAAGAATATATAATTGTTAATGATGCCTTCATATTTTCTATAATCTGATCCATAGAAGGGGATTATGTGAAGAGACTATCAGATGACGCAATGGCACAGATATCAATACTCGAAGCATATTATATCCAATTATCTACATATATAAGGGTAGTTGGTACAAGTGTTAACCCAAAAAAGCACTTGAGGTATCCTTGTGATAGACTTTTTCACCTAGAGATTTCTCGAAAAATCTTTTCTACCTATGACAGAGTTAGAAGGCAACATAAAAAATGTTGGACCTAGCCGTTGACTATAGGACATTTTTGGCTAGTTCGAAGGCAAGATATCCCATCTTTTGAATATGAATAGGATCAATATCCCTTGAAAGAATACAATTATCCTAGGCCATATTTTGATAGTATTAGGAGAGTACAATATTTCATTGGTAAGACATTCCAACACAAAGAGGCTATTGAGGATCATTGGATGAACGCAAAAAATGAATATGATAAATGAATAAGGGATTATTTTAGGATGACTTTGTACCTAGTAGAGAAGTCCCTAAAAATAAATATTACATTAAAGATATTACAGGAAGACTCAGAGGAGTTGCTTGATCCTCTGTTCAATAGGGACAAGATTGGCGATAGGCCCATTATGAACGTTGTGGTTGAGAGAGAGGAGAAATTTGATATCAACCATAGGGTGAGTCATGTAACTAAAATGACATAGGATTGCATTAAGAAACTATTTAATCTTGATCCAATTCCTAAAATGATGATCTTTCATGCACAAGCCCACCTAGCCAAAGGTAGGGGGAAGAAAGTCACCATCCCTACCTTTGTAGCTCAGTCACTAGTAAGGCTGAAAATGGCACCAACTTGATAGAGTAGTTCAATATTATCAAGCGCAAAGGGGAAGAGGAAGGGGAAAGAGGAAAATAATTTCTCCTCCAAGAGTTGAGCCAAAAGATGGGGAAATTCCAGCACTTCTTTAGCAAGGGGAAGAAAATGTACAAGGGTTGGAAGATACTCAAACTCTATGAGTCCAAGTTGATCCTCAAGTGCCACTAGCTACACCAAGCTAGACAAAGACAAGGGTAGAGATTTAAGAGGTCTCTCATCCTTTTCAAGAAGGACAAGCATCCCATTCTATGCCAAAAAAGGGAAGAAAGATCAAGACTCTGGTCAAAAAGAGGAAAAGTATGATCAAGAAAGTAGTTCCTATCTGATCAATTCCTAAAGAAGATGAAGAAGATAATGATGAGGATAATGTAGCTTTCAATAGAATGAGTTGTATTGTTAGAACCATAGAAGAAGAACAAAGAAGAAGCTCGAAAATCACACTACCACCCATTCTTGAGTAGCTTATTCAATCCACAACATCTGAGAATGAAATAGAACAATGGATTGAAAATTACGATGTTGAAGGGACTGATGTCTTTAAGATGATAGATTTTTATTTCATGCCTATTGTTACTGAATTGGTGGGAGACAAGATCAGAGATACCCCAACTAATCAACCTCAACAAGAGGATTGGAATCAAATGCCACCAAAGTCACAAGGTCCTAAAATTATTCCTTCATCTCTAGTACAAGTCATAGTCTTTGTAGATAAAGGTTCTACTACTCCTATGCTACCAAACATAGAAAAAGAACAAGTTTGAGAAGAATAGGAAGAAGAGCCATAATAAGTATCAATAGATGAAGTGTCTAAAGGAGGAAAAATGGTTTAATATCCTCAACAGACTTCTTAGAACACTGAAGTGAGGACTGTAGATTCTATTGATATAGAAGCTCCCAATGTAGATCCATCATAGAAGGAAAAGACTCCAAAGAGGAGTGATAAAGGAAAGAGCATAGATAAAATAACTTATTCATCCTCAAAAGGAAAAACTTCAGTGGAATAGATCCCAAGATGGTTGTAGAAAGAAATTATATGAAATAAGAAGCAACAATTCAATGCAAATGAGGAGGATATGATAGAATTAATTGAGGTTCTTAGGAAACTCGGGTATCCATCAAAGGATGCAAGAGCATTAGCTTTTATCAATAGTGACCAAAACCAATATTTGTTCTCACAAGTGGCTATCCCTCCTCCTAATACAGAAATAGAAGATTTGACTCCACACGACTATCAAATCAAAGAGCTTATGCTTAGAAAGCCTAAATTAGACAACTAAGCTGGTGGTCATAATGGGAATGAAGGAAGTATTCAAAAGTTTAGAACAAGAAGGGGAAAAAATGATAACATGTCAAAGATAGAAAGAAATCCTTAAGGGATATTTAACTAAAGTTGTTGGTCAGTTAGGTCCTGAACATCCTGAGGTGACATTAAATGTAGTAGTTGAAAGTAGAGATGAGGGGCAGTAAGATTGGATCCATTTTTTAATGTCTATCAACAATGGTGGGAAATTTTTGAGGAGAAAGGTGTACTTATCATCCAAGAGAATCTTAAGCTACTACATGTTATGCAGGAGAAAGTAGATAAAATGGTAGCAATTTTTAATCAGGATTTTGGTCTTATGGATGAGGTACATACCTAGGGAAAGGATTTATAGGTATTATAGGCAATAAAAGGCCAAAGGTATAGGATTCTTATGGATTTATATATAAAAGAGGAGCTAGATTTAATAGATGATTAGATTGAGATGATAGTAGATACTAATAAAGTAATAGAATCATTACATGCAAAGATCCACTGGCTCAAGGACCAAGCTCGAGACCAAATTTTTGAAGGTAAGAAACATTTTAGCAATGCATGTTTGGACATCTTTGAAGAAAATGCATGGGAGAATTTGATACTTGTAGAGGTGGTAGTCCAAAGATTCAGGAAGATTTTTGATGAAGTTTCTAGTGATGAAGATTTTTGGTTGGCATTTAGGACAGAAGAAGCTTTGTTAGAGCTGGCTACTAAACTTGGGGATTTTGTTGAAACCCATATAGAGGTATATAATTATAGTTTGAAGTTCAAAGAAAAATATAATGACTTAGATTTACCATATGTAATAAAGGTCACTAAAATAATAGATAAAGTCAAGGGCAAGCACCTAGGCATAGCATTGGTATGAGATGGGACAAAACTGAGAAACCAGAATTTCATTTTTGACACTCAATGAAATTTTACAATTTTGGACCCTTGAGGTGCACTACTACACTAGTGCACCAAGTGAATTATTGCACCCTTTCATAACAATGTGTTGGAAGAATTTTCAAGAAGCAAGAGGTGCACTAGGTGTGTTTTTTCTTAGGTGCATTTTTCCAAAAGGTGCACCAACAATTAACTATTAGTTCCAAAATTAGAGGTTTCCATGCATTGGAGACACATTTTGATAGCAATTTAAATTTGAAAGATGCCTAGTAAAGGTTGGACTTCTATTTTTGACACTTCTAGACACTTATACATCAACTCATGGCTCTCTTCTTCTTATTTTCTCATGATTTCTTTGTTTTATGACATGTAAAGGCTCTTGCATCCAATTAATGATATAAAAATTGATGAAGTCCTACTAAGCACTAGTTAGATAGTTAATTTGTATATAATTAGTTTATTTTATTAAATTAGAAGCATATGATCACATGAAGATATCTCTTACTGTCAACACGAATTAAAGAGAAGATTTCTTATAAATGTAGGATTGTAATATGTAATCTGGACCGTTGTTATTTTGCAATAATATATGCTTTTGGTGCTCACATTTTTTGTGTAGTGAATCTTGCCTAAATGTGTTATGTTTTGTGTGTATTTTCATGGAATTTAATTGAGCCAAAATTTTATTGCATTATTTATGGTTATGCAATCTTTTAATTATAGTGTTTGTTACACTTTTATTAATTTCGTTGACGTATCTAGTTTGAGAAAAGATCACTTATTTTGTTCCTACATAGCTTTTTTTCTTGCATGAACACACTTTCTATGGCCTTGTGATTTGATGAAAAATGAAAGATCTCATGGTTGGTAAAAATTTTCATCAATGATTGCATCAGTGCAATTAAGGAAGTGTTGCTCCTACTTTCATTGGTTACCCACCAATTTCTTCAAAGGCTTAACTCCCAGACGTGTTGTTTATGTAGCTTATGTCTATTAGGATTTTATATTCATGTTTATTTGCTTAATTTTCTCATTACCTTATCTTTGTTATTTACTTTACTAACTCCTTGTTGGTGTAAATATGTACTTTACTATTTACACTTACTTAAGTTTACTTAGGTTAATGCATTATTTAATTATTTTGCATTATTTTATTATTTTTAGTTGTGAGACACTTAGGAGTTTGCACACCTTTTGAGTTGTCATGTAGACAACACAGGAGTAAGCAACTCTATTTGAGAACATGGTGTCTACAACATTGTTTTGCGTGTCCCACCCTTGTAGGCTTATCCTCTCATCACCACACTTACTTCCGTGCTTAATGGAGGATAACCCATATTTGGTGGACATGTGCTTGGTTGTATGACACATCATGATGCTAACTTCTATGCATTCTAGAAGCTCTCCTGAGGCCTTTATATATAGGCACTCCTAGTGTACTATGATGAACCAGTTATTGAATACATTGTTATTCTGATCATACTCTCTCTCTCTCTTTGGTCTACTGTGTGCTTATGTTTGAGTTTTTAGTTCCTGGGTGAATTTTTCCCTTAGGGAAATTCTTACATGGTATCAGAGTAACTTGGAAATTTTCTCATCACAAGCCATTCCAGACCTCTTGCTTGCTTCATCACCTCAGCCTGAATCCAAAGTTCTACAAAAATTGGGAGTGTCTAGCATCAAATCTAACCTTGCCATTGTGTCCTGAATGTTGAACTGGTGAAAATTGACTATAAGCATGCCTACCTTGGCTCAAAGTCGACCATGAGGCAAAAAAAATTTTGCAAATTAGAACCTAGAGGCCCAATTTGCAATATGGGTATGGTCTTTATTTTCAGATCTTTGATTTAATTTCAAATCTATCATTTATTTCTCTGTAATTTTTGTCATAATTTTCAGAATTTTTTTTTCCCTTTCGGGCACCATCAGAGAAATTTTTTTAGCAGACCCAGGCAGTGACACCCTAGATCTTCCATTTTTGGAAGTATTTTATTACTATCACAGGAGATATTATAATTTTCTCAAAGAGCTGTATGGAATAACCCGACAGGTTTTCTGATAAAATTCCCAACGGCCTTGGCAAGCCTGGCCCAACCACATCCTCCATCATCGGCCCTTTCCTAGAATGCAACAGCACTAAGGAGAAATTTTCCATAAGCCCTCAATGATCGGCAGCCAAGACCATACCGATGACCTCTATTTGGAACTCCTATCATGGGCTTTCATTTTTATTCTACAGTGCAGACTGTCCACCCACAATTATGGGACTAACTACACATAATCTGCAAACTGAAATGGTAACCCAGCATGACCAAGGATCTCTAGTTAGCTACAGTGGATATTCTTACAAAATAGCACCCACACAAGGGCACATGTGGCCCAAGCTAAGTCACCCACTTGACAGCAAGAAAACCCTCCACACGTTGACAGCTGTCCTATCACATTCTAGCTCGCAAGAATATAGGTGGATTGCATAGTCATCAGTGCCACATAGACTCAAAACTACCATGTGCCATGTGGAATCTGACTTCTTTTTCCATGACAACATCTGTAAGTTTTGTATAGTACATAAAGCTGAGTCAACGTCCGGTCATCTGCCACATCACCCCAGGATGCTAATTTCTACTGACATCATCAATTCTCGAGGTTAAATTTGATGCTCGTCTGGATGTCATTCTAGGGCATTTTATAACTGCATTGATAGCCATTTAACCATCAAATTTAGACTCATATTTTCTCCTCCAAACCCCTCTCCAGATTTCTTTTTAGTTTGGCAGCCTAACTTTGCGACCCCATATCTTGAACATCCGAACTCCGATTTAGGTGCATTTTTTTTTGAAATCAGGTACAATTTCCTGAATATTCTAGTGGTGGTTTTTTTTTTTGGTTTTGGTGCACAAATTTTGCAAAAAATTTATTTTTTGGCGACTATACTACATAATCCTACATTTTGCAACTTTAGAAGCTCCATATGGGCACATCTGGTCACCTTTTCAGATTCTATTTTTTTTGAAAGTGTGTATTTTTTTGTCTACTTTCTAGATCTAAAGTTAGATTCTAGGGTTGTGTGGAAAAATTTCTCACTTTCAGAATTAGGCATTCTTTGGCATTGTAAAGCTTTGATTCTTTTTTGAATTGTTGTAAAACTAAGCTACAGTGCTTAAGTGACAGACTTAAGCCTCATAAGGCAATTGTACAAGCAAAATTAGAAAGTCCACTTTGTTCATTTTGAAAAGTGGCCCATTGTAAATGTACTACTTATAAAGTGCCAAAGCATCTTTTTTGGGGGGGTGTTTTGATTGAGTGAAAAAGGGGGGGTGCATTGTGTTTCTTGTGTCTCTATTTTGTGCTCTTTCATTTCTGCATCATGGGTTTTAAATGTCCTCCTCTAACTTCACGCAACTATTCTACATGGAAAGATATTGCATGGAGTAGATTAATGGAAAAAAGATATAGTCTTTATGTTGATGGTACAATTACCAAACCTACTGATGCTAAAGAACTCATTGATTGGACAAATCTAGACCGACAAGCTTTAGGTGTAATTAGGAGTTGTGTACATGGGGATCTTCTCTTTCACATTAAAAATTGTTCAGAATCTAAGGAAGCTTGGGATAAACTTGAACAGTTGTATGGTAAAGTGGATGAAGAAAAGGGATTTCAAATTGAGGATGATCTACTTCTCTTGGATCCTAAGAATTATGACACAATTCAGGATTACATCATTAAAGTCAATGAGTATAGGGAACTTTTAAAAGATTGTCGAAATCCCATAAAGAATAATAGGTTGATACATCACATCCTAAAGAAGCTACCTTCTGAGTATGCCAACTTTTTTTTGACTTTTAGTACTCATAGGTTAACCATGGGATTTACTTACCAGAAGCCTTGCTTTGATGGATTTGCAGACATGTTGATTGTTGAACAATCTCACTTGGTGGATTTTGGACTTCTGAAGTCATCTAAGACCAAAGCCTTGGTGGCTAGTGATGCTCAAAAATCTAGTCAAGGGAGAAAAAGAAACAACAACAAGAAGTAGTGGAAGCAAAAAACACAATCTAAGACACAACATGACTCCTCTTAATAAGGTGGTTCTTCTTCAAATAAGAAGGGAAGTAATGAAAATAAGGACAAACTCTTTTGTGCATACTGCAAAAAGCCAAATCATGACGAGCATCATTGCAAGACAAAAATAATCGATGAGTTAGAAAATCTACTCAAGAAGAACAAGATAAAAGTGCCAGGTACTTCCAAGGATTCTACTCCTACCTTTTCAAAATTTAAAGGTCAATCACTTATGGAAAACTCAAATTATTCTTCAGAATGGATACTTGACTCAGGTGCCTCTTACCACATGGTTTCTTCAAGGGAAAACTTTTCTTCATTAAAGTAGTCAAAGGTACCGCACATCTTCGTGGGAGATGATGCTAAGATGGAAGTTGAAGGGAAAGGACATGTTGAAATGGAAGATGGGGAATTCAAAGATGTTCTCTATGTTCTAAATCTAAGCTCCAATCTCCTATCAGTTTACCAAATCACTCACCTTGGAGATGGTCATAAGGTTGAGTTCCTTCCTGATTCAGTAATGGTGCGAAGTCTAAAAGATGATTCCTTGGTAGTAGTGGGGAAAGTCAATGATGACAAGAGGTTATACTCTTTCTCCCACTTTGTGCCTAAGATTCCTTCTGAAGCCTTGTTAACTCACTCTACTTCAAACAACTTATGGCATGAGTGATTTGGTCACCTTCACTTTTGTTCTCTTTAGCAACTTTGCTCAAAACACATGGTCAAAGGTCTACCTAATATTAGCTTTTCTAAGGGAGAGTGTTCATCTTGTTCAGTGGATATGAATCTCACGGAGAAGTATGATAAAGGGAAGTCTTCTCAATCTCTTGTTGTTCTTCAACTAGTTCACATGGTATTAGCAGGTCCCTTTGTAGTGACTTCAGTCAGCCAAGGCCGCTACATACTCACATTTGTTGATGACTTTTTGAGATTCACTTGGGTCTTTTTCCTTCATCACAAGAATGCAGTAGTTCATAAGCTTCAAGACTTTAAGACTCATGTTGAGCACAAGTCAAGGAAAGCCATCAAAGTACTAAGGGTGGACAATAAGAATAGATATGTTGACAAAAGACTTAAGAACTTTTGTAGAATTGAGGGTATTGATCTTCAGAACTCTCTAGCATCTAGTCCGCACAAGATAGATGTAGTAGCTATGAGGATTAGGACTCTCAAGACCATGGCAAGTTGCATGATTAAGGCCAAGTCTCTTGATCCTACACTTAAAGTTGAAGCCATTAGCAATGCTACTCACATACTTAATAGGTCTCCACATCCAGCCTTAGATGGAAAGACTCATTTTGAGGCATGGTGTGGTAGAAAACTAGTTGTGAGTCACCTTAGAGTCTTTGATTGTCCGGTATGGGTAAACCTTTCTTCCAGGAGTTGCAAGGCACTGACACCAAGGCCTTGTACTTTCATCAGTTATGAAGAAAATGTGAAGGCTTACAGACTGATGGATTCAGAGACACATGAGATTTTTGTGGAGAAGGATGTTCACTTTGAGGAAAGTTCTCCCAGCTTGTCCTCTACTCCTCTCTACACTTCATACATAGTGGAAATTGATAGTGACACCAGTGATAGTGCTTCAAAAGGTTTAGACACGTGGGGTTATATCAATGGTTGTAGTGAAAGGTCACATCAGTCCAGTCCATTTTCTTACATTGCCATAGTGAAATTTCCATCACAGCATGGTACATCTTGTCTTCTAGCTACAGTTTTAGTTGACTTGGGAGACAAACTTGAGGACTTACATCTTCTCATTGATGATGATTCTTCTACAGTTGTTGTGAGGGCTCACTCTGACCCTCATGTCCATTATCTACATAATCAATCTACATAGGTTGGTGTGATTGTGGATCCTTATGAACAACAATTAGTGGAGGTCTCTTTTTCAGTTGAGGAGATAGATGGTTCAGTGGAACAGGTTCAATAGACATCCTTGCCAGATCTACATTCATTCTTTTTAGCACAGTTGGAAGGGGTGAACTTCAACATCAACATAGGGATACTTGAGCAGGTTTCAGGGCCACCATACATCTTTAGGAGTGTACCTTTGGCATTGTTTCATCCTAAGGGGAGGAACACTATTCTGCATTCTTGGACCAACTTCTTCATCAAAAAGTTGTATAACTATCATCATGTGTATGTTCAAAAGATTTTCATAGGTCTAGCACATTCTAGAACACATCAAATAATATCTACCTAGAAGTCATGGTTCATTACTCAACAACTTGACCCATGCTTGATGCTCCTTTGCCTCACACCAAGTGGTTTCCCACAAGAGATATTGGCTTTGTCATGGAAGTGCCATAAGCACAACCAAGGGAACACATATGGTGAGTGTAAATCTTGGGGTGATTCGGGTAGTCCACTAGGATCGATCCTTGCACCAAGAAGTTGAGTGGCTAAAAAAGGTAGTTACTATCTTAGGGTGTTTAGATAGGGCTTTCGTTCATAGTGTTCCTCTTGCTCCCAATTACGGGACACCTCACCTTGCAATGAGTAACCGATCTCGCGACCACAAGAGTACCTTAAGAATTCTTGCCAAGTGATCTCCCTATGGTCAAAATCCCATAAGCAATCACAGTAGGTGAAGACAATCACTATGTCTACCAGGGTTTTGTGTCCTTGATAGCCTTGAGTTTATAGTGGGTTGGAAGAGCTGGGTAATCTGCTTGTCCCCACTTGGGTCGTTCCTCTCAGGTTGTTCGAGAGCAGGCCCTCTAAAGGATTCTAAACTACACAAAGAGTGGATCAACTTTCAGAAATCAAGATTTCTGATTCACCACAAGGGTAAAGAGCATACTCTCCTATTCCAATCATTTTCTCCCAAACACACCAAGAAGATTTAGTTACCCCTTTCTTTTGAAACCAAATGGCAAGTCAAGATTTATGATTCACCACAAAGGTGAAGAGCATACTCTCCTATTACCAAAAGACTTCAATCACAAGTTTTATGTGCCTATGGAAAATGAACAATTAGTCAATGCCACACATGAAAACAAAAAAGAAAGAAATTTTGGATTTTTATGCCTTGGGCAGCCCTCCAAACAATCGTTAGTAGCCTTTGTGCATTTGAAGCTTTGACATGCGTTCTTTTTATGCAATGTTTCAATTTTTTTCACAAGGATGGCAATTTGCAATCACAACTTATTAGCACCACAAGTTAGTATGAAATAAAATAAAAAACTAAAATAAAAAGTAGTTAGTTGCCTCAAATATTCAAGTTATCTTCCAATCAAGTGTATACAAAGAAAGGGCAAACTAATCACAAATGCTCTCATTTTTACTTTTTGATTTTGATCTAGTCAACAAGATTGGACTTGTTTGCTATGATTTCTTATCCAAAAATAAAAATGAAAAGAAGAGACCCCTATTAAAAATTAGAGAAATTTCCAAAAATATAAGAAATTTAAAAAAATCTCTTCATTTGTGCTCTAGAGTTTGATTTTGTCAAAACAGGCCAAATTTATCAAATTGAATTTTTGATCCTTAATATGACCTCAAAATTCAAAACACAAAGAAACAACCCCCATTAGAATTGAAAACCCTTTTTGAAAATGTAAGTTTTTTTGAAAAATTCACTGATTTGCAATTAGAAACGGATTTTTATGAAAAATAAAGAAAAAATCATAACTCCCACAAATCAAGTCAAAATGCTCTAAAAATCGTATTGAGACATTTTGAGCACATACCCAACTTGAAAAAAATAATTCAGAACCAAACTCCAAGCGGTTTAAAAGATATGATCAAATCTTTAAACCAACTAAGTTTTTGGCCTTCAAACCAATCTACTTATGGGTTGGCCTTAAAACCAAAGTGATAATTCTACAAAAGCATTTGATTAGATCCAATATGCTGCTATAAAAAACTAGAGATGAAAAATAAAATCAAATGGAGCTAAAAACTTGATTCAAGCCCCACGGTGGGCGCCAAAAATGTACACTCGAAAGTGTCCCACTCTAAACCCTTCTATCCAAACGATTCCATGAGTTTGGAATGCTTGGATGCTAGCTTAGAGCTCCCTATCTACGAAGTGCAAGAGAGTGTATTTCAAGTTCAAGGGCTCTCAGATGAGCCTTAGAGATACTCTTCTTTCTAGTAAACCATGCAATGGGAGGTTCCAAAGACAAGATGCAATAATGCAAATGTCCCAAGGAGTTCCTCAAGGATGCAATGCAAATGAAAATTAAGCTACAATGAGATGCAAAGTGGAGCTATGCTAAAGCATGTATGAGAGCGTTACAATCCAAATATTAAGCTATGTGAGATTATTGCAAGAATCAAAGCTAAACTAACATACAACTATGCTAAGAATGCCATATGATGTTATGCTAATATGATGGAATGAGAGAATGAGACAAGAAATGAGAAGTTCTCCACAAAGCTCCAAAGAAACCTATTAGAAAACTTGCAGCATAACAATATTCAAAAGATGGATGGATTGAGGGGTAAAGCTCTCTCCCTTTTAAAGATGTATGGATGGTAGAGATCAAGATGAAGATGGTGGATGATCAACAGTGGAATTTGAAAAGAGGAGTGATCCATGTGCACACACAAGTCAACCAATAGAATATAAGTTGACTTGTCATATAAGACAAAAGTCACAAGGCCTTTTTCTTTTAATTTCAAAATAGAAAAAGGACTTTATGTGTGCACTTTAAGTGGGTTAAAAGAATGGGGTCTTTTATTTAATTAAAAGGGGACATGTTCTTTTAATCAAATAATGAACTTAGGATAGCATAGTCAAACTATAGGTTATAATCAAATAAATTGATTATTAGCAATTTGGTCTAAGTAAATGATTAAATTAATTTAGCCAAAATGTTGAAAAGGGGGCTAATAGTCTAGATGACCATTTTTAGGTGATTACAACTTTCACTTGTTGGCATTCTTCTTTTGGGGGGGGGAGCCTATTCTATCTCTCTTCCTTCTCTCATTCTCTTATGTATATATTGGGTGTATGTCGTAATGGGGGGTTCTTGATTACTCCATCCATCAATGTATCCTTACTTATCTCTCTTTTTGGGGAGGGTTTTTTCCATGAGGTTTTCCCTCTTTCCCCACTTTATGGAAGATTTACATCATCATTATGTACATGGGTACCTAACATGGCCTAGTAGCTAGGACCCATTATGCATCTTCATCCTAGTTTGTAAGCTTAAGGGCATTCCTCTAAGTTGCACTTAAGGGGAGGTGTTGGTGTAAATACGTACTTTACTATTTACACTTACTTAAGTTTACTTAGGTTAATGTATTATTTAATTATTTTGCATTACTTTATTATTTTTATTTGTGAGACACTTAGGAGTTTGCACACCTTTTGAGTTGTCATGTAGACAACACAGGAGTAAGCAACTCTATTTGAGCACATGGTGTCTACAATACTATTTTGTGTGTCCTACCCTTGTAGGCTTATACTCTCATCACCACACTTACTTCCGTGCTTAATGGAGGATAACCCATATCTAGTGGACATGTGCTTGGTTGTATGACACATCATGATGAAAACTTCTATGCATTCTAGAAGCTCTCATGAAGCTTTTATATATAGGCAATCCTAGTGTACTATGATGAACCAGTTATTGAATACATTATTATTCTGATCATACTCTCTCTCTTTTTTGTCTACTGTGTGCTTGTGTTTGAGTTCTTAGTTCTTGGGTGAATTTTTCCCTTAGGAAAATTTTTACACTCCCTACTAAATTAAGAATTCATATTAGTTGCATTGTTAGACTACATCCATCATAAAAATAGAAAATACAAAAACATAGTTTCCTTTTGTGTTTTTTAATCTTTTGAAGCAGTGAACAGATCTCACATTTTATCTAAAATTATCAAAACTAGCAAAGGCCTCACATTTATCTTCAACTGAGAAGATTGTAGTAGGTCGCAAGAGCACCTAGAATCTTGGAGTTGATTTTAGATTAACTTTTCAAGGGAGGAGTTTGAAAGAATTCCTACATTTAAGCATTGTGCAAATGATAACTCAATAGTTTTGAGCACCAATAAAAGACCCAGTGGATGTCGAGTAACCTAGTAATGGCCAAGCATCAAAATACAATGTTTTCCAAGTAAACATAGTGTTGTTTCTGTGTGCCAATTAAAAGTGTAAGATCAAAGATTTGACAAATCTAAGCTAACTAAGTTTATTTTTTGCATAGTGTAAAGCGTGTTGAATATTTATATGATGATTTGGTGGCAAAGAATTCAAGATAAACCATTTTGTGGTGAATTCAATGAGGATTATAGAGGAGGTTTCTAGAAGAGACTAAAATGAAAAGTGTGTAGATTCATTGTATCTTACCTAACCTTAGAATGGGTGATTATGGTTAAGAGATAAAAGATCTAAATTCTCTATTTATAGAGATAGTATGCTAGAAGCAATAGTTATCATGTGTAAGAATCTAAGGAAGACAAGAAGTCTATGATGTTGCTTCACATGGTACTCAAAAATAAGAGTCTACAATTGGCATGCAAAGTAAAAAGGCTTAAGATGATGAATTTTTGACAAATGAACAACTTCTCAAAGATGAAGAGGATTAATTCCAAGTAGAATGGAGGACTAAATGTGAGATCTATAATCTACAAGTGAGTTGTAATTATTATTAGATCAATTTCAATTATTACTCTCTAATAATTGTATTAGTCTAGATAATTCCTTTGGATTGAGGTTGACCTAACATTCATTAGTAAATCCTTTAACAAGGTTACATTATAATGGAATGTCCTAAATTCCTCTAACAAGGCTCAATCCTAATAGGGTGATTGAAATCTTTTAAAAAGGTTACATTTAACAGTGTCCATTGTAACTTTTAATAGGGTCATAGAGCTCACTTCAGAAGACTGAAAATTGGTTAAGCTAAAGTATTGCAACAATTGGTATTAAAGCACCAAGAGCTTGTGAAGAGAAATTTTGAAGGTACTTAAAGCTAAAGATCAAGATGTACAAAAAGCAGGTAGATCATGCACAGACAACTATCACCACTGAGCATATTGATCCAATTGGAGCCTCACCTACTAATCAATTTAAATAGAAGAAAGAACACAGTTAGGCAATGCTAGAGATTGCATCTACCCTAAGCTACTTAGAGTTTGATGACATCAAAGGATGTGATACTACTAAGAAGATATTGTTGAAATATTAGAGAGATTGGTTTGATGATGACATGTTACATTCATGACTAAGTTTTTCATTGGTGTCAACATAGCATGTTTGATGTCTTCTGTAGTATCTGATAGAAGAACAGTGGAAAGATAAAGTTGGTATGGATGGCTAGTTGAGCATGATAACCACCCAAGGTTATGGGAGATACTTTGGAAAATTTGGTATATCTAGTTAACATTAGAAGTAGAAAGGATAAGTCTAGAAGAAGTTATGTAAGTTTTGGTAATGTTTGTTCTAAGATAGGTTTACAGAGGCATGTTATGGTAAACTTGTTATATCTCTTAGCAAAGTTGACATCTTGAGGATCAAGGTTGAGGACATGAAGAAGACATGTTGAGGATGATGTGGCAAAGCTCACTTGTCATAATATTACATGTATGGAAATTTTTACATCAAGGTAAAAATAGGTTTTCAAGGGGACCCAAAACCCTTAACAAGAAATCAAAAGATAAGCCATTAAGTTCCACCAAGTTTTACAAGGACCTGAAACCTATAGTTTTAATAAAATGATAATATGAGACCAAGTTTTACAACGACCTAGAACTTAGTTTTTAAAACAACAAAACCAAATAAAAAACTTAGAAAATCAACTAGAAACTAGGACAACTACCAAGACAAAGACCAAAAACTAGAAACATAGAAGAACTACTATTGTAGTTCTTTGATCATTTGAACCACCTCTTTTCTAGCCTCTATGGTACTTTGGATGGTTTTAACTATAGATCCCACCATGCCCTTAGTAGCTTTTTTCTTGGAGCTCTATTCGGTTCGTTTACTTCGACCACTTGGAGATATGATTTCTTCATTATTTCTCTTCCCTAAGTTGGAAATAGTAGCAAAAATGTTGGATGTAACCTGCTCCATCTTATTACTACTTTCTTTGATCAATAACTAGAGAATTGTTTTCATATTCCTTTAGTTTATCCAGTATATTACCAATCATAATTTCCATCTGGGTGGTCTTAGCATGATTAATTTCTTGGTTCTACTCAATTGTGGTGACTTTCCTTTTCAAGTTCATTAATTCGTTACACACCCAAGAGTCAGTTTGAAGGGAAGAGTCTACCTTAAGGTTAGTAGTATGTAGGAAAGAAAGCCTAGTATCTCTACCAGCATAATCATCCTTATCCTCTCCCATGTCTTCCTTACCCCTAGACTCATTTTTCTCTTTCTTTATGTCTTCCTTCACATTTTCAGCATCCTTATTCAAGAATTCCTCCTTTCTCTTCTCCATTTCTTCTTCTTCTGCATCCCTCTCTCCTAGGGAATGTCCACTCTAATTAGTATCCTCTTCACCCATATTACCTAACTCAGTGTTTTTTTCATTACTTTCATCCATTTCCTCCTTACCAAATTCACCCTTGCCACTCGAGTAACCTTCCAAATTAGAGCTGAAATCTCCCACATCTATTTTTTCCTCCTCGTCCACATTTTTTTCTTCATTATTTTCTAAGTTATCAGACTTAGTAATCTCTTCCACATTATTTTGAGGGGTTTCTTGCTTCAAATTTTATCTTTTCCCACAAACCCCTTCTACACCTTTACTCTTCCTAGAGTAGGTTTCACTCACAGATCCCTTCTTTTTCTCCTAAGGAGGGGAAGACACAATTTCCTTGTTCTTACAATAATTCTCAATCAGTAAAATTAACACTTCATGAAGAATTGGGTAGGAGTATTTTTTCCTATGAGCTTGGAGACTATAGAGTAAAGAAAATCTCAAATAAAAAGGAAATTACATTCTATCTTTGTACCTAAAGTGGTTTAGAAACACAAAATGAAATTTATGAACGCATTTAGCTCTACCATATAGGATAAAGTACTCATGAATGCATGAAAGCACATCCTACTAGATGACCTTGATTTGGCCCAGTTCATAAAAATCACCATTCTTCTCTAGGTTCTTTTCCTCCTCATCCATTTTCAGGAACTTCTTAAATGCTACATTTGAAATAGTCATTTCCTTACTAAATTGTATGCCATCCTTTGGCAATCCTATCACCTTAGTAATAAAGTCTTCCATCAAATGCATTGTTACTCCATGCAAATAAACCCTATCCTCCACCTAGTTTTTAAAGAAAGTCATAGTGACATGAGGTTTACATTCATGAAGTTTCTATAGATAATTGGTGACTTTCCCCTTTTGCAAAATGTTCTAAACATATTTTTTTGGCTTTTCAAGCCTTGAAATTGTTAGGTTCCTGTTTACATGGTTCTCTGCCCATTTTAAAAGACTTTGTTATGCTAAGGAAAACTAGAGTCGAGTACAGATGGAGAAATAAAGAAAAATCTAGAACCAAGGTATTTGTAATAACAAATAAGGCACTCATAAAAACAAATACATGTGATGCCAAGATTGAAGTCACATTAATGTACATTCTTAGGATAATAATTCTGACATTTGTATCTGCACCTCCAAATTTCATTATATTTCTAATCTTGGCAAATCTTTCCCTCCATCACGTGAACTCTATCATAATTAATGAGAGATTTCAAATCCATATTCCTACTTAAATCATCATGCCATATCATCTTGCATTCATGTTGGACTGCTTTGTTGGCAGTCCAATTGGCCACTACATTACCTTCACAGAAAGAATGGGAAATAAATACTTTCTCAAATTTATTGATTAACAATTTGATTTCCTTTACATAATCTTCAATTGACCACATGATCAAACTTTTACCATTTAGCATTTTAACAATGTTTCAAGAATCTCCTTCCAGCCAAAGATTCTAGAAACTAGTTTCCACAACAATCCTCATAGTATATAGAGTTGCAGTGGCCTCTAATTTATGGCTATTAGATATTCCAATAAGTATAGCTATAGCATCTATTATATTTCCTATATGATCTCTTAAGACTCTAGCACAACCCTCTTTACCTAGATTTCCCTTGGCAACACCATCAAAGTTCCCTTTAAGCCATCCTATAGGTGGAGCCTTCCATCTAGTCTTTAGTCTAGAGTCTTCTTTCTTCATATTTGAATCGGTAGAAAGCATTGGGTTGTCAATTTGAAAATCTTTATTATAGTTCTTTTGAGCCTTAAAATTTACCTTTATTTCCTTTACAATGTTTTGTCCAAGCACCCAATCTAGCATTTCTTTATTTTGAAAGATTATGTTATCTCTTTCTTTCCAAATGCCCCACCAAATATGGGGGAGGGTAATTTTCCATTGGAAAACAACATCAGTATCCTTAGAGGGATAGATCCAACATTTAAAACATAGATATTTATTTTAGGTATAAGACCCTTAATCCATGCTTTTGTCCAAAAAGGTTGATTACCTTTCTCTTTTAAGTTGAAAATAGAGGAAACTTTGAACTATCCACTAGGATCAGCACTCCATATCATCTTATCCTCCTAAAGGGGATGCAAGGAAAAGGCATTCAACATAATCTGGATGATTTGAAAAACTTGGTTTACATCAACAAGGTTGACTTAGTTATTATTATGCCAATAATGTTCCACAAAAGTCCCAAACAAATGTTTACATCTATCAATTTGAGTTCTATCCTCAAAGTCCTCAATCAGGGGGCAATCCTTTATCCAAGTATCATCCTAAAATCAGACTTTTAACCCATTTCTAATTTTCCAAGAGAAACCTTTACTAAGGGTATTCTTAGTTCCTTGAACAACCCCCCAAATCGTAGAAGGGGAGAGAACATCAGGACAAGATAAAAAATTAGGTAAAGAATGAGCATAAAAGAGATATTTATGTTTCCATATTATAATCCATTCCTTATCATCATGATATACTCTCCATCCATGTTTAGCCAAAAGGGCTCTATTTATACTTTACATTGATCTAATTCCCAAGCCTCCTTCTTAAATAGGTTGAGAGATTTGATCCCAGGCTATTAAAGCCATTCTCTTTCTTTCCTTAGTTCCAAACCATAGAAAATTTCTTTGGATTGTATCAATAGTATGTGTAAATTTTGCTAGAATTCTAAAAAGATTCAAAGCATAAGTAGTAATACTTTGAAGACAATCTTTGAGGAGGGTTATTTTACCTACTTGACTCAAAAGGTTTCCCTTCTAGCCTGCCAATTTCTTATTAAACTTCTTTATGAGATCTTGCTAGAAAGAGTCTGGAACTTTAGGTCCTAAAGGGAGACCCTAATAAATACAAGGAAAAGATCCTATTGAACACCCTAGAATTTCAGCAATTTTTTTTTCTTGGAATATAGGTGTTAATAAAAAATAAGGAGTTCTTATTCCAATTAATCAATTGACCTAAAGAAGACGAGTACAAATTAAGGGCTTTCTTAAGGTTTCTAGCTTCTTTGACATCATCTTTGCCCATAAATAAAGTATCATCAACAAATTGACTATGACAACAAGTAAGAGGTTGAGAAGAAGGCTGCAAACCTTTAATATCCTCTTGTGAAACTAGTTTCCCAATGTATCTTCCAAAGAAATTAGCCAAAACAATAAAGAGGATAGGGGATAAAGGATCTCCCTATATTAATCCTTTGGAGGGGCTGAAAAATTCAACACCAAGATAGCAATAGAAGAAGTGGAGATCAGCTAAGATATGACTCTAACAATATTATGGTTAAAACCAAAAGCCTGCAAAATCTTAACAAGAAAATCTCATTCTACTCTATCATAGGCTTTGGCAATATCAACTTCCATGATGAATCCTTGTTTCTAAGGAATGAATAATCTCATGAGTAGTAATAACAAAATTAAGAATTTTCCTTCCTAGGACAAAACCATTTTGTTGATCAACAATAAGAGAAGGAAGCACCAATAGAAACCTAGATGTGAGAACCTTTGAAATAATCTTATAAAAGGAATTACAAAGACTAATAGGTCTAAACTGGTCAAGAGAATCAATCCCAATATTTTTAGGAATAAGACACAAGAAAGTAGAATTGATCTCCTTAAGCATTCTCTTAGCCCCAAAGAATTCCTTTACAACATCACATAAATCTCTTCCAACTAGATACCATGCCTTCTGAAAAAAGAACATAGGAAAACCATCTAGTCCTAGAGACTTATACCCCCCCTAATGAGCTAACAATTTTACAATTTTCTTCTTCCTTAGGAATGGATCCTAACTTTTTTTTTTGTTCTTCAGTAATTAAAAAATGAATCACCTTTAAGAGATCTTCTTGGTTACCTACATGAATATTAGGATCAGCTATCATTAATGAAGAGAAAAAAGAGACCATGTCTTTTGAGATATTATTTTCCTCAATTAACTTTAGATCACCATTTTTAAGATATGCAATATGAGTTTTAGCTCTATGCTTCAAGGTGGAAAGATGAAAAACCTAGTATTATTATCTCCTTCATTTAGCCAAATCAATCTAGATCTTTGTCTCCAATAGATTTCCTCCTTAGTGACAATGTCATGAAGCTCAACCAGTTTTTCATTCTCTTCTCTAACAAGGTCAAAAGAATAGCCTTCCTTTTGAATCTTGCTCTAAATACTTTGGAGATCCTCCTTTAAAGTAGCTTTATTCTCAAAAATATTACCAAAACATCTTTTATTCCATATTTACATGTATGGAAAGTTATTCAAGTTGCAAGGCAGAAGATTAAGGTTATCACTAAGTGTGATGTGTTCTTAATTTGGTCCCATAATAATTAATTGAGAAGGACTAATAGTCGACCCAAGGAATTTTTTTATGGACTTGGTATGAAGGAAGGACATTTTCCTTTATCAATATATGTGATGATATGGATGAATGCAAATTTTGAATGTTCAAAAAGCAATAGAGAGTGGAGAATGTGAAGTTGAGCAAAGCAATGTGGAAGTAAAGGAAACTTCATTGTCGAAGTTTTTGCTGAATGATCTGAGGTTTGGTATTTGGATCTATTGGAATAATCATATGGAACTGGTAAAGAATATTCTCAATCATTGTTTTGTCATTGATGTCAAACTTGCTACTTGCAGGAATGAAAATTGCTTTAGTGATCCAAATACTATCAAGTGGTTGATTGACAAGGAGGAAGCAATCAATAAGATGTAACTAGAACATCTAGAGAAAGGTTGAAGTTATGATGTTGAAATGAAGTAGAAGGATCAGCTAAGTCATTGATGAAATAGTGTATTGATGACATACTCTAAGACATAGAAAATGGGCACACTGAAACATATCAAAGATGTAAGGTTTTAGCTAAGACATCTATAAAGCCTAACTAAAGTTCATTAGAGAGAGGGAGCCGAGCAAGCTAGTAGGTGTTGAACAGATTCCTAGTTGAAGCCAAGCAAGTTCAACTTCAAGTGCCAAGTAAACTTCAGATACCGAGTGAACTTCGGATGCCGAGTGAACTTCAGATGCCAAGTGAACTTCAGATGCTAAGTGAGCTTCAGATGCTAAGTAAAATCAAGTGTCGAGCAGAAAAAAATACCGAGCATCATAAAACCAATAGTGTCGAGTAACACAGAGATGTCGAGCATTAATAAACCAATAATGCTGAGTTGCTACATTATTTTGAAAATTGAAGATTCGCCAGATCTAAGCCGACAAGGTTGTTGTCTAAAAATCTGTGAATTAAATGGAAGATAAGAATGATGAGTTGGTGGCACAGAACACCATGTAGAACATTTTTGGAGATTACAACTGGAGTCTAGATGAAGTTTCTAGATAAGAGCAAGATATAGGGTAGATACATTGTATCCTACCTAATTCATTTGAAACCCTAAAATTGGAGAAGGAGAATTGAGCAGAAAAGGCAAACCAGATTTCTATTTAAGGAGTCATAAGGTCATGAAGCAAAGAGAGGAGAAAGTGGTCGAGCACAAAAGCATGAAGTGTTGAAGAAGGTGCTAAGGAGAAGAAAGCATAGAAACTCTATTTGGATAGATGACCACAAGGATGATTGCATTGGAATGATGAGTAAGAACACTCAAGGAGACGAAGCTTGAGATGACAAGCTGAAAGAACTGAAGTGATTAAAAGCCAAGCAAAAGGATTGAACTGAAGAGTGATCTAAAATCTGCAAAGTATGTTGTAAGTTGTATCAGATCAATAATCCATTATTGTTACTCTCTAGCAATTGTAACAGATAGTTTAAATCCTATGGACTTAGGTTGCTTTAATAGCCATGTTGTAAATCCTTTAACAGGGTGACATTCCAAATGAATGTTCTAAAGTCCTTTGATCAGGCCCATTCCTAACAGTTTGGTGAAATCCTTTAACAAGATCACATTTAACAGTGTGTTGTAAGCCTTTAACAAGGTAGAATTTTAATAGGGCATCACTTTATAAGAGTGAGAATCAAGTAGCATGTTACTGGTGGTTTTTCCCAAATTGGGTTTCCATGTAAATCACTGTGTCATGTGTTGATCTTGCATGTTTTATCTCTGCATGTTGATTTAATATAACTTGTTAATATGCTTGATCTAAGTTTGGATGGATGAAAAGTGTATGGATTCATTAAAATTAGTGAAAAATTATTATTATGACATTTGTACCTTGAATAACTGATTCAAACCCCCCCCCCCCACCCCCTCTCAGTTATTCTAAAGAATTCTAACAGGATCTTAGTCTACAAGGTCTAATAGTGATTGGTCCAATTGATAGGATAGAGGAAAGTATAGAGGAAAGAAGAAGATATCAATAAATTACTTGTTTGAGTAGTGAGTTCTTCTCATAGTTGAAATTGCATGTTTGGGCAGTGGGCTCTTCTTGCATACATTATACCACAAGTCCTAATAGGATTGGCACAACTCTGAACAAGATTGGAATCTTCTAATAGGAATCCAAAGTCTCCTAACAAGGACTCATTATACTAAATGTTGTAATAGACTCCTAACATGTTCTATCCTCTAACAAGGAATATTTA
This sequence comes from Cupressus sempervirens, assembly GCA_028749045.1. Taxonomy (NCBI): domain Eukaryota; kingdom Viridiplantae; phylum Streptophyta; class Pinopsida; order Cupressales; family Cupressaceae; genus Cupressus; species Cupressus sempervirens. The sequence goes on from CM053786.1 coordinate 449,415,157, forward strand.
TGTTAGTACATCATCTTGTGGGCATCATTCCCACTAGGGTTTTCCCTTTGATCAAGGGGTTCCCTAGTTAACATATCTAGTGTAATTTTCTTTGTTTATCTTTATATTGTTGTTGTTTACTTTGGTTGAATGGTTAAGTTTGTTTAATGAAGATAAATGTTTTAATTGTTGGACTACCGATTCACCCTCCCCCCCCCCCACCCTAATTATCTCAATGGACTATTGTTTCTAACAATTGGTATTAGAGCATCAGGTCCTTGAAGAAAAATTTTAATAGCTTTGGGAGATCCATGGTGAACATATTCAAGAAAGATAGCCCTATATCTAATAGAAGAAATTTTGACACATGAATTATGGAAATTCTTGGTCAGTTATCAAATTTATGTAAAGAGTAGAGTATTGAGTTTACAAAATTAGAATCCTTTTGCTGCATACAAGGGAACTATAGCACAAGTGAAGATAGATCTAGAATAGAAGATGATATAAAGATCAAGGAAGGTATTGATCTAGATATGAAAAGAGAAAAAGAAGGTAAGGAATTTTTTTCTTGTTGGATATGTAATGAGTTTGGTTATTATGCATCTACATGCCCTAAGAGAATAAAAAAATCTAGAAAGAGTTTTCTTTCTGATGAAGGTGAAGAATTTAAAGCAAGTACAGAAAGATTCTTTAATGATTGTGATAAGGATAATTTGGAAGTATTAGAAGAGATAGATTTGGTAACTATTATTGATCTAGAGGTTAACAATGAAAATGTGGAAGTTATCATTAGAAATGATTTTCAGAATAGGAATCAGATTAAAGAAATGAGATCTAATCCTAGAGCAGAAGAAAGAGCTAAGTTGAGAACCCCTAAATAGAATGGCATTATAAAGAGAAGGAACAAGTCTGTTATAGAAGTTGTATGAGCTATGTAATAAAAAAATCATGTACCCAAGATATTTTGGAGAGAAGTTGTGAATACAGTAGTCTACACTATGAATAGAGTGCAAGTCAAGAAAGACACAAATAAGACACCCTATGAATTGTGGTTTGGTCACTCATCTACAATTAAGTATTTTAGAATATTTGGAAGTAAGTATTACATAAAGAGAGATGATGACATTGGTATATTTGATGCTAGAAGTGATGAAGATATGTTTCTTGGTTATTCATTGAAAAGTAAGGCTTATAGATGTTATAATTAGAGAACTAAGACTATTATGGAATGAGAAAATGTGAGAATTGATGATAAGTTTAGAATACAAGAGAGAATATTTTATTACAATTTAGATGATGATGATTTTTTTAATAAGATAAGGAATGATGAGTTATTTCTTGAGATTAACAATGATTTTTAGAATGAAGAAGACCAAAGGCAGGAACAAAGCTCAAAACCTTTAGTAGAGCCAAGATTTGAGATAACAACTCATACTTTAGGAAAGAACATGATAAAGAATCACACATCCGAATAGATCATCGGAAGCAAAGACAAAGGTATGATGAAAGAAGTAGAGTGAATGAAGAACTATTCTTCATATCCCAAGTTAAGCCTAAGAATACAGATGAAGCATGTAAAGATGATTATTGGAAGCAAGCTATGAAAGAGGAATTAGATCAGATAGAAAAGAATGAGACATGTGAATTGGTCCCTAGACTAGCAGACAAGAATGTGATAGGAACTAAATGGGTATTGAAAAAAAAGATGAAAGAGTAAGGAGAAGTTGTAAAAAATAAAGAAAGATTGGTATGTAAAGGTTACTCATTGCAAGAAGGAATAGATTATGAGGAAACTTATGCTCTAGTGGCTAGAATAGAAGCTATAAGATTGTTCTTAACCTATGCAACATAGAAGAAATTAAAAGTATATTAGATGGATGTCAAGTCAGCACTTTTTAATGGAGAACTTGAAGAAGAGGCATACACTGAGCAGCCTAAAGGATATCCTTTGAAAAATGACAAGGACATAATATACAAACTAAGGAGAGCATTCTATGGATTGAAGCAAGCACCCAGAACTTGGTATGTAAGGCTGGAAAAGCATTTGACAAAGCTAGGATATAGAAAAGATATAGCAGATACTAATCTATATTGGAAAGAAATGGATGATGGTTTGATGATTTTAGTAATATTTGTTGATGACATTATATTTGGAGGAAATGATGAATAAAGTAAGAAGTTTGCAGAAGAAATGAAGAAAGAATTTGAATGAGTATGATAGGAGAGATGAAATATTTCCTACAATTGCATATAGTACAAAATAAAGAAGGAATCTTTATTTCTTAAGCTAAGTACTTAAAGGATTTATTGAAAAGGTTTGGTTTGGAAACATGTAAACCTATTGGAACACGTATGGTAACTAGACACAAGTTATCTACTAAGGATGAGACACCTATTGTTGAACAAAAGAAGTATAGATCTATGATAGGAGGTTTGCAATATCTAACTCACACAAGTTTGGATATAGCAAATGTAGTTGGAATTATTGCATGATTCCAAGTTGATCCCAAAGAAGCACATTATGTAGTAGTGAAAAGGATATTTAGATATCTAAAGGGAACATCTAAGTTTGGATTATGGTATGATAGATCTAATGATTTTACTCTAAGTGCTTATACTAATGTAAATTGGGTAAGTAGTATGGATGGCAAAAAGAGCACTAATGGAGGAGCTTTCTTTATTGGAGGAAGATTGGTTTCTTGGTTAAGTAAGAAGCATGATAGTACATCTTAAAGTACAATAGAAGTAGAGTATGTTGTAGCAACAAATAATTGCAATCAAGTTATTTGGATGAAGCAAATGTTGAAGGATATAAGGATAGAAATTAGTGAACTTGTTGTTACACATTATGACAACACAAGCATGGTAAATATGTCTAAGAATCTAGTATTACATTTGAGGACTAAGCACATCTCTATTAAGTATCATATGTTGAGAGAAAAAGTTGTAGAAAAGGAAATCATATTGGAGTATGTGGGCACTAAAGAGAAGATTGTAAATATATTCACTAAGCTTCTTCCCAAAGAGACTTTTGAGTATTTGCAAGGTATGCTTGGGGTTATGCCCCTTCTTACTTCAAAGTAAGAAGATGCACAAGTGCATCAGTCCAGGGTAATAGAGGACCATTATTTTTTTGGATTGGATGCTAATGCTTTCTGTATGGGGGAGTATGTGAGATGGATAGATTAATTTAGGACTCTTGTTGATATTGTTGTGAATAGTGTCTATTGATATTCAAGCTAAATATGTACCAATTATTGTAGAATTTGATGCAGAGATGTTGGTTGCAAAAAGCCTTTGACATTGATGTCAATGGGGGAGATTTTGACATGAAAAAATTTATGCTAAATGAGGGAGAAGTAATTCATGAAAAGGAGAAGAAGTTTGGCATGAATTTTTAATGACAATTTGGTATAGAGCACATTGAGGTATATTAATGGGGGAGTATGATTGATGAAGAGGATTTGAAGACTATCTATCTTTTTTTGGTATTCTTGTAACTATATATTTTTCATCTATTTTTCCATCAATGCCAAAGGGGGAGATTTTTGGAACATTGAAGGGATTGGTTCGATGATGATATGTTACATTCATGACTAATTTTTTCAGTGATGCCAAAATAGCATGTTTGATGTCTTCTGTAGTATTTGACAAAATAACACTAGAAAGATCAAGTTAGTATGGATGACTAGTTGATCATGATAACCACCCAAGGTTATGGGAGATACACTAGAGTATCTATTATATGCATTTAATGTTGGAAGTAGAAAGGATAATTCTAGAAGAAATTACGTAAGTTTCGGTGATGTCTATTTTGAGATAGAGTTTACAATGGCATGTTCTGGTAAACTTGTTATATCTCTTAGAAAAGTTTGTATCTTAAGGATCAAAGTTGAGTACAAGAAGAAGACATGTTGAGGATGATGTGGATAAGCTCACTCATCATAATATTTTGTATGTGGAAAGTTATTCAAGCTGCAAGGCATAAGATTAAGGTTATCGCTAAGTGTAACATGTTCTTAATGTGGTCCTATAATAATTAATTGAGGACTAACAATCGAATCATGGAATTATTTTATGGACTCAATATAAAAGAAGGAAATTTTATTTTATCATGATACATGATGATATGGATGAATGTGAGTTGATAATGTTTAGAAAGTAGTAGAGAGTTTAGAATGTGAAGTAGAGCAGAGCAGTGCAGTAGTGAAGGAAACATCATTGCTAAGGTTTTTGTTGAGTTATTTAAGATTTGGTATTTGGATCTAAGGTCCATGACCTAGTCTACAAGTTCTAACAATGATTGGTCTAGTTGATAGGATAGAGGAAAGAACAAAGCAAAGAAGAATATATTAGTAAACTACTTGTTTGAGTAGTGAGCTCTTCTTGTAGTCAAAATTACATGTTTGGGCAATGGGATCTTCTTGCATACATTATACCACAACTCCTAATAGGGTTGGCACAACTCCTAATAGGGTTAGAATCTTCTAATAAGGATTCAAAGTCTCCTAATAGGGACTTATTGTACTAAATGTTGTAACAAACTCATAATAGGGTCTATCCTCTAATGAGGAATATTTATATTAGTACATCATCTTGTGGGCATCATTCCCACCGGGTTTTCCCTCTGATCAAGGGTTTTCCTAGTCAATGTATCTATTGTAATTTCACATGTGCATCTTTGTATGGTTATTTTTTACTTTAGTTGAATGGTGAATTTTTTTTAATGAAGATAAATGTTTTAATTGTTGGATAACTGATTAACCCCCAAAACCACCCCCCCCCCCCCCCCCCCCCCCCAAATATCTTGGTTGACTATTATTTCTAAAAAATGTGGGATGCCCTACAAGTGATCTATTGAGGATACAAAAATGTGTTGATAGCTAAAGTTGAAAGCCTTGGAGGAAAATTTGATGAAATGAGAATGCAAGAGGGTGAGACTATAGTCCAATATTGTGAAAGGATCAAAGATATTGTTAATTCTATTTGAGGATCTGATGAAAAGATTAAAGATGAAATTGTGATTAGAAAAGTGTTGAGAACCTTGCTACCTATCTATGTTATTAGAGTCTTTGCTATACAAGAAATCAGGAGTACTCTTAGTAGCAATCTTACCCTTGAGAGACTGGTTGGTAGACTCACTACTTTTGAAATTTCAAATTTTGATAATGTCAAATCTTACAATGTTGAATTTGCTTTCAAAACTAAGCTGACACTAAAAGATCCTAAAGATAAGAAAAATAAAAAGGCCAAACCTACTACTAGTGATAGTGATACAAATGATGAAGATCTAGAAGAATTGGTAGCATTGTTGGCTAGGAAGTTTCATAGAAGAAAAGGAAAATACAAAAGTAAGTTAGCCATCATTTTCTTTAATTGTCACAAGGTTGGTCATACTATAGCAAGATATCTTGACAAGTCAAATAGTAAGAATGGAGACAAATTCAGAGGTAGAAAAGATGATAGTAACAAAGGCCACAAGAACAAGGGAAAGAAGGCTTGTTACATTGTTGAAGAAGAATCCAATGATGAATCTAAAGATCATGATGAGGAATTTGTATTTGTTTCTATGAAGGATGATTCTAATGAAGATGAGGCAACTGCATTGATATCTTATGTGAACAAAAATGATAGATGGATCATTGATAGTTGATGTTCATATCATATGACTAGAGACAAAAGCAAGTTCATTATCCTTGAGTATTATAATGGAAATATTGTTAGATTTGGTAATGATGCATCTTGTCTTATTAAAGGAAAAGGATCAATAAGATTGACAAATGAGATCATATGTGACAATGCTTACTATATGGAAGGACTTAACTATAATCTATTAAGTGTGTCACAATTGAATAGTTTAGGTTGAAAAGTTGAATTTGATAATAGAAAATCTAAGATCTATGACACTAAAGGAAAATTAATTCAAAATGGAGATCATGCAAGAGGTAATCTATTTTATCTTGATATGAATGGTGCTACTTGTCTATTTGTACAATTTGATGATGTATGGATACGGCACAAGAGGTTATGTCATGTAAAGTTTGATAATTTGGTTGGTATCAATAAGATGAAAAGAATTAGTGGTTTGCCAAAATTGAAGAAGCTTGATAATGTGATTTACAAACAATGTCTGTTAGGCAAGATGACAAAGTCTAGTTTTAAAAGTAAGACTCATACTTCAAAAGAAATTCATGAATTAGTTCACACTAATTTGTGTGGACCAATTAATGTGCAAAGCTACAAAGGTGACAAGTACATTATCCTATTTGATGATGATTACTCAAGAATGATGAAAATAATGTTCTTAAAAGAAAAATTTGGTTCTTTTCAAATGTTTAAGTAGTATTGGCAAGAGCTTGAAATTTTTGAGATTTGACAGAGGTGGAGAGTTTTCATCAAATGAGTTTAAAAACTTTTGTAATGATAGAGAAATCAAGAGAAAAACTCTACACCTAAGACCCCTCCACAAAATGGGATTGTTGAAAGGAGCAATAGATCTATAATGGATTGTACTAGAACATTGCTAATGGAGAAGAATGTTGCTTTGAAATATTGGAGAGAAGCTATTTGTACAGATGTCTATACCTTGAACTAAGTACAAGTAAAGAAAGGTACAAATTCCACACCTTTTGAATTATAGTATGGATACTCACCGAATGTCAAATAATTTAAGGTATTTGGAAGCAAGTGTTACATTCTAAGGACAAAAAAAATGGCAAACTTGATGCTAAAAGTGAAAAGGGTATATTCCTAGGCTATTCCATAATAAGTAAAGCTTATTTAAGTGTTTAAATACTAACACTAAAAAAATTGTGGAAAGTGTGTGAAGATGAACTAAAGAAGGAACTTGAAAACTACCAAACCTTCATGTATTTCTATGAAGATATGTCTACTGATGATGATAATTCTACAAATCAAGTTTTTAATAAACATGAATCAGTGATAGTTGAGTCGCATACAATGGATGTCGAGTTGTAGTCAGGAGCTAAGTTGTATCTAGGAACCCAGTTGTAGTCAAAAGCTAAGGTACATTTTGATACTGAGATCATTGTACATGAAAGGAATGTTGATTTATATAATAGAGAAGTGCATAGTGAATCTAAAATTAATAGACCAATTGTATAAAGAAGAGCATAACCAAGATTGTCAAAGTAAGTTAAGACATCACCTTGGCGGACAAATTATTGGAGATAAAGAAGATAAAACAATGATAAGGAATAGGTTGAGAAATGATACATATTTTTTAAGTATGTATGAGCCTAAGTCAGTGAAGGATGCATTAGAGAATGAAGACTGAACTAAAGCCATGAAAGAAGAGATCGGTCGAATTGAGAAGAATAAAAAAATGGACTCTAGTACCTAGACCAGAGAACAAGAATATTGTTGGAACCAAGTGAGTGTATGGAAGAAAAAATGGATGAAAATGGTGAAGTCACAAGAAATAAGGAAAGATTAGTTTGTAAAGGATATGCTCAAAAAAAAGGAATTGACTATGGAGATGCATTTGCCCTAGTTTCAAGATTGGAAGGAGTAAGAACTTTGCATACAAAAGTTTCAAAGTTTATCAAATGGATTTGAAGCCAGCATTTTAGAATAGTATACTAGAAGAGGGGTTCTACAAAGAATAACTAGAAGGATTTGTTGATCCAAACAACAAGAACATGGTATGTAGATTACACAAAGCTTTGTATGGTTTGAAGCAAGCTCCAAGAGCATGGTATAAAAGGCTTTACAATTATCTTATGAGGATTGGTTTTGAGAAGTCTGATGACAAAAACAATATGTATTTGAAGATAGAAGGAGGTAAATAAATTTTAGTAGCTGAAATATTTTTTGATGATATCATATTTGGATGACAAAGTGCATTGTGTAAAACATTTGCAAATGAAACAAAGAAAGAATTTGAAATGTCTATATTTGGAGAGATAAAGTTATTTGTTGGATTGCAAGTACATTAGATGAAATATGGTATTTACATGACTTAGTCCAAGTATGTGAAGGAAATATTGATAACTTTTGGTATGGAGGATTCAAAACTTGTTAGTACGTCAATGTTGATAAGACACAAACTATCCAAAATTGATGATTCTATTGAAGTAAAACAAACATTATAGAAGTCTATGATTGGAAAATTACAATATGTAGTTAAAGTAAGACCAAAAATTGCATTGGTTGTGATGAAACTCAAAATTACATTCCTATTTTGAGTACCATTCCAAAATTTTGAGCCATTTTGAGCCCTATAAATGTATTTTCTTGCTTATTTATCCAACCATCATTTTAAGGCCCATGAGGTGTTTTATGTTTCTAACACCTCTAATTCAATATATCCAAGTGTCCTATAATGATTAATTTCCATTCTAAGTCACCTTGTGAAGGTCCATATTGAGCAATGTGTAGTTCTGCATTTTTTTCCTAAGTGTCAAACAGTGACAAGAAGCCTAGTTTGCATTTGAATATCTCACAACTAGTTATGTTTCACAACTTGCCTCTTTGGGGGTGTTTAGTAAAAATATTAAAGAGCCTATATTTCAATTTTCATGTGATTTAAATATGTTTTTACTATGTTTTGAATCCCTTGAATTTGGTTACTTATCTTTGTCATGTTGATGAAAATTGCCCCAAATTCTAGGAGGCCCTGTTTGACCACTTATAACTTTGACCCAGTTTACCATACTAAGAAAATTCCTTTTGCACTACATTCAAGAGATCACACACTTTCTATGTTTCAATTTTGAGACTATGAAAATTTTCAAACATTTGATCAAACATTTCCATTTGATCAATTTTCAAATATGATTCCTAATGTAGTTTATAACTTTTTATTGGTGTCAAGAAATGTAGATTGATTAGTACTCTTGTTTGGGATATCGTAACTATGAATCTATAATAGATGAGATTAATTGGTCTTTACTACTATGTTTCTCTCCATAAATACTTCAAGTTTGCCAATTTTCAAGTCTTGACCAATCCATTTGCAAATTTTCCCTGGTCCATTGCATTTGTTAAAATCATAGTTCTACTGATGTCTCTTATTCTACAATTTTGAGTACCTAACCTTGCATGCTTTCCAAATGTATCTAGTTATTTATCATGATCCCAAGTCATAGATTTATATTCTCCTTAGAGTAATGAACTAATTCCCCTATTTTTTTACCTTGAAGTATCTGTTTGTTTTATTTTCGAAGCCAAAACTAAATGCAATTTCTTATTTTCTAACATGTTGGTTTGTAGGAAGTTTCAACTAGGCAACTTTGACAGTCAATATCTTTTGACCGATGTCTCTTCATGACATGAGATTTGATAGGGTGCAATAATATGGAACAAAGAATCAAAATGTCAATTTTCAGAGCTGAGTTAGGTATTTTGGTCAGTGTTTAATGCTATCTTATAGGCCTTCCTATCAGTGAATCATAGTTTGTAGATAAGTGATCAAATGAGTTTTAATGATGATTCAGTGGTTGAATTTGAATCTAATCAATACTAGGTAATTAATGGATCAAAATATCAATTTAGGTGTTTCACTTTAAAAAAAAAATAGCCTGACCCACCTTCTAGCCTGACTAATTCCATAAATTGATAAGGCGTAATGGAGATTCAAGATGTTTAAAGTACAGTAAAAATTGGACTAATCATTAAAGATATTCCATTATGTACACAAATTCATTCATGATTAAATGGTTGTAGGGAAATATTGCACTAGAAATTCATGTGATACTTGTCATCTAAATACTTTTCCCATGAGATGATATTCTTTAAATTCTTCATATATGGGATGGAATTTACATCATGCAGACCATTGTGCATTAGTCTCTTGATGATTTCCCCAAGTCAGGAGTTTCATCATTGAATATACTCTCTAGTTTAACAAGACACAATAAACCATGTGCTAATATTATTTTCCTTCACCTTTTTTCCAAAAAATGATGTATGGGATGCATGGAGGGAGTAGTGACATGTAAAGTTGGTTTGATATATGCAAATACAGAGTGTTTAATCAGAATTTAGTCTTAAAAGTGAAGAAAAGAGAGTAGCCCAACCTGATTGGGATAAACCACATGGCATTTCTTATGTGCAAAATTGATGACACCGTATGTCCATATGGGAGAACACCTCTACATCATTGAATTTCCAAAGGTAGATTCAATGGTAGTAGAGGAAGGAGAGAGCATTCATATTGAGAGTAACAAAGAAATCCATGGCTCCTCTATGTCTTTTTTGAAGCATGAGAGGTGTCCATGGCATAGTAGAAGGGAGAAGAGAGAAAGCATGATAGGGGTAGGGCATCTCATGACAGAGGTTTTAGACCAAGAGACGAGTCATCCATAGCAAGCAATGAGGAAGAGGAGCATCCACTAAGGTAGAGGTAGAATGTGGAAGTATCAACTATGATAAGTTCATAGCTAAATTCTAATTTATAAAGAGGCAAGGCCCATACGGTGGGTTGAAATGAGTAGTGAGGACTAGCCTATTTTCCATCATTCAACATACCTAGTGGATTTCCCACTCCATTTCATAGATTATTGCAACTTATTTTTTCATTCCACTTGGATCCAAATGCTCAAGTTCTATAGTTTCTTAGCACACTTTTCTTTCATGAAGTTGAGAGGATGACCAAAGGGCAGTCAACCTCTTCAGCTAGCCACCTAGTTTATACAAACCTTACAACCCGTAAATGTGTGTACAAAGGAGACCTTCTAGTAGAAAATGGTGTGTTAATTTCTAATGTTGGAGTTACATGTTTTTTTTGAAGAGGTGATTGACAAAATCCAACCTATGGGAGATTAGCTATTGGAAAAGCAGAAAAGGAGGGGGAACACTATCAATCTCTAAGTTTAATAAGTTTGGCTTGAGCTATCAAATGATTATTCTTTTTAAGTTGATCATCAGTATTAAAAATGGATTCTAAAGTTACCAAACCCTTAGGCATCTTATTTGTCCTTAATTGAATAATCTAGTCCTCATATTTTTCTGTAGTTTTTGCTGGTTAGGTTGAGAAAGCTCAGCTTCTTCTCTTAAAAAATTAACAATATGCTAATCAGAATCAAAGACTTGCCAACTTTCAACATTATTTGGTACAAAAAGTCTAACAATAACTTTTATATGGTTATTTCCTTTATTTTTACTAATTTTAGATGGTATATCATATTGTGCACCAATTGCAACAACTCTATCAGCATGATTATTCTAATTTTTAGGTACAAATTGTAAATTAAATACTTCAAAACCTTCAATTAAATCCCACACTACATGTTTATAACTTTTCAGCAGATCATTTTTAGTAGTATGAATGCCTCTAACTTGGTTAATAATCAGTTCAAAGTCACCAAAAACTTGTAGAAAGCTAATGCCTCACTTTATGGCCCATTTCAATCCATTTACAATTGCTTCATATTCAGCAATGTTATTGGTACAGCTGAAAGTAAATCTAAAAGAATCATTATACCTTTCATTTGCTGGTGATATCAGCATACAACCTCCTCCTGCAACTATTTTGTTGCATGAACCATCAAAAAATAATTTCCACACCTCATTATCTTGTTGTTCCAAACTTAAATGTACACTTTTCATGATATTTGGCAAAAAATTAGTTGTTTCATGAATGACATAATTGCCCAAACTTGGTTCTTCAACCTGTTCTTTCATAGTTTCAGTATTTTCAGTAGCCCATTCATCTAATAATATATCAGGAACATTGTCTATCTACATTTTGGACTCATGAACAACATTAATTTCCTCTTGGTCAAATAAAATAGTTGTTGTCTCATTTTTAGCAGCAACAACTTTATGTTCAAGGCAAACCTTAGCAATAAATTCAAATGGAATTGTAACCTTAGTACCATACCTTGTGTGATAAAGCATGTGAGACCAATCTATAGATACATCATATGATAAACATATGGAAAAATAGGGAGGTAAGTCAATGATGTATATATCCATAGGGACCAAAAAAATGGGACAAGTATGCAAGGTCAAATCCATGTTCCTTATAACTCCAATTGTCTCAATAGCTGTCCCATCTAACTAAACTACCCCCTTTTCAATTGGCTCATATTTAAGTCCTATTTGGTCAATAATATTCTTTAGCATAATTGAGTGAGTAGCACCTAAATCTATCGTGCAATTATGAACAAGGTACTTCCCTATTATGATTATAACATAAAAAGGTGGTGGTTTAACTATTTTGGATGGTTGTTGTGACTTATTAGCATTTGTAGCCATTAGAACTATAGGAGTTTGCTATGCTAAAGTGCCATTAGATAAGGTAAGTGACTGTAATGCTTCATATAGCATATCTTTTTGACCTAGGAAAACTAAAACATCCCACATGGAAATAGGAACATGAGTCTTCTTCAGATGTTCAACAATATTGAAATTTTATGTACTAACCTTAGACTAGTTTTTTGGTACAACAGGCTCCTTTTACTGTTGTGATGGTTGTAAACTTGGTTTTTGTGCTTGATCTTGTTTTCTTTGTTGCCCCTTTGGAATATATTGCATCCTTTACACATTAGATGATATAGGTTGAGTATTATCAATGTTAACCTGTTGTTTTTTTGCCTTATCAATTTGTTGTTGAGCATTTGTAGCTTGGTCTTTGATCTTTTTCCCACTAATATAGGTCTCCAAACTTGGTTTTGATTAAAAAAATTTGTTATAATAGCTTCATCTTCACTAAAATTTATTAGAGTAGCATCTAGATTATCTTGTTTCTGCACTTGATCATGATGAACTTCTCCTTGAGTAGTTATTTGTTTTCCTTTAAGAACATCTCTTTTCTTACCCCAAGTGCATGCACACAATCAAGCCAATAATGACTAGCATTACAAGTATTGCACCACTCCTCATCATGTGCATAGTTTTTTTGAGGAACAACTACCAAATCTTTAGAATTACTAGGAGTTGCATAATTATAAGGTTGGTTAGCTCTTTGACCAAAATTTCTTTGTTGTCTTTGAGGTTGCCTTTGCTGATTTGATTCTAAAGCTTGATTGAATTGTTTTTTTTTCTAATAGAAAGCTTGATTAGGTCTATTGTATTGACCTTGTTCCCTTTTCAAATTTTTTATTTCATTTCCATAGGTTTGCAATGTTTGCATCATACTATCACTTTTCTTAATTAAGTCCAAATTTTTCTCTGATAGGAGTTGTAGTAGCATGTTCTTCTATCGCAATTTGCACATTGAATGTTGGTATTGTTGGCATAGGTAGAATTAAAGCTAATGGTGATATACCAGCTAGTACAATTTGCTATATTTCTACATTGAAGGCCTAGGAGGTAGCTTGCTGACTTGAATTAAGCTATTTTTAGCTCTTACAGCAATATCAAATGCATCAGGCGAAGTACATCCTCCCATAGATTGTATCATAACTAAAATATCACTATTAAAGTCTTTAAATAAAATAAGAATGTATAATCATTAGAAGGCTTAATAGATGTTGGAATTATTTCCTAGATTTGTTGAAAGTGAAAGTTAAAATCATAAATATGCTCATTAGGATGCCTTTTTGGTAGTCAATTGTTCAACCAAGGAGAGATTATCAAGCTTATCTTCAAACTTGTTGATTAAAAAGCTTCCCAATGCATCCCATGAGGCAATTGAATTTACCACTAAAATTCTAAACCAAATTAATGTTTTTCCTTTGAAAGAAGCTGCTAATAACTTTAAGGCCACATCTTCATGTTGAACTTGATGTAATCTGCAAAGGGTTGTTATATCCTTGATATGTTCCACTACTAAAACATGATTTTCAACAATAAAATATGGCACACTATTCAATGTTGTTGGTGTAATATCATGATGAGTAGAAATTTGTAAAGGGCTACTAGCATTAAAAGCTACAAATGGCAAATTTTGGGCTATTTGATGAACTGGTGGTACTTTTTGTTGTACTATAAATGGCAATAAAGGTTGGGTAGGTTGATTTACCTTTTTTTGATATGTTTTCAAACTTTTAACAGTAGCTGTAGTACCACTTGTAGATGCTAAAAAAACAAAATGATCTTTTGCTAATTCTTCAAAAATGGGCACTTCTTATTCAAAATGATCATGAACACTTAAATCTTGAAAAAAACCAATATCTTCAATAACTATCTCAGATTCCTCAAAATTTGATGGCTCATCTTCAATTATAAGATATTAAAATGGTGAAAAATCTGATCCAAATGGTGAAATAGACCTTCCTCTTGTAACTAGTGGTGTCCTTCTTCCTCTTATTAACCTTCTAGGAGTTCTTCTCATTAAGAAAATCATCAAAATTACAACTGTATCTATGATAAACCTTCAAAATAGAGTCACCAAGTGTTAATAAAATACCTTCAAAAAGGTTGAAATATTTTTGTTCACACCAAAATAGCAGTAAGATCTTGTAACTCAGAGAACTATGAAGCAGTTCGTGGTCCCACAGGACATGCCAAAAAATGATTGTCAATCAAGATTGTGCCTATACCAAGATGCAAAATCTAGCCATCCTATTGAAACATGGAAACTCTCTCAGGTGATCGGTTGTCCTAAAATGATAGATGAATCTCCAAAAGCTATGTCGGTTCCTAAATAGTGATCACCTAAAACCTAAATTTTATGTGAGATAAGGGATGAGAAGTGAATAACAACAAATGAATACTATAACCTAAATGAGCTGATGAATCAATGATTTTGAATGTAACTTTAATTAAATCAACATGAATTATGAAAGACACAATTGATTCACAATACTTAGACAAACATGCAATCACAAAAGTGTTTCTATGCAAGACCAAGGATTTTCTACTTTGAAAGGGAAACCTAGGTTTTACCAATTTTCTACAAAAAGAACAATGATCATAAACAAAGACCTGTAATGACACATATCAAAATTCAAATCTACAATAATGATTATAACTTAAATGAAGGCAAACACAACCTGAAAGTAAAGAATCCACAATATTGCACAAGAATCAATGAGAAGGGACCTTTGAATCTCTATAACCAATGTTGAAAAACATTCGCTACAAATTTTCTCTTACAATCAACTCAAAATTTGCAATGTGCAAAAATCTAAATCCAAAAGAAGATCCCTCATAATGAGGTGAATGAACAATATATAGAACTCATAATCCTAGTTCAGATTCCAAGATCATGCCTTAAAAAAATACATCAAAAATGATAGAAACTATGAAGAAGCCTCTAAAATCTGCCATCAACTACCTGGTCAACTAATAGATAACTATAAAACTACCTCTAGCTCCTCAAAATCATGCATAAAACCATAACTCAGATCCCTTAAGTAACCCAAAAATATAACATGTAAAACTCCTAATTATGCAAAAATATGCATAAAATAAGCTCTCATTGTGAACTACATACAAAATTGGCCTTAATTGCTTCATAAATCACCAAAAATAGACTAAAGTGCTCCATCGCTACATGGGAAACTCCAACTACCCTTAGCCTCAAAAAATAGCTCCTTGTCTTTACATGAAAGAGTTATTTAAATGTTACTTCAAAGTTTCAAAAATAGACACTCAACCTCCTCCCCCCCCCCCCCCCCCCCAACCCCCCCAACATTTAGGCATTAAAAATTGTTTAAATCACTTTGACTCCCTTTATATTATTAATAAAATCAAAGGCCTTATAATTATAGCCATTTGACATATTAATTTTACAATGATATTCTTCTTTTTCTTATATTTATTAATAGTTATATCTATTAATTTTAAACACATTTGTATTAGTAAATATAATAAATGGAATCTAAAATATATTTTTATAATTTTTATATATAGTAAATGATTAATAATAATAATCCATTTAATATATATAACACTCATAAAAATATTTTTTTAAAGTTTCATAAGAATAAGAAATCAAGGCTCTTTACTTTATGGACCCAAAATCTGATTATAATATAGCAAAGGGCAAAATATATCAAAGGCAAAAAGAAAGGTGAAATTGTCTTGTTTTGTTCATTTGATGTTTCACGCATGGAAGGAAGAGAGAGGGTTTTCAAACCCTAGCCATGGTCATGAATATGCTCCTATGACTTCTTGCTTGGATGCCATTTTTGTTAGTCAGATATCTCTCATTTAGCTTCCATTCTGGTTTGGATGCCATATTTCTAGTAGATTCTGGGCATGTTCTTGTTGTATGACTGTCATTTCTTATTGGTCGTGGATGCCTTACATCTTCTCTTCTGCAGATTTTTTTTTTTGGTTGTGGATGTTGGATGCCATATTGGCATGAGCTGCTTGCTTTATTAGCTGAATGAGCACCTTTTCCTTGACTAAGGGTTTTTCTTGGAGTATTTTCCATTTCAACTGGTTATTGGTCACCATATTTATTCCATATAGATTTTATCATGGATGTCATGAGACATTATCTTTCTTACATATGGCTGGGTGTGAGTTTCTTTCATGGCCAATTCTAGTGAGTTTCATCTTACATCTATAATGTTGTAGCTTATCATAATTTCATGGTTTTATCTCTTGCTAGCATTCCATTTTTTAAGAAAACCTTGCCCTTTTGGCTTCTACATTCTGCTTTTCTACCATATTCTCCTTCTACATTTTTGCATATAATTGTGCTTATATAATTAGAATATGGTCTTCTTCATCCTATTCATGGGTTTCTTGGTTGAGACATTCATTCATGGGTTTAGTTTGCTTGTTGGGTTTTCTTCATTTTGTATAAAGATATAATGTGCATTGTTATTCAAGAGATCTTGAAGTTATTTGCAAATTTTAAAATTGAATGAGTTTTCTTTCTATAGATCTTACCATCATTTGATGAACATAAAGTATACAAATAAAGTGAATGTTATAGATCCTTGAATCTGTTCTTTATTGATATTAGTTTTGCTCTTTCACTCTAAGCACCAAGTAAGGGCAGGTTCCCTCAAGGAATATAGAATGAAATATGGCATCTTGAAACCCATTATGCATTTGTATATTGGAATCTAATTGCAAAATTTCACTCTTGCTTGATGTGTCATATACAAAAGGATAATTGCAAAATGAGAACAAACTCCTTTTCATCCAAAGTTTGAAATTTTCTACAATGTTGAAGTCCTCACTATTCATTGCATCATTATAGAAGAACATATGATTGACAACTTGAGATTTCTTATTTTCTCTATAAAGAAACTCAAGAATCTGCAATCCTACTTTGACTTTGTCATTTATAGGAGATTCATAGACTAGAATTGTGATAAATTGCTGAATAGTGGCTAAAAGCCTTTCCAATTGGTCTTTATCAGAGCTTTGCAAAGCTAAGAGAAGATTTTCCATAAAATGTGTAGGCTGATTTAAGATTAATTTTCATAGCCACTTCATCTAGAGATAACAAAGACTCAGTTGATTCCATAATTGTTGAAGTCACCTCTTTGTTTTTCTTTGTACTTTTGGTTTTGTATCCTCCTAGAATTAATCCTAGATCCTTTACTAAGCTATAGGATTTCTTTAGTAAAGCCATGTCTAGTCCTACAACTACACCCGTTAAACAATCCATCAGGAGGAAATTTATACTCAATAAATCTAATGAAGAAAGAATTCTTTTGATCTTAATTACCAAACTTTCTTCTTTCTCTCACACCTTTGCCAACTCAAAATCTTTCATCAGATCTACATGATCAACAAGTTTTTTAACTCATAATCCTTTAACCTTTTTTGAACCCGTTATGACTGATCTACCCTGATGTAGTTGATTGTATCCTTCTTCTTTTTTATTATGTTGTTGTTATATATGTGAGCATATGTTATGCTGGTGAAATCATAGGATTTTTGGTTATGCTTTAGTTGTTTTACTTCTAAATATTATGTTGAAAAATATTCTTGTTGTTTTAACATAAAATCTACAATCTATTTCCTTGTATTGTATCTCATTCACTTGTATGCTTATATTTTGAATATATGATTTAAAAAGATCATAAACATCTTTCTATTTATACTGTAGCTTGCTGCCTATCTTGTCATTTTTGAAAGTTACATCTCGTGCCATGTTCTACCTTTATATTTGTAAAGCTCTAATTCCTCCGGCTTGCAAACTAAGAATTTCATAATTCCTCCATGATTTGACTAAAAGGTTTCATACCTATAATTAATGCATGTTCCTTTGATAGTCTCCTTGTTTCTTCAATATTTTGCTATGGTTCAACTAGAAGCTCCCATACTTGTAATTTATGTATGCCCCCTCAATAGTCTCCCCATGTTTTTAGTGTTTGCCTCTACATGATTTGACTAGAAGGTTTCATGCTTGTAATTTATGTGTGTCCCTTCTATAGCCTCCTTAGTCCTTTAGTCTTGGCCTCTACATGATTCAATTGAAAGGCTTCATGAATGTAATTTTTGCAAGATCCTTCAACAACCTCAAACTTCATACCTGTATCTACACATGAAACAAACTCATTGGCATAAACATGTTTTTCTTTCATATTTCTCTCTTGCCTTCTTGTCTTTTAATATAGTTATCTAAATAACCATGTTGTAGGAACAGTAGTGTATAGATAACTATAAAGATTTCCATTGCTCAGTTCATATGAACTGACCCTCCTCTTCTTTCATTTTTGCAGGGCTATTCTAGATGAAGATGTAGGCTCAATCCTTAAATATTTAGAACAAAAAATCTTCCATTTAGGCAATGGAGACCTTTCCTCTTATCATCTTAGTACTTTTCCATTTATACAATGTGTTTATTCAAATATTTTGTTAGGAGCTGAGAATCCTTGTGTGGTATCTAAATGCATTGTATTTAAGTACTATGTAAAATTTGAACACTTTGTACCTTATCAAAATAGTTTTGAATACTTCAATAAAAATGTCCTACTTTCGTACTTTTATTTTGAATAAAAGCGATCAATTTTCTTGTTTACTGATTTCTATACTTTACTTTCTGCATCCTTTTCATTTTGTAATATGCATTCTTAGAAACTAAAAACACTTAGCTTAGTATAAAGGCAAGCATAACATAGCAATTTAGGAGGTATGTTAAATTGGTAATAGCAATATCAATCATCATGATATTATTATTCTTCTTTTTAGCAATATCTTCAACTGATAATGTTCCAATGGGAGTCTTATATTCAAAATCAAGATATTTTCAGCCTAAATCATTGATGGTAGCTAGATGAAATCTCATAAATCCTTTCCATGCTACAAAGTTGTCTCCATTCAGCTTAGGAATCTCTCTTTTGTAAGACATCTTGATCTTTAGCTTAGGTCCTTGAAATCTTCTCTGCAAGCACCAAAAGCTCTGATATCAATTGTTGGAAATATAAGAGGAGTAACTAAGAGGGGAGGGGTGAATTAGTTACTACAAAAATAAATTCTAGATCCCTTTTGATATTAGTCCAAAATGCAAACAAATAACTGAATATTGTTGAAGCTCGGTAAACACACAGAATGTTGTAACTTGGTAGTAACTGGATTAACTCGATAAAAGATGAAATTATAAACCATTAGATGTCATATGTGATTATCATTAATTTAACTTAGTTGCAAACACATAAATAAAATAGCATGAACACATTTGACACCAATATTTAACATGGAAACCCAATTTGGGAAAAACCACCAATAGCAACTAGTTACTGATTTTCACTATTTTGAAGTGAGCCCTATTAAGAACCAACCATTTTAAAGGTTAAAAAACACACTGCTAGGTGTGACCCTATTAAAGGATTTAATCACCCTATTAGGAGTGGCCTAGTTAGAGGTCTTGAGAACAATTTAATGAAATTTTTACCTTGTTAGAGGATTTTCAAATAGCTATTAAGCTAACTCTGTTAAGAGATTTAGATCACTACTACAAAGGTTAGAGAGTAACAATGAGATAACTTAATTTAAATGCAACTTGATTGCTGATTTCAAATCTCTATTCTAGCCTGTACTTGATCCTTCTTGATTGAATATGACTTTGTTGCACCACAAAGATATTCAACTTATCCTTCAAATTCACTTCTTTTGCTTTGCAATATATCTTCAATCACATCATTATAATTCACACATTCTTTTGCACTCACTTGCAAACACTCTACCACACTTTGAAATCACAACTTGGTCTTATACTTATACCTTTCACTATGTCAAGTTGCTCGAATAAAATTTACAATAATCAATATTCATCACCTCAGTCAAATGGAATCAATAGATAGATTAATTAAGCTCAATATAATAAAGTAATAAAATCCTTTGCTAGCCGACCCTACTCAGTAGAAATTAACTTTGAAGAGATTTCCTTTGTTAACCAATAGAAGCTTGGTTAACACTACCATCTTAAAAAAATTCTTTGGCAACTGAGTGAGCTTGGTTAACACTAGTTCCATCCACCTTTCCTTTTTTACCCAAGTGAGCTTGGTTAACACTCTCTTTCTACAACTTTTCTTTTGACACCCAAGTGAACTTAGTAGACACTACCTTTTGAATTAGGAAAACATAGGAATGCTCAATAGATAATAAGAACTGTCTTTACTACCTAAGTGAGTTCAACATATACTAACTAATAATGATTATGAAATTTTTGTAACATCAAAGACAACACACAATTAACCAATTATATCCAACAAGTGTATGTATTCTATCACTGCCCTCTGAATTGATTAGGTACAGCTCCCTATGATTTGAAAAGGCATGCAATGAATATGTTTTTATGACATCAGAAGTTTTGATATTATAAGCTCTTAACCTAAGAGCACTAATGGATAACCAAATTATTTGTAAGCACAAAAAATTTGAACAAGATGGATTTGAATAAACTATCACATCCAATGGAATGACTTTAATAGACTATCTTGAGATTTCTAACTCTTCTATTGTAAATGTAGTATTAACCATCTAAATACAAAAGAAGAAGAAATACACATGAGGAAAAATGGAATTTCTTTGACTACTAGGCTTGAATTAAATGGAATTTAACAAGTTACTAATAGATTCATGCACATCTATCATTCAATTCCCAATGAAACTATCTAGCATAATATGAAATGAACAAGAGAAGAAGAATCATATATGAAGAAGGTAAATGGAATCACTTCTACTACAAATATAAAAATGAAATGGAATCCACCTAATTATCATAGGATCAAATATAATTTTCCTTCAACTCTAAATACAAAACTAATCTATCCATGGGCCACAAAACATGACAAGAAAATAGGGCAAATAGAATTACAAACCAATTTACCATCAATTTTTTTGACCTTTGCATTATCAAATGAGGTTATATTTATAGTTGGTTGTTATCCTTTCTTAATTCTAATAGATCAATAGACATATAATAGAAAATAAAAATTGAATAAAATATGAAATGACCCAATCTGCATCCTGATATCTCTTCTACTAATGATCTTGAGTCCATGGTATTCCTGACAACACTTGATAATGTTTTGCCTTCATGTAATTTCATGAAATCTTGTAAAGATATTCATTCTTTCATATTTTTTTTGTTTGGCGCCATATCCATATAATTTGAATTATGATGATCACCATAAGTTTGAATTCAAGTAGTTGATCTTAAATTAACAACTAAGATTTAAATATTATGTCCTTCCTTTATATTTTCATTTATAATATCTTCTATGGATCCATTGAGTACACATTTTGAATCATCATTATGTCACATAGATTATTTTCCTTGCAAATTTACATAGCAAGAAGGTGACAAATGTAGATCTTCCTTTTAATTTGAAGGTGGTAATAAAATGATGTTAAGTCTCTTTATTTTGTGGCACAAGTCCACCTTCCAATGTATACATTGTAATAGACATGTGGAAATACTTTATTGATTGGTGAATCTAACATTAGAATAACCTTCCTCATGGCACTTCATGACTAGAATGTACCTTTTGAAATCTAATAGTTACCTTAGGACACATGTTGAATCATCGCTTTGTCACATATATTAACAACCAGGAAGTTTTTCATAATGAAAAAATGACAAGTGTAGATCTTTGTAAGATCTGATAGCTAAGGAGATGCATCATTAACACTTTATAATTCCATATTAAAATTGTATCCATTGATCTGGTCTTCATATGACGGTTGTGACTTATTTCCAGGGTGACTTGACTATTCAACTTGATGATATGGATGTTCAAGTTTGTTTTGATTCATTGATTCGATTTCAACTTTGGTCTTCACCACCTCTAACCATGTTCTTTTCCATTTCTACATTTTTCAAGGCTCACTCTACATCAAATCCAACTGATCCCACTTATAAATTATTCTCATGATTTTCATATCAATACTTTAGCCTTAGTCTTTCATGTTCTCTACTACATTTTCTCTGTATATGCCTGTGATCTCTTTTTTATATATACTTCCTTTAGATATAGACCTTTGACCATGAAGTTATATATTCTTAGAGATTTAGTAATTCTTTTATGAAGAACTACTTCTCAACATGAATCTTTTGTCTTTGACATGATTAGGAACAAGGAAATATGAATTAGTAGAATATACAAATCTTCTTCTCCTTGGGATGACACATAACTAACCCTTCAAACCTTAATCACCTAGCTATAGACTGATGCATTGCTCATATGATTCCCACATTAGGTTAACTAAAAGGAATGATGAGAAGGAAGGCCATTCTATAGGAAATCTAGACTCAAATTCAAGGCATTGACATTTGATTTGACTCAAAACCCTAGAGATAAGATATAGAGTAAAACTTGGGAAATAGTTGGCTCTATCTAGGGATTAAGCATGATAATGATTGAATGAACTCTAGAAATCTCTAGTTCCACACAAAGGTGAAAAAATTGGAAAAAAAAGAACAAGATACACTAGGAAAATAGCAACAAACTACCTAGGAAAACAAGCAACTAAACTATAGCAAAAATGCATAAAAGGAAAACCTACCTATCTAGCTATTATTCAGGGGTTACTTGCTTTCAATTATTTGAAAAAACTTCAAGTCCTACCCATTATAAGAACATGGAAGGTTTTCTCCTATGGGATTTGCTAACTTGAATGAATTATTTTGATTCACTTGAATGATCTAAAAGGCCCTTTCCACAAAGGTTGAAACTTGGAATGAATACCTCTTGGTTCATGTCTCTTATCCCATAGAAACACCAAATCACCTTCCATATATTTTATAGGTCTTTTTGTTCTATCAAATAATTTATTTACCCTTCCTTGGTGTTTAGTAATTTTTTCAACCATCTCTTATCTTTCATCCTACAATTTGGTGAGGTGCATGATTCCTAATCCATCTTTGAAAACATCTCCTTCAATGATATTCTTTAATTAACATGCAACAAGTGTTAATCTCAAATTGATTTTGACATGTGAGTGACAATATACTTAAGTCAAATACTTAGTTCATGTCAAAAAATTAATACATGTTAAGCATAAGTTGTTAGATAGTATATGTCGAGCTACAGATATTTAGTATGTGTCAAGTAACTTGTAAGTGTCAAATCACTCAAGTGATGAGCAGATATTATGTTCCAAGCTATACAGATTTTGAGTGATCAATGGATGCCAAGTTCTTAAAAGGTTGAGTTACAATGTTGAAGTTGTAATTGATGTTGAGCATTAGGGACTTCAAGTGTTGAGCTATACAGTTTTGACATAGTTGTTTTTAATGGCAGAAAAATTTTGTAAACTATTTTTGGGCCAACTTAAAGATTTTTTTATGATCTTTGATGATAAGGATGAATCTAAATTGTGAATCCCTATGCTTTAAATGTATCTAATCATAAAAAAGGGAAGGATTAAGTGGCAATTTTGGTGAATCACAATTGTTGATTCATACCTAACCCTAAGTCACCTAGTTATTCTTAAGGTGGACAAACCCTAGACTTTTCAATAAATGTGTAAGGAGAAACAAGAGAAGTTTGCATGCACAAAAAAAGCATTCATGGTGACTAAGGAGCTATAATTTGAGTTACATTGTAGAATTAGTTAGAGGAAAATAGAGGAAAGGAATTAGAAGACAATAGAGTTACATCTAATTAGAAAGGATCAAGTCCACATAAGGAAAGAGGTGATATAACATCAAGCAATAGAGTACTAACTAAAGGAACATTTTTTAGATATTCTAATAGGTGAATTAGTTAAATCTCTTAATAGAGTAGTCTTGATAGGATATTGTAAATCCTTTAACAAGGTTCTTACTTCATTGTGAGTTAAAAAATCCTTTTACTAGGCACATTTTTAATAGGGTATTGAAATCCTTTAACAGGGTAAGATCTAACAATCTTGTAAGCCTTTAATAGGGCAAACCTTTCACAAGGTGGATCATGTTTCATGATAATAATAAAATTTTAACCTTCATTAGATACACTTTATTACTATAGTAGTGAAGATTTATGGGTGTCATCCCCACCCTAGTTTCACCTTCTCCTTGGAGGGTTTCTGGGTAACCAAATATCTTGTGTCATACATGTGTTAATTTTTTACTTTCATGCTATGGACATATATTTTCAATTTGATATTTCAGTTTATATGCATAGATTGTGAGATGAATGTGTGTTGAATGGTTTTTGAGGTTGAAATTGTTAAGTGTTGATTCACCCCACCCCTCTCGGAGTTTACTTCCCTATTACATTTCCAATAGTAAGTTCTAGAGGTAATAGAAAATTAGCTTCCACTCCATAGACTAATTCAAAAGGAGAGATACCTATAGCTCTTTTAGGTGTGGTTCTATCAGCCCATAATGCATCATGAATCTTCTTATGCCAAGCTTTCTAATTGTCTAAGACCAATTTCTTAAAAATATTAATCAGGTTCTTATTACTAGGCTTAGCTTTCCCATTTCCTTGAGGGAAATAATCATAAGAATTTCCAACTTAAACACCATTATCATAGAAAAATTCAATTATCTCAGAAGAGGAAAAGTAAGATGCATTGTCCATTATCAATTTTACAAGAATTCCAAACCTAATTAGAATATGTTCTTTGATAAATTCACACACTACTTCTGAGGAAGTCTTCTTCATTGGCTTTGCTTCAACCCATTTATAGAAATAGTCTATGGTAGTTAATATATATAAGTTTCCTTAACTCGAAGGGGGATTGATTTGGCCTATAAAATATAAACCCCATTGATGGAATGGAGATTTAATTACCACTAGCCTAAGAGGTTAAGCAACAAGTTGGGCTTTACCAGTAAACATCTTACATTCTCACAATTAGAAACCAACTTATATGCATATTTGAACATTCTAGGCCAATAATAGCATTCCCTCAAAATTTTAAATGCAGTGACAGTAGAAGAAAAGTGTCCTCCGCATGCCTCATTATGAAAAGATGTCAACAAATTTACATGTTTTTCCTTACCCACACATCTTAAAAATCTTCCACCAATTTCTCTCTTGTACAAGACATCATCATGAATCACATACTTTAATGCTTTTATTTTTAAATCCCTCCTTTGTTTAGTAGTCAATCCATTAGGGCATTCACCATATGTCAGGAAATAAGCAAATTTTACAAACCAAGGATCCTTAACACTTACCATAAGAACTTTTGGAGTATCATCTTCTTTGATTTGTTGATCCTCTACCAAGGCTTTACATAGTGCATTACCTCTTACAAATTTAGTTGGCTTAATTTCTATATCATATTCTTTGAATTTTTCTATCCACACTCCTCTATTATTACAACCAACTTCTTGGTTGTGTCAAAATAATTTTTACTACAAGATTTGGCACATATATTACTAAATGATAATGCAACACATAAAACCTAAAATTTCATAGGGCTCTCACCACTACATATGCATGTTTTTCCATCTGTGAGTATCTTAGTTCTTGATTATTCAATGCTATACTCATGAAAGAAATTGAATTTTGTATTCTTTCTTTATTTTCTTGCATCAATACAGCTGACATAGTATATTCTAAGGTATAATGGTAAATGATGAACTCTTTAGTGTAGTCAAGATGGACAAGCACAGGGGATTTGGCAATGGCGTCCTTGATATCTTCAAAATCATTTTTCCCAACATCACTCCATTTGAAATTTGTATTTTCTTTTATCATATCAACTATACATTTATCTATCTTAGAGAAATCAGGCACAAATCTCCTCAAGTAATTTACCTAGCCAAAGAAGGACTTCACTCTAATTTTACTTAATGCTAGACTTAATTTTTGAATAGATTTAATTCCATCTTGATCAATCTTCACTCCTTGGGATACAATATGACCAAGCAACTTGCCTTATGTCACACAAAATACTAACTTCTTTGGATTCAGTGAGATACCATGATCTTTACATCTTTTCAACACATTTTCTAGATCTCTAATATGATCTTTTCTCTTCTTGGAAAATATTATCAAATCATCAAGTTATATGAAAATAATTCTATCCTTAAAATCTTTAAAGGCCAAGTTCACACCACACTAAAAAGTTACACCTACATTAATTAGACCAGAAGGCATTCTATTGTAGGAAAAAGTACCCCATGGTGTGGTGAATGCAGTTTTGAACTGATCCACTTCATCTACCTGAATTTAATTATTTTATAAAAATCTATCTAACATGGACATCATTTATGATGCTACAATAATTTGTAAAAGACAATCAATATTAGGGAGACTCAAAATTATTTTTGATTGATGCTTGATTTAGATTTCTGAAATCTACACAAATCCTTATCTCTCCATTCTTCTTCCTCAATGGCACAATATTAGCAACCCAAGTAGAATGATGAATAGGGTATATAATCCTAGCCTACATAATTTTGTCAATCTCCTTAAAGATTTATCCTTCAACTATAGAATTATAGTTTCTTTATTTCTACCTGAATTTTGTTGCATCTGGCTTAAGAGGAATTTTGTGTTTAAAATTTCCACCCATGAAATTCTTTAGGCCTTCATAACTCCAAGAAAATACATCTTGAAATTCAATTGGTAATTTCTTGATCTCTACCCTTTCCTCTGGTGTAAAACACTTTCCTATGTTTATCGTCTTTGGGCTAACTTTTGTTTGAATATTGATTCTATCATTATCACCACAAGTTTTTCTTTTCTTATTTCTTTCCCTCTTTATGTATGCCACATGTTTATCAAAAAAAAATTCTAAAGAGATTAAATGGGGTGGAATCTTATTACCTTTCAATTGAATCATATCAAGTTCTATTTTATTTTTATCTCCTATCACTAAATCATCACTATTTGCATTAGTGCTTCTCTCAAAATACAAGAATTCAAAAAGGTCTTCCCCTTCAATGAATTTTAGTATGTTTTTATCATCTTAAAACACCTTCTATGAATATTCATTATTAGGGAGATTAGGCCTTAATATAACTTCTACATTATAGGTTTGATCTTTGAATTCAAGATGTAGTAAGAGCAATGATGAAAAAACTATTGATATTAGATTGGTTTTGACAAGTGAGTGTCAATACACTTAAGTTATTTACTTAGTTCATGTCAAAATAGTAATGCATGTTAAGAACAACATGTAAATATTAGACTGTGCTAAGTCATGGTGAGTGTCAAACCACTCATGGGTTGAGTCACTCAAGTGCCAAGTAGATAGATCATGCCGAGTGATTTAGGAGCCAAGTAAATAGTGGATACCAAGTAATATAGGTGTTGAGTCACAACATAAACATTAGTGTATGCTGAGCATCAAAGACTTTAGATGCTAAGTAAGATAGTTTTACATATTTGTTTGTAATGACACAAACAACTATGTAAACATTTTTGAGCTGATCTAAGGATGAATTATGATATTTTAGAGATAAGGATGTTTCTCTAGTTAGATTATCTATGCAATTACATGCATCCAACTAGAAAATGGGAAGGTTTAAAAAAAAAAATGGATGAATCTAAGTCATAGATTCATACTTAAGCCTAAGTCACTAAGTCTTCTTAAGGAGGACAAAACCCTAAACTTTATAAGAGTGTTGAAGGAGAGAATAGGATAGTTTTCATGTGTAAATAGAACATTCATGGAAGTTATGAAGTGAAACCACATTGTAGAAATAGTTATAGTAGAATAGAGGATAGAGAAAAGGATACAACATAGAGACATCTGACTAAGAAGGATCAAGAAGACATTGTGTAGAGGTGATCTATTATCAAGTAATCAAGTACTAACCACTAGATCAACTATGAGACATTCTAATAAGTGATTTCAATCAAAATCTCTTAACAAAGTAGTCCTAAAAGGTTGTATGAAATCCTTTAATAGGGTGCTTACTTGGTTGTGAGTTAAAGTCCTTTAACTAGGCACACTTCTAACAAGGTGTTGAAATCCTCTTACAAGGTGAAACCTAACAATTTTTGTAAGCCTTTAAGAGGGCAGATGTCTCACATGGTAGATCATGACTCATGATCAAAATATTGTAACCTTTATTAGATACACTTTATTATTATAGTAGTGAAGATTTGTGGATGTCATACCCACCCTAGTTTTACCTTCTCACTTGGAGGGTTTCTAGATAATCATATTTGGTGTTATGTGAGTAAATTCTTACATGTTTACATGATTTAGATGTATATTCTTTACATTTTATTTTAGTTTACTCATTGAATGCATGAGATGGATGTGTGGTGAAAGTTTTGTGGGTCCAAGTTTAAACTACTAATTCACCCCCCCCCCCAAAATTTTACCTTTCCTATTGTATTTACAATAATTGGTATTAGAGCTTTGTTCTCTAAAAGAGAAGCTTTGCAATTTTGAGGAAAGATCTTGAAATGTAAATCTACAAGTTGGAAAAGATGATTGAGAACCAGAAGATTGAAATACATCTCATAGTACATCAACTGAATCAAGCAAGAGAAGACCTAAAGAATTCCTTGAAGTGAAGGAAAGAATTAATATTGTAGAGAATGACACACAATACAAAGAGATAGAAACTACTAAGCTATTTGCAGATGGTCACTCAAATGAATTTGATGTAGTAGTTGTAGATCTAACGGAAAATAATAGAGCACAAGCTAAAGAAATTAGAAATCTCAAGTTAGAGCAAGAATCACAAGCCATACTACTATGTGAGGTAACAGAAAAAAAGAAGAAAGCTATGAAAGACAAAGCCATGATTGAAGAAGATAAAAGAATTCTGGCCAACAGACTGGAAGAGAAGTCAACAAAGCTAACCAAGATTTCCAACATGAAATTGGATACTTTATGTCAAATGATGAATGCCAACTATGAGTTAAATGTCAAGGACATTGAGATAGCTATACATGGAAGTTGCAGAATGAATAATTATAGAGTGATCTAAAGAGAGAAAAGGGATCTACTAAAAGTTTCAACAAGCCAAATGAAGCCATCAAATACTTATGAGCAGTTATTGAGATCCCCTAGATCAGATAATGACACATCTAGACTAGGATATACAAGCACTAAAGAAGGGGAATCATCCAAAAATTTAGAAGAAAGGAACAACAAAGTTAAGAACTCCAAACCTAATTTCCATAATTGTGGTAAGAAAGGATATATTGCTAATGTGTGCAGAAGCAGGACTACAAATTAAAAGCCTAAGAACATGGTTCATTGTCATAAGTGCAACAAGAAAGGTTATCAAGCACATAAATGGAGAACCAAGACCATGCATACATGAAGATTTGAAGGGTATTGCTACAACTATTAGAAGTATGGACGTGGAGCTTTTGAATGCAGATATAAACCCTTGTGGTCATCAAATAGTCTAGAAAAGATAAGGAACAATGGCAACTCCTATATTTGGGATTATAATACAAGATATAGCTGTCATTATTCTCAAAAATATGGATATGTGCCAAAAAAAATTATAAGGACACACTTTAGTGGTAACTACCAAAGGTAGTTGAGTCAAACCAAATGTTTCAACTATTTGAAGACTGGTCACATCAGTAGGTATTGTCCAACTAAGTCAAAGGCACCAAGTTGTGAATTTGATAAAGGAAAAGGCAAGGAAGATGTTGAACACATTAGAGATGAGATGAATAAGAGATGGAAAAGGAAGGATGATCGTAGCACATCATATGGAGAAGGGATCACTTCACCCAATGGGTCAAGTGATCACACCTCATCAAACTAAGCAATCAAGAGGTATGTGGGATTGATATTTAAAGGCTATATCATACATTAGTTCCAAAAGGAGATATTATCGAAAGGATTACATTAGCATGAATAAAGATGCAAGATGTTGATAGGAATTCAAGATAAATATAAGTTTTTCATGTTGTTGTCAAGCATGAAATATTTCCTATGTATGCCGAGTGGAATGCTAGTTGATGCCAAGCTTGTAGTGATTACCAAGTGATGGAAATGTCAATGGATGCTAACTGATCCTTAAAAAAATTTGATCTCGAGCTTACAATTGTGTAAGCACTCAACATTAACTACAAGGCTATAAAAGGGTGTTTGATTAATTTTAGCTCATTTTTCATCATTTTAGATTTAAGAAAGAGCAAATAGAGTAGAAGGTGATCTAGAAATCTATTCCAAGTGTTTGCAAAAGGTTGCATTAGTGAACTCACATCCATTCATTAGATTTCACAAGGTATTTATCGAGAGCTAAGCTACCTAGTTTTAATTTTTGTAAACCCTAGTTTTATATTATGACATCATGTTCAAAGAATGTTGAAGGAAAGGAAGTTCTGAATGTTCAATTAGTAAGTAATGAAGTTAAGCAGCCCATTTCAAAGGTATTCCTGATATTTCTTATAAGCAAGACCCTTCTAGTGCATTGTTGATGATTCCACCAAATGTTATAATGGTGTAAGATATGAGAAAATGCTACAACTATAAGATAGGAAGCATTAGAGATATGGGAATTAGAGAAGCATACAAAAAACTCATTGAAAATGGTGTTTTGAAAGAAGAGTTCAAAATTGTTGAGAGGAAGGGATTAATATGAGCCCTAGATTTTCCAAATGTGTTTAAGATAGAATGGATTAGAATAGTGCTTAGCTGAATTCATGATGGTTCATTATGGCTAGAAAATAGACCTATTAAAATTACTAAGAGAATAATCCATAGGGTTACTAGTTACCCAACCCTAGATTATCCTAAGACACTGAGAAGTGATTTGAAGGAAGTGATTGAAAAGAATACTAGAGTTTTCTAGAACAAGAGGCATGATAATAGACACAATCATTGATCCTCTAATAAACTTTTCTATAAGGGTTATGTCAAAGAAGTTCTATCAATCTAGTAGATTGAATAGTGTACTCTGTATAGCTATGGGTGTTGGATACAAGATAGTCAAGAAAGATCATACATATGATCTAGTAGAGCTACAATTACAACAAGTGATGGAGATCCTTGGAGAAATCGGGAAAAGTAAGAGTGCATAATGAAAATTTACCTCTATATTGATTTGTATATTCTTTTATGTGTAAAACAAATTTCCCTCATTTGGTACTATGGGATGGAAAACAAATAGATCAATAGTTGTACAAAGTGGTGAGTATATTGAGCAATTAGGAGAAAATTTTGAATCCTTAATGACTTGTTAGTTTGAAGATTTCAAGAAGTCAATGAAGGAGAGACTTAGAATTCTAGTATCTTTAGTTGAAAAACATTATAATGATGTATTTTTTCTTGTGGATGTTAATTATGCTTTTATGCAAGCTACCACACCAAGGTAAGGTGGTTGAGACACTTGGTTATGAAATCAATGTGGATGAAACCTCTGCAACTATAACATCTTTACTTGTAGAAGAGGTAGATAAAAATACAATGATATTTGGAAATTATGAAGTGGATAAATCCAAGATCACTATGGAATTGAAGACTACTTTAGTTATCACAAAAAAGGACAAGCTAGTAAACAAATTGAAAGCTAAGTTTGGAGAGGGTGTTGAGGAGGAAGAAGAAGAAGAAGAAGAGGATGAAGAGGAAGAAGAAACTCAAGCAAAATCACCGCTTGCATTAACCCAAGGTATGGGAGAAGACTAGGAAGAGGAGGTTACTAAAGGTGCCAAGGGAGAAGAAGTTGAGGAAGCAACTACTCCTAACAAGCCAAAGAAGAGGAAGGCCAAGGCACAACTAGATTCTAAAGAGGCGAAAACAAAGTCAGTTGACAATAGCCAATTTAAGGTGGCGAGTCACAACCCTCTTTTAGATATTGAAAATTTATTTTAAAATGTTAAGAATAATGTAGATCTATCAGGATTCAGTCATATTAATTTTATAAATTGGGTAAAGAGGAGAAAAACCAAGTGGAGGAGACCCTATATGCCATGATGGAAAAATTCAAGAAAACACCAATAGAATTTTTCAACTTTGTACCTAGGAGTCTATATGACATAGTTGAGAAAAAATGGAATTAATATCTAAATCTAGAAAGACAAATTAGGGAGACCACACTAGCACAAGTGATGCCTAAAATAA
This sequence comes from Cupressus sempervirens, assembly GCA_028749045.1. Taxonomy (NCBI): domain Eukaryota; kingdom Viridiplantae; phylum Streptophyta; class Pinopsida; order Cupressales; family Cupressaceae; genus Cupressus; species Cupressus sempervirens. Next base: position 449,447,395 of record CM053786.1, read on the forward strand.
CCAAGGCACAAATTGCTAAGGTTGTAAAGAAGTATGTAGTTAGTTTCACACCTAAATATAGAGCCTTTAGCATTTTACAAAATAATATTGAGGATGTTGTCAAAAAGTCAACATAGATATGGAAACTCATATATGGGTTAACCATAGTAAAGTAAGGAGAACTTGAACCTTCTAAGGTCAAGGATGATGTTGAAGAAGATGATGATAAAGATAATACTATTGGAGGAGGAATAGAAATGGAAGTAGATGACAAGGCAATAGTTGGGCCTAAGTAGACAGAAAAAAAAAGTGTGCAAGACACATAATTGTTGAGTGTCAATACTTCACATGACATAACTGAGACAACTAAAATAGTAACTGTCAAGGATGTTTCTAATCTATTAGCTTAGAACATCAATCTCCTTATGAAAGAAGATTTGAAGAAGATATTAGATTAGTCTACATCGTAGGCCAAACTTTGTGATAATCTAATTTTCATAAGTGTAGATGAACTACAAAATTCTATAACTGATGTTTGCAAAGGAAAAAATGAATCCACAATAACCACCTTCTATCATCCCTTCAATCATTAATGTACAACCTTTGATGCAAATGCCAAAAGATACATCTACCAAGGTTGATACAACTTTCAAGATTGATATTATTGAGAAGGAAACAAGAGAAGGACAAGCCACCACAATAGGATAGTAGGAAACATGCTTGATAGACTTGTCTGCACCTACAGCACAAGGACAAGGTGCAAGTCAAGTCATAGTGGCAGAATAGGGCAAGCCTGAAGAGAGTGAGCTGAAACCTAAGGTGAAGGAACAAGTCATTCAAGCTTTGGTAGCTTTACCAGCATCTAGCACTCCTTCTACACAAACTCTTTAGAAGTTAAGCATAGATGCTATTCCATTGCAAATCTCAGTGCCAAGCCCAAGTTCATCAAAGGTTGAAAAGGTAATTCAATATCGATATGTAAGCCTTGATGAAGAAATGGATATACCCAAATATGATTATGATACCATGAGATTAGAAAAAATATAGCAAGCCCTAGAAAGGATAAATCATCAAGAAATTCTTAGGAGAGAATAGAGGTAGAACTAGGCACTACAAGACATTAAGGACATCTTTCTAGATGTATCTAGTCTGCCAACTCCTAAAGAGACCAAGCCACTAATGGAACAATTGATAGATATATTGGAGAAGGTTAGTAATGAAGACCTTGATACTAATGCCAAATTATTAGAATAGTCAGAAAAGAAGTTCAAAAACAAAGTGAATGAGAAAATATTTGGTGACATAACACTTACACAAGTTGCATTGGCAACTAAGGTTGAGGATGTGAAGAAGGCACTTGAGAACATATTCTCATTGTACACTAAATTGTGCAACCCATCACTCTTCACCTAAGAGACCAAACGTCACATTCTAAGTCTAGAGAGTTGAATCACTATGTCAAGTGCAAATATACAAATGAATGTAGCTCAAAGTGAAAAGCATTTCAATACATTACTTCAAACACAAAGTCAATTAGTTGTATTAACAGTAGATGAGGCCAACATAAGGGCCAAACTGACTTGCATCCAAGCAACCCTCACCCCCCATATGGAAATTTTGCACAAGGAGCTAGGCTATGCTAAAACTCTACTAAAGAAAGATCCCAATCTTTCTACTTTAAATGGTTTAGTCCACCTTTTTGTTGAGCTTTCCATCTAAATCAAGTCATTAGATTTTGCATGTGATAACTAGGATGTAGCCCTTAAGATAATATTGGATGTCCATAAATATTTTCTTGGACAAACACACAATAAGTGCATATCCCATTGACATAAGTGTCAAAAAGGGGGAGATATATATTATTGTCAAGGAGACTAAAATAAAGGGGGAGATATTCTTTTGGGAGAGATATTGAGAACAATAGAGAAAAAGGGGGAAAATGAAATAAGCAAAATCAGATGAAAGAGTTATCAAAATAAAGCATGAAGTCAAAGCATATCAGTAGAGACGCATTTACTCAGATGGAATACATAATTTTGGTTACAGAACAAACTTATCAACTCAAGGGGATTTATATAATTTTGAGGTATACAAGTTATTACAAAATTTTGATGTTTTGAAATGTTGTATATAAGTCAAGTTGAGTATGTTATGCTCGTAAGATTAAGGATGATACTGTATACTTGATTATTTTTTGCACTCATGTCAAAGGGGGAGATTGTTGATCTCAAATTGGTTTTGAAAAGTAAGTGTCAACACACTTAAGTTATTTACTTAGTTCATGCCAAACTAGTAATGCATGCTGAGTGCAACATGTAAATATTAGACCATGCTGAGTCATAGTGAGTGTTGAGCCACTCATGTGTTGAGTCACTCAAGTGCTAAGTAGATTGACTATGCTAAGTAATTCAAGAGCTGAGTAAATAGTGGATGCTAAGAAATATAGGTGTTGAGTCATAATAGAAAGATTAGTGTATGCCGAGAATCAGAGACTTTAGATGCCAAGTAAGATAGTTTTGACATATTTATTTTTAATGGTGCAAACAACTATGTAAACCATTTTTGAGCCGACTTAAGGATGAATTATGATATTTTGGAGATAAGTACAAATATCTAGTTGGATTACCTATGCATTTACATGCTACTAATTAGAAAATGGGAAGGTTTAAGTGGAAAAATAGATGAATCTAATTCATAGATTCATACCTTACCCTAAGTCACAATGCCTTCTTAAGGAGGACAAAATTGTAAACTTTCTAAGAGTGTTGAAGGAGAGAAGAGGATAGTTTACATGCACAAATATAGCATTCATGGTGACTTAGAAGTTATGAAGTGAAACCACATTGAAAAATTGGTTAGAGTAGAATAGAGGATAGAGAAAAGGATACAACATAGAGACATCTGATCAAGAAGGATCAAGAAGACATTTTATAGAGGTGATCTTTTATTAGGAAATCAAGTGCTAACTATAGGATCAAAGCTGAGACATTCTAATAGGTGATTATAGTCAAATTCTCTTAATAGAGTAGTCCTAGCATGCTTTATGAAATCCTTTAAAAAGGTGTTTACTTAGTTGTAAGTCAAAGTCATTTAACTAGGCACAGTTCTAACAGGGTGTTAAAATCCTCTAACAAGATGAGACCTAGCAGTCTTCGTAAACCTTTAATAGGGTGGACCTCTCATAGGGTAGATTATAACTCATGATCAAAACATTGTGACCTTCATTGGATACAATATTATTGTAGTAGTGAAGATTTGAGGGTGTCATCCCCACCCAGTTTTACCTTCTCACTTGGAGGTTTTCTGGGTAATCATATATGGTGTTGTATGTGTGAATGCTTAAATGTTTACATGATTTATGTGTATATTATTTACATGTTATTTTAGTTTACTCATTGAATGCATGAGATGGATGTGTGGTGAAAGTTTTATGGGTCCAAATTTAAACTATTGACTTACACCCCCCCCCCCCCCCCCCCCTCTCAAAAGTTTATCTTTCCTATTGTGTTTCCAATAGAAACTACCAAAGAATCATCTCTTGAATTGAATTCTCTAAATACTGATGTAATTGAGAAAGCATCTAAACCCTCAATTTCATCTGACACCTTAATACATTAGCTTCTCAATCTTGATTTCTTTACTACATATTGATTTCTAACTTATCTCACCACTAATTCTGCATCTCCTTGAGCTTTAAGTATCTTGACTCCTTTTTGTTTTTTTTCCATTATTCCAAGGAGAAGAGCTTCATATTCTATAGTATTATTTGTATTTTTAAAATCTTACTAATAATCCAAGCAAGTCATCTCCCCACTAGGTGAGATAAATACTAACCCTACACCTAAACCAACATTAGCACAACTACAATTAAATTCTAGAGTCCACAACTAATCACCTTTATTTTTCTCTAATTCTTCTAAAATATTAGGAGTGTCAAAGAAAAGAATGTAATTACCAAACTACATTTCATGATACAAGATTTGAGATCTAGGTTCATTTGATTTGAGGATAAAAATTTTTTCCTTCTCTTATGGTTATAGCTTCACCTTTTTATCACCAACTTGAATAGTGGCACAAGACCAGTCTAGCTTTATTTCTCCACCCATGTCTTTGCAAAAAAATCTACTTAGAAGCATGCCATAGCTTGCAGGGATGTCTACCACTAGAATGGTGAGTTTCAACCTTTTAGAAGGGTATACAGCAAGGGAAACTTGATCGCTCAAAGAAAATCCACTAGTACTTGCTTTACTAAGCTAGTCAACTTTAGCATTAATATTAACATAACATGTATATTTACTATTACAATACTCAACTAATCTTTTTAATTGATCAAGATTAGAATTTAGGTAATCCAATGGAGATATCTAAATTCTTGTCACTCCATAGTATTGTATTTTTTCAAAAGAATCAAATGATTTAACTTTGTGTTCCTTCTTGAAGTTGAACTTGTAATGCCTTTATCTTTATCAATTTTGTTTGATGGTGCATTATTTTTTATAGGGACTGAATTGTTGACCTAATTTCTATTCAACTAACCTCTAGTCATTACTATCAACTAAGGCCCTTCTAAAGTTGCAAAATAGTCACCTCCTATCTCTGAATGTGATTCATACTCCAAGAAATAATTTTTAGAGTCACCACAAGGAGCATGATCATCCTCACTTTTAGGATATTCAATTGTATATTCTATATTATCCACCATATACTTATATTTGATCATATTAGCACATGTATCTCCATCATGATCTTCCCTTAGATTAAAAGAACACATGTTTTATCTTTTGGAGACACCTTCAATTGCTAACCTTTTTTGAATAGGTAGTATTTGTAATGCTTTAACTCCTTTTGGATATATAGATCTTTCTTGATGAGGTTGATGAAAAGAATGAGTACGCCTATTATTTTTTTTCTTCAACGAAATGAGTTCATTAGATAATTTTTGAAACATAGCATCTATATTACCATAAATACTCACTCTATTACCCATTGTTCTAGATTGTAATTCTCTTTTTCACTTACTAGAGGCTATCATATCATCTTCCATCTCTACATCTAGGGTCTGGGTAGCTTGTAAGTTTTCTACATTCTCTTCTAATTTGATATCCCAAATCAAGAGGCATAGACCTAATGTAGAAATTATTTTTATCATCATTTATAAGTGCACTTATAACAGGTATTCTTTGATGAGTTTATTGAACTTTGCATTAAAATATCTCATGGAAACTGATGGTTCTTTCTTTATCTATGCCAATTGCAACAATAATACTTGTGCATCCTCTATACTTTTATAACATTCCTCAAACCTTTGTTTCATAGTATCCCAAATTGTGATGCATCTTTCAAGTAAATGCTAAAACCAATCAACAACATTATCCACCAGTGTATCTACAAATATCTTGATAGCCACATCCTCATGTTGAGGATTTACTACACCACAAGCTTTATGGAAAACACTTAAGTGATGTTTTGTATAGGTAGTACCCTCACCATTAAATCTTGGAAAGTTCTTCCTTGATTCTCTTGGAAAATAATTATTAGCTACAAGGGATAGAGGAACAATGTCATTTCCCCATGATTGTGCCATAATTGTTGATACAATGAATTAATTTATTTGAAAAGTAATAGAAATTGGAAGTGCAATACAAATTTTTAAAAAAAGCATCAAAGACAAGAGGAATAGAATTGATGGTAATAGGAGAAGCAAAAGAATGACTTCTTTTTGTTCTATTAGGAGAAACTGTAGGCAATCAGATGTCTTAGAGTTGTTTAGTTACCAGTTTCATTGCATGAGTTCTTCCTTTTCTGCAAATATATATCTTCTAGAATAAGGAAGTATTATTTCTTGAGTTACTCATATATTGGGCCAATTCTTCCTCTTTCTTTGGCACTCTTGGTATACTTGGGATCTAGGGTGTATCAATTTTTTAGAAAAATGGTGTTTTGAATTTACCTTACTAGTCTTCAATTGGAAAATTCTTTAGAGCTTTCATCTGAATTTCCCCAGTAGAGTCACCAAAAATAGTTGGTTAACAGTTTGTTCTATTAGATTTTATAATCTTGACTCTTTGATACCCAATGCTTGGAGATACAAAAGGATTCTTACCAACAAATAGGTTATAGTATGTATTATATCACTGCCTTATAAATTGATTAGGTACAACTCCCTGTGATTTGTAATGATATGCAATGAATATGTTTTTATGAGATCAAAATTTTTAACAATATAAGTGTTAAAAAAAATTTAGAATAACTTTGTGGGGGGCGGGGGGGGGGGGGGGGGGGTTTTGAATCAGTTATTCAGGGTCCAAATGTCCAATTAAACTTTTTCATCAAGTAAAGTAAGCCTATTAAATTGTTCATACATCCAAGCTTAAACTCTTCTACTTAGCAAGTTATTGTAAATCAACACACAAGTATAACACATGAAAGATCAATACATAACACAGTGATTTACATGGAAACCCAATTTGGGAAAAACAACCATTCAATTCTCACTCTTTTGAAGTGATGCCCCGTGAAAGGCTTGCCCTATTAATGGCAACAACATACTATTAAATGTGACCTTGTTATAGGATTTAACCACCCTATTAGAAGTGGGCCTAGTTAGAGGACTTTAGAACATTCACTTAGAATGCCACCCTATTAAAAGATTTACAAATGGCTATTAAACCAACCTAAGTCCATAGGATTTTACCCTAGCTTGCATAATTGTTAGAGAGTAAAAACAAGGGCTTTTGACCTAACACAACTCACAACTTAACTTGTTTATTTTAGATCTCTATTTAGTTCTTCATAATTTGTGTGGCTTTTAGTCTCTACAGCTCTAACAGCTTGTTCTCCTTTCAAGCTTCATCTCCTTTAGTCTTCATGCTCAATGTACTAGTGCAATCTCCTAAATGACCACTTTATCAAAGTAGAGTCTCTATGCTTTGTTCTTCCTTCTTAATTTTTTCTCCTTGACATCTTTCAAAAACTTCACATTTTGGCACCCCAACATCTCTAATGTTTTGGCCAGTGACTCCTTAAATAGAAGTCTAGAAATGCTTTACCCACTTGATTCTTACCTCCTTTAATTTTAGTTTGAATGGATTAGGTAGGATTCAATGAATCTAACCCATATATTATTTCTTCTAGAAATATCATGAAGAATCCTCTTGAATTCTCCCAAAAATGATTTACCTAAAATTTTGTGCCACTAGCTCATCATCCTTATCCTTCATCTAGTTCACAAAATTCAAGGTAACAAACTTGTTAGCTCAGATATGGTGAATCTTTGATTTTTCAAATAATGTAGCAGCTTATGACTATTTAAATTCTAGTGCTTAGCACATACAATGTTACTTAGGACCAACTACATTTTACTGATGCTCAACACCTATTGTGGACTCACTCAGCATCCACTAAGTTTTTTTGTTGCTTGGCACCTGTTACTTTTCTCAGCACCTAAACATACTTGGCTCCTTCTGTATCACTCAACACACACTAGATTTTGCATTTTCTCGGCATTAACTAAAAATCTACTTAGCTCGAACTAGCTTGCTCAACACTAACTAATGAACTTAATTAAGGTTTGTAGACAACCTTGTTACAACTTATTTCTCCAATGTTTCTAAGTGTGGCTAACCTCTGTATCTTCAAGTATATTATCAATACATCATTTTACCATTGTCTTAACTAATCCTTGCACTTCATTACAAAATCATAACTCAACCTTTCTCTTAGGTGTTTTTGTTACATCTTGTTGATTAAATCCTCTTCATCAATCAACTAAGTGATAGTACTTGGATCTTATAAGCAATGTCATTTCAAAAAATAGCCTGTTTGACATCAGTGACAAAAAAATGATTGAAAATATTCTTCATCAGCAATCTCCCTCTTTGCAATCAATCTTCTTCATTTTTCAGCAATGATCTTTTCAATCAAATTTCCAACAATAAGCTCTTAACCTAAGAGCAATAAAGGATAACCAAATTTTTTGTAGGCACTGATGAGTCTAGAAAATGCCTTTATTTTGTTATGTTTAAGATAATTTGTGATACTCTATTTATCTTTGTTTTAACACTTATAAGCCTATGTTTGATAAACCTTTGATGATTTATGGGGTAGAAAAACTATGTCATATTTTGCCTAAATTATATCTAATATGCAGTATTTCATATAAATATCCAAATGTGTGTTCTTTGCTTGAATTTAGTTTGATGGATGTTTATTTGCAAATATGTCTTATATCATAACTAACCTAATGATAAGGATTAAAGGATGAGTAGAAGAATCCAGAAGTTGGTTGCCGAGAGCATTCAAGGAAAAATGAGCATCAAGGAACAACCACGAAAACAAAGTTATAACCACTCCAGGAAACATGGCAGCGAATAAGGAGGAGTTTTTACAAGCCATTACCTTCTTTGTATTTACGTTGTAACAAGCAGATGCTGAGACTTCATTGCTCCCTCCTCAATTTTTTTATCCTTCCTTTTCGCTTTTAGTTGTTCTCCTATATTCTCTCCTGCGGACTTAACTTAGGATAGTTACTTTTTTGTTATGTAATAAAGAGTAGATTCCCTATATATGTCGGGATCGACTCCTATGTGTGAAGTTTTTAGTTTTTGGTTTTTGATAAATTTTATCAAGTAAGAGAGAACACTAATTCATAGTTTGTTGTAATTGTGTTTTACAATTCTGAATCATGTAATGACTGATTAATGAAATGAATTAGTTCTCTTTAGCTTCTATCTTGTGTTGGTAGATTAGAGAAGCCAACCAAGGGGGCCCACTTGAAAGGTGGATTAGATTAGGATAGAATAGATTCATTTTACTAGCATTAGAAGTATTTTAAGTAAGACGTAGCTAGTTAATTCCTTCCCGTAGCATCAATTTTCATGAACGTTCCTGCAACATCTACGAGAATAGTCTAGTGAATGAGTCAAGATGAAATCTTTGTTATCTTTTCATTGTGTTTTCAACATTCATAGATTTAGTAGTTTCCTTTCCATAGTAGTAGTGTAGTTTCCTTCCTTTGCATTTTTACTTTCCTGCAGCATAAGCATAATGACTCATCAAGGTACCTAGTGCACATATTGTGCTGACCATTTCAAGTATACGTCCTTGGGTTGACAATCTAAATGCACCTCATGGTAGGGGAAAAGTAGTCCTTAGCTTGAATATATTATTCCTAAGCCAGGCCTAGCGCATGACTATGGAACACCTATTGTGAGGCAGTTCAGGCACAAATAATTCAAGAAAGATGGATTTGAATAACCTATCACACCCAATGGGATGGTTGTAATAGACTATCTTGAGATTTTTGACTCTTATTTATATTCTAATGCAGTATTAACCATCTAAATATAAAAGAAGAAAAGAAGAAGAAATACACATGAGGGAAAATGGAATTTCTTTAACTAATAGGCTTGAACAAAATAGAATTTAAAAAGTTACTAATAGATTCACACACATCCATCCTTCAATTCCCAATGAAACTATCTAGCATAATATGAAATGACCTATATGAAGGTAAATAGAATCACCTCTACTACAAATATCAAAATGAAATAGAATCCACCTAATTATCATAGGATCACATATAATTGTACTTCAAATCTAAATGCAAAAGTAATCTATCAATAGACTACAAAACATGTCAAGAAAATAGGGTAAATGGAATTACAAACCAATTCACCATCAAGTTTTTCAACCTTTTCATTATCAAATGATGTTACATTTATAGTTTGTTGTTATCCTTTCTTAATTCTAGTAGGAAAATAGTCATATAATAGAAAATAAAATGGGAATAAAATATAAAATTATCCAATCTACATTGTGATATCTCTTCTACTAATGATCATGAGTCCATGGTATTCCTAAAAACACCTGATGATTTTTTTCCTTCATGTAATTTTGTGAAATCCTATAAAGATCTTTATTCTTTCATATTCTATTGTTTGATTCCATATCCATATACTTTTAATTCCAATGATTACTACAAGTTTGAATTTTGGTCATCGATCTTGAATTAATGACTATAATTTAAATGTTATGACCTTCCTTTATCTTTTCCTTTATAATATCTTCCATGGGTCCACTAAGTACATGTGTTGAATTGTCATTATGTCACATAGATTATTTTTCTTGCAACTATATATAGCATGATGGTGACAAACATAGATACTACAATAATAAAATGATGTTAAGTCTCTTTATTTTGCAGTATGAGTCCACATTTCAATTATATACCTCATGGCAGATATGTAGCAGTACTTTATTGACTGGTGAATCTACCATTAGACTACCCTAACTTGTGGAACTTCATGACTAGAATGTACCTTTTGGAATATAATGGGTTCCTTAGGACAGATGTTGAATCATTGCTTTACCACATATATTAAAAATTGAGTAGTTTTTCATAACAAAAAAATGACAAGCGTAGATCTTTGTAAGATCTCATAGCTAAGGAGATGCATCATTAGACAATTTATAATTCCATCTTTAACTATTATCCATCAATCTGGTCTTCATGTGGTGGTTGTGACTTATTTCCAAGTGACTTGACAATTCATTTTGATGATGTGGACATTTGGATGTGTTTTGATTTGTTGATTCAATTTCAACTTTGGTCTTCACCACCTTTGACCATGTTCTTCTCCATTTCTACATTTTTCACCACTCACTCTACATTAAATCCAACTAATCTCACTTCTAACTTATTCTCATGATCTTCATATCAATCCTTTAGCCTCAATCTTTCATGTTCTCTACTACATTTTCTATGTATATGCATGTGATCTCTTTTAAATATATAGTTCCTTTAGATACAAACCTTTGACCATGAAGTTAAAAATTCGCATAGATTTAGAAATGCTTTTATGAAGAACTACTTCTCAACATGAATCTTTTGTCTTCAACATGATTAGGAACAAGGAAATATGAATTAGTAGAATATCCAAACCTTCTTCTCATCAGGATACTGCATAACAAACCCTCTAAACCCTAATCGCCTCACTAGTACAAAAGCAACAAATTATTACTAAATAAACTACTAAAAATTGTAGATATGTGACTAATTTTGATCATGTGACCAATGGTAGTTAATTGCTAGACATTTATCTCCCAACCAAATTTATGACTAAACTATTTTAATCATTAATTAGGTCATTGATTTAGTAGTTTATTGTTGTTACTTGGTAGTTTATTTGGTAATTTTGGTATTTTTTTGGTAATATATTTGGTAGTTGATTTAGTAGCTTTTTGGGTAGTATATTTGGTAATATTTTAGTAGTATATTTGGTAGTATATTTGGTAATATATTTGGTAGTTTATTTAATCATTAATTTAGTCATATTAGGGTACGATGGAATTGAACCACCATCCTCTTACTTATAAAGTAGGTGCTCTTCCATTGAGCTAGTACCCTTTAAAGAATAATGCAAAAAATTGACAAAGTTGTCTTCCCAAAATTAGATCTACCATGATCATGGTCATGGTAACATGATATGTTCTTCACAAACACAATTTTTTGTTATTATGAAAAATAATAATCTAAAACTTTATCAATAACTATTCAATTTTAAATTCTTCTATTCAAGCATATTAAAATTATATTTCATGTCAATTAGATTTCTTTAAATTATTGTAGTAATAGACTCTTATAAAATATAATTTGGAGCACTTTGGCCACACACAAGTATTGTTTCTTGTGCTAACTTCTAAGAAAAAGATACAAATGATTGTGTCATCTTGCTAAAAGAATCAATTACTATTCCACTCTATATCTTCATTCTCTATACAAAAAAAAGGAAGAAATATTTTTGCTTCTCTTCTAATCGCTTAACCTTAAAATATTTTCTTTACCAATATTCTAAGCCCTTGGACATAAAATCTCTAATCAATATGTTGGACGGAGATAAAGCATAGAAGAAAAAGAAGGATAATAATCCACTAATATTACTCTTTAGCAATCAAATATCCAGATTGAACCAATCAGCATAAGCACTCATTGAAAGAGAAGAAATCAGCATTCAAGAGGAAAATAACATCAAATCAAAACTCTTTAACTTACAACAACAAACTAAAGACATTGTCATAGAACCAGCTCAATAAGAAACTCTTATCATGAATGAAAATGATTGCAAGTCATGTAGCAATGGATAAGAATATAAAGTCTAAGGAAGAAATCTTAAGTCAACAATCAAGTGAAAATAAGTAGTAAACAGACTAATAGTAAACAATAAAGGTAATTAGAGTTGTTAATAGACATGGAAAGGTGCAATCAAGGAAAAGGAATAAGTAACTAAAGAACGAGTCCTTACAACTGTAGAAGAAATCATTTCAAAGACTAAAATGATATTTAAAAAATTATCCAGGTAACTAATTGACTAGCACACCTAATTCAACATTTGATATGCCCTTGAAGCAATTTGATGTGACATATGTTGCCTCTTCCTAGGGGACTTCGACACTAAATAGAGTTTTTTTTTTTGTCGTAACTTCCTTAGAGCATTATCACATAACCATGAAACTTCTCTATTTATGAGGTTAAAATCCAAAAAAATATTTACATATGAAATGGTTCTAGTTATAAAAACATATAATTGAATTTTATTTGTTGAAAGATCAATGTAGGGAATTATATAATGAAATTTTAAGACTAGTTGTATTGTCTACAAACAATCAGTTTGTAAAAACATTTAAGAAAAGGACATTTTTTATAATTGTGTCACATTTCAAGGAAATTGAACAAATAATTAAATCATGCAAGTGGTTTTCATAAAATGAATACCTTATGAATATGTCTAAGAGAAACTCCAGTTTGATCATCCAAATTTGAATTTGATTTCATCACACATCATCGGATGTAAACTGCACATAAATCTTGGATGGGAAGGGCACATTGGACTACTACTAGATTTGGCATATTGATTGTATGAATTTTTTTTAAAATGAAAATGCCATTCCTTCTTCCCACTATCTATTGCTATATCTAATAAATTACATACATGAAACAATAATAAAAATGTAAATGTGTACCGAATATAGGAGTAAAATATATCTTTATTAAATTATTTTCTCATGAATTTATTGTAGAGAAAAACACTAGAGATTATCAGCCTAGGATTACAATTCATTTGACTATCCCATACTAGTTTTCTTGACAATGCACAACATATTAAAGGACCCAATGGTTGCCAAAAGTAACACAGTTGTCAACCAACTAACACATAACTACCTAAGAGTGGCAACCAACTTGATATGGACAATTAATACATCATTGAATCACCAATGTTATCAAACATAAAAATAGGCATTATATGCTGGCAATATCCAAAACTTGAAAGGATTTCCTTCCCGTGAAGACTTGCCAAATATGACTGTAAAAATGCCAAACATGGCTATATTTCACACGCCTTGTCTTTGATATTTCACTACAACATTTCTTGCTTTGTTTTTATTTTTATTTTGGTTTTTGTTGCCTAGTTTGGTTTGTTTGTATTTATAGTGTGGGACTTCATCTACCCCTCATTTATTTATTATGTGAGTAAATATAATAAACTTGGTTTCAACTGTAGCTTTGCAAAGTATTGCAAAGAAAACAATTTCCCTTCTTGCTAATCCCAATTTTGTTCATTTTATGTCCCCATTGTGACTGATATATTAATCAGTCACTTACTGCTAAAAATATTTCTTAATAGTTTTTATTATAAATTTGTTATCAATCTATATTAATGATTGACCTTATTTCATGAAATAAGGTCAATCATTAATATAGAGTGATAAATTTCAAGCTCACTTCCAAGTTTTCTATGACATGGATATTGGACATAGTCCAGTGATCTTCTCATTAGCAAGTTCTCTAATGAATCAATAGTTAAAGCATGTTTCTCCAAAACTTCACATTAGCATTATAAATCATTATTTTTTTCAATTAAATATGTTGGCATTTAAACTGAACATTTCCATAACATTTAACAAGATTTCCATGGAAAAAGAACTTTTCTATATTGCAACATAAAATAAAGGTTAAAAATGCTAGTATTGATTTTAACTCTCAAACATAAGTAAAAAGGTAAAAGAGTCTGGAACCTGTATTGTGAACTGAAGAAAATTGAGCCCATCCTTTATATCTTTATCATGATTGAAGTGATCATCAGACACATGAGCAGCAAGAGTTTTTTTTACTATAATCCATACGTACCATAGAAATGTATTCCACAAGTTTTTTTGACAACCTAACCAATAGACCAAGATTTCAATGGACACATTAATAGTTATAAGAATTAAGAATACCACTTAGTATAATTAAAGTACAAGAGACTACTAGAACTTAGAAGAAAAAAATGAATGTTATTACATTTAGATGTCTTACCAATTGAATCAAATTATGGTATATATTTAGTTGTCAAAAGCGCATCCCTCTAATATCAAAAATACTAAAATAAAGATCAATACACAAAACAAAATTGATATATAGGTTACTGAAACAAAGAAATATTAGAAGAATCATGTCGTTAGTAAAACATCTAAGTCAAGCACTCACTAGAATCTGTCAAGCAAAATATTACAATCTCCCATATGTATGGACATTATTACAAAACTTTGAATCTTTTTCAAGGACAAAGCACTCTATGCTCTCATTTTATTTCATGTAGTATAAGGGGAAAGACAATCTTGGTAATTGAGCATGAAATGAAGATACTTTCCTTTCAGGATTCATAGAACTACAAATATCACAGTCTTTTCCTTTATCCTGATAAGTAACATGTGATGCTTCTCTAGAAGTACCATCCTATCATGTATCACTACAAAGCCTACATTCAAATTAGAGCCAATGTGCTCCAAAATCTAGAGTTTGTGTATATAACTTTGGCCCATGTTGACTTCCCCTATTGAAATCAACATATTCAATAAAAGAAATTTTGAAGATCCAAACAAAAGCATTTGTTCAAAAGCAACGGATCCCTTTGAGCAGTACATGTCAGATGTATATATTAATATGAAGGGAGTGAAGAGAATGGGTAGACAACAATAGGATAGAGCATGCATATATATTAAATTAATAAATACATTATACATGTGCATTTTTACATGGTGCATGGCTCATGACCTGAGGATATATGAATATATTGATGCTATGGAATGGATGTATTTCAAAGATGGGCCAAGGGGGTTGTGTTTGTGCTACAACTTAGTGCTGAGAGGAAACCATCCCAAAAAAGATTGGCACCAAAAATTGTGTTGTAGTAATGTGACAAGGGTTGCAGTGCTCTTAGGGTGTAATTGATGGTGTTTTTGTACAATTTTTTGTAGTTTGGGGAAAAGAGAGGCTTAAAAAGTGGTAGATATTCTTCTCTTTTTACAGATACTTGTGGCAAAAGCAGAGAAGTCAGAGAGAAGCTATGGTGTGTTTGTGTAACAAGTAATAGCCAGTTATTATTTAAGTTATAATGGTAGACTGGGGGCCTATAGTGGTTGCAGTGATACTGTTTGTGTTGTTGTCACTGGGGATGTTGTTTCAGCTTCTTGGCAATGACCAGGTCAATCGAGTTTAGCAATTGGGGTACCAATGGTAGATCTATTCTGGTAAATTCCATCATTTTCTTTGGCCTCATGGCCTTGTTTACTATCGTTATTGGTGTGCATATATACACTGACTGACTCATTTACACTACTGTTAGGGTTACACTACTTGCTCATGTTGTAATAAAACCCAAAAAAAATTATGGACTTTTGTTTTGAATCTTCAAATTTGTGTATATTTTGATTTGGGTTTTGTAGATCCTTTGGAAATCAAGGGCAATAAGAAATACCCAGTGAATTTCTAAAAAAATATTTGGGTTTTTTGGTGTAATACACTATCTAAAATTTGTATTTTGGAAGAGGATTTAGTTCAAAAGGGTTGCCTTCTTTTTTAAATAAAGAGTAGAAATGTTCTATTGAAAATGATGAATTTTGGATCTTTTCTTACATGTAATTGATGAATATTTTCTTGTGCCAGAGTTTTTTTTCTCATAACTGGAAAAATTAATGTTATAGATGGTATAAAATTGTGTACAAAATCTATACTATAGAATGAAGCATGAGTCTTTTCTTGTTTGAAATTGGTGAATTAGGAGCCTTTTCTTGTTTAAAATGGATGAATTCTAAGTTATTTTTTCTAAAGTTTAGAATTGATAAATTTTGAATATTTCTTATTTTTGGATTATAATTGTTGGAAATGATTGAAATAATCATAAGTAAAGTTGTTGGAATAATATATGGAACTGGTAGAGAATGTCCTCAATCATTGTTTTGTCATTGATGTCAAACTTGCTACTTACAGGAATGACAATTGCTTTAGTGATCCAAATACTATCAATTAGTTGATTGTGAAGGAGGAGACAATCAATAAGATGTAACCAGAACACCTAGAGAAAGGTTGAAGTTATGATGTTGTAATGAAGTATAAGGATCAGCTAAGCCATTGATGAAAAAGTATATTTGATGACATACTATAAGATACAAAGAATGGGCACACTAGAACATATCAAAGATTTAAGGCTTTAGCTAAGTCTTTTGTAAAGCTCAACTAAGTTCATTAGAGAGAAGGAGCCAAGAAGAACCAAGTGCTGAGAAACACAAAGGTGCCGAGCACCAATAACTCAATAATGTCGAGTTGTTGTATTATTTTGGAAATTGAAGATTTGCCAGATCTAAGCCGACAAGGTTGTTATCTCAAAATTTGTGAACTAAAAGGAAGATAAGAATGATGAGCTAGTGGCATAGAACACCATGTAGAACATTTTTAAGAATATAATTGGTGAAGTTTCTAGAAGAGAACAAGATATGGGGTAGATACATTGTATCCTACCTAATCCATTTTGAATCCCTAAAATTGGAGAGGGAGAATTGAGCGGCAAAGGCAAATTAGTTTTCTATTTAAGAAGACATAAGTTAATGAAAGAGAGAGAGAGAGAGAGAGAGAGAGAGAGAGAGAGAGAGAGAGAGAGAGAGAGAGAAGCGGTCAAGCATAAAAGTATGAAGTACTAAAGAAGGTGCTAAGGAGAAGAAAGCATAGGAAATTCATTTAGATAGATGACCACAAGGATGATTGTATTGGTAGAATGAGTAAGAAGACTCAAGGAGATGAAGCTTGAGAGGAAGGCAAGCAGACAGAGCTAGAGTAATTGAAGCCAAGCATAAGGGTTGAACTGAGAGTGTGATCTAAAATTTGCAAAGTATGTTGTAAGTTATATCAGATCAAAAGACCATTATCATTACTTTCTAGCAATTGTAATAGTAAGTTTAAATCCTATAGACTTAGGTTGGTTTAATAGCCATTAGATAAATCCTTTAACTGGGTGACATTCCAAGTGAATATTCTCAAGACCTTTAACCAGGCCCATTCCTAACAATTTGGTGAAATCCTTTAATAGTGTGTTGTAAGCCTTTAATAGGGCATGCTTTTAACAGGGCATCACTTCAGAAGAGTGAGAATCAAGTAGCATGTTACTGGTGGTTTTTTCCAAATTGGGTTTCCACATAAATCATTGTGTCATGTGTTGATCTTGGATATTTTATCTTTGCATGTTGATTTACTATAACTTGCTTATATGATTGATAAAAGTGTATGGATTCATTAATAGTAGTAAAAAGGTGTTAATAGGGCATTTTGGATCTTGAATAACTGATTCACCCCCCCCCCCCTCTCAGTTATTCTAAAGAATTCTAACAATTGGTATCAAAGCTGACTATTGATTCAGTTTAAAGGGACTACAAGCAAAAAAGATCAAAATGCCAAAAAGAGAAGTTCCCAAGCTCAACAAAGACAACTTTGTTGCATGGAAAAGTTTGATGAAGTTACATCTTGGATCCATAGGAGATTATGCCTAAAATTCAATTGTCATTGAACATGTAGATCCAATAGGTGCTCCTACTACAGAAGACATGAAAAACAAACAAGAACACAATTAGACAATGCTGAAAATTGCCTTTGCACTTAGCTATGCTGAATTTGATGATATCAAAGGATGTGACACTGCATTCAAAATGTGGAAAGCCCTATCAGACATCTATGGAAGAGATTAGAATGTACAAAGAGCAAAAAGAGAAAGTCTCAGAGGAAAGTTTGATGACATGAAAATGAAAGAAAATGAGAATGTTGCTCAGTATGGTGCAAGAATAAAGGAAGTGGTAAGTGCAATAAGATGCTTGAGTGGTCAACTGGATGAAGATACTATTAATAGTAAGTTCTTAAGAACCTTACTCCCTATCTATGCTATTAGAGTATCAGCAATACAAGAGCTAAGATGTATACCAGGAAATAATCTAAGTTTTGAAAGTATAATAGGTAGACTCACTGCATTTGAGTTATCTAACTTTGACAACTACAGACCTGAAAATGTTGAATCTACTTTAAAAGCCAAGTTATCACTGAAAGATGTTGAACAAGTGAAATCAAAGAAAGGAAGAAAAATGAAGTATGTATCCAGTGATAGTAGCACTGATGAGGAAGATGTGGAACAACTGGAAGCATTGCTTGCTAGAAGATTTCATAGGGGCAAAGGAAAATTCAAAGGTAAGATGCCTATCATTTGTTTTAAATGCAATGAAGTAGGTCATATTGCTGCAAGGTGTCCACAGAAAAAGGATTCCAAGGAAGGCAACAAATACAAATACAGAAGAGATGATGACAAGAGAGATTACAAAGAAAAAGGTAAGAAGTGTTATATTGTTGAAGAAAATTCTGATGACAATGATGATGAAGTTGTTTATGTAGCCATGAAGGACCAATCTGATGAAGAAGACCCCATAGCACTGGTAACATGTATAAACAAGAATGATAGATGGATCATAGACAGTGGATGCTCACATCACATGATAGGAGACAAAAGTAAGTTTGTTAACTTTACTTAGTATGATGGAAATAGTGTTAGATTTGGTAATGATGCTCCATGTCAAATCAAAGGAAAAGGTTCCATTAAGCTCATTGAACAAATTTCATGTGACCATGCATACTATGTTGAAGGATTAAACTACAATTTACTGAGTGTCTCACAGTTAGGCAATATAGGTTGCAAAGTGGAATTTGGAAACAAAACTACAAAAATCTATGATATTGATGGTAAACTGATAGGAAAAGGAGATCAAACAAAGAGTAACTTGTTTTACCTTGATATGGATTATGTTTCTTGCCTATTTGCAAAATTTGATGATGAATGGTTATGGCATAGAAGATTATGTCATGTTAACTTTGACAATCTAGTCAACATTAGTAAAATGAAGAAAGTCAGAGGTTTACCAAAATTGAAGAAGCCTAATAACATCATGTGCAAACAATGTCAGCTAGGAAAGATGACAAAGTCAAGTTTCAACATCTAAAGAGATACTTGAGTTAGTTCACACTGACTTATGTGGTCCAATGGAAATACAAAGCTATAAAGGAGATAAATACATAATGCTATTTGTTGATGAATATCCCAGGATGATGAATGTTATGTTCTTAAAACAAAAATCTGATGCTTTTCAAATGTTTAAGTGGTATGTGGCTAGAGTTGAAAAGGAAACTGGAAAAAGCTTGAAATGCCTAAGATTAGATAGAGGTGGTGAATTTACATCAAATGAATTTGAGATATTCTGTAATGAAAAAGGAATCAAAAGACAAACGCCAGCTCCTAGAACTCCACCACAGAATGGAATTGCTGAAAGAAGAAATAGATCTGTGATTGACTGTGCCAGAACATTAATGATGGAAAAGAATGTTGCTCTAAAATACTGGAGAGAAGAAATAAGTGTAGTTGTTCATACATTGAACCGAGTACAAGTCAAGAAAGGTACAAATACAACACCTTTTGAATTATGGTATGGTTACTCACCCAATGTAAAACATTTCAAAGTATTTGGTTGTAAATGCTTTATCCTTAAAGATGCTAGAAATGGAAAATTTGATGCAAAAAGTGATGAAGGCATATTTCTTGGTTACTCCACTAGGAGTAAGGCATATAAGTGTTTGAATATTAACACTAACAAAATTGCGAAAAGTGCAAATGTAAATTTTGATGAGCACATAGAAGTCCAAGCTGAAGTATCAAAGAAAATGGAAGAGTACAGAACCTTTGTGTATTCTTATGAAGGAATGACTGTTAATGAGGATGATGTCAATCAAATTGAAACTCAACAACAAACTTCAGTCTCAGCCGAGTCTCAACCAGTGAATGTCGAGTTGCATTCAGAAGCTGAGTTGTAGAATGAAGGAAATGGACAATCTGATTCTGAAGATAGTACACATAATGAAGAACAACCTGACAACGAAGTGCATAGTGATTCTAAATCTAAAAGAACAAATATGGAAACAAGGATAGAACCAAGGTTATTCAAATATGTAAGAAGACATCACCCTACTAAACAAATAATTGGTGACAAAGATGCAAGACCAATGACAAGGAACAGACTAAGACAAGAATCATGTCTGATCAGCAAATCTAAACCCAAGAAAGTATATGGTGCATTACAAGATGATGACTGGTATAAAGCTATGGAAGAAGGAATTGATCAAATAAGAAAAAATAAAATGTGGAGTTTGGTTCCCAGACCAACTAACAAGAATGTGATTGGCACTAAATGGTTATTCAGAAACAAACTAGATGAGAATGATGAGATTACTAGAAACAAAGCTAGACTAGTATGCAAGGGTTATGCTCAAGAAGAAGGAATAGAATATGGAGAAACATTTGCTCCTATTGCTAGAATGGAAGGAATAAGAACTTTACTTACATATGCTGCCTAAAAAGATTTTAAAGTCTATCAGATGGATGTAAAATCTGCTTTCTTAAATGGTATACTAGAAGAAGAAGTCTACATTGAACAACCAGAAGGATTTGTTGATGAAAACAATAGAGATATGGTGTGTAAGCTACATAAAGCACTCTATGGGTTGAAACAAGCACCTAGAGCATGGTATGATATACTTTACAGGTATCTAGTGCAAATTGGATTTGAAAGAACTGATGACAATAGCAACATGTACATCAAAGCAGAAGAAGGTAAAGATATTATTGTATCTGAAATCTTTGTGGATGACATAGTGTTTGGTGGTAAGGAAGTACTTTTCCAAGGCTTTACTGACAAAATGAAACATGAATTTGAGATGTCTATGTTTGGAGAAATCAAATTTTTTGTTGGGTTGCAAGTACATCAACTCAAATATGGAATATTTGTTACACAATCAAAATACATCAAAGAAATTCTTAAAACATTTGGATTGGAGGAATCCAAACCAGTCAGAACACCAATGGCAATAGGAAATAAGCTGTCCAAAAATGATGAGTCATCTGAAGTCAATCAAACAATGTACAGATCCATAATTGGAAACTACAATATGTTGTACATAGTAGACTAGACATAGCATTAGCAGTTGGAATAGTGGCTAGGTTCTCTGCTAATCCTAAAGAAAATCATCTCATAGTAGTGAAAAGAATAATGAGATATCTTAAAAGAACTGATGACTTTGGTCTATACTACAAAAAGAATGGAAAATTTGAGCTCAGTACATATACAGATGCAAACTGGGGAGGTAACATTGATGATAGAAAAAGCACAAGTGGAGGTGCATTATTTCTAGGAAAAAGGCTAGTCACCTGGACTAGCAAGAAACAAACATGTACATCCTAGTCCACTGCAGAGTCAGAATATGTGGCAGCTACAGTCAATTGAACAAATATTGTATGGCTCACACATCTATTGGAAGGAATGAAAGAAGAGGTAACAAAACCTATGATATTACATTGTGATAATACAAGTGCTATAAACATATCCAAAAATCTGGTGATGCATGCAAAAACCAAGCATATTGCAATCAAGTATCATTATGTCAAAGAATTGGTAGAAGACAAACAAGTAAAGTTGGAATACATTCACACAAAGGAACAAACTGCAGATATCTTCACCAAACCATTTCCTAAGGATGCCTATGAATATCTTAGAGGCAATTTGGGGGTAATACCCCTAACTCAAGCAATTTAAGGCAACAAGGAAGCTGCCCTACATCAACAAGAATACATCATTGAAATATTAACAGGTTGATGCAAGGATGATAGCAGGAGCAGAAACTCCAAATCAGTCACAAGCATGGTGACAGAGGGAGAAAAACAACAAGAATCCAAAGCTTATATTTTGCATGATAAAGATGCTACATCTTTGGCATTTATGTCAAAGAGGGAGAAATATACAGAAATTTGATCAATACAAAAAGAGGGAGATATATATGAAAGAGGGAGATATATGAGATCAGTAACAAGACAATGTATACAATCTTGGTGGTAACTAAGTTGATTAATTGATCAGTTTGGTTTGCCATCAATGCCAAAGAGGGAGATTGTTGGAAATGATTGAAATAATCATAAGTAAAGTTGTTGGAATAATATATGGAACTGGTAGAGAATGTCCTCAATCATTGTTTTGTCATTGATGTCAAACTTGCTACTTGCAAGAATGACAATTGCTTTAGTGATCCAAATACTATCAATTAGTTGATTGTCAAGGAGGAGACAATCAATAAGATGTAACCAAAATACCTAGAGAAAGGTTGAAGTTATGATGTTGTTATGAAGTACAAGGATTGGCTAAGCCATTGATGAAAAAGTGTATTTGATGACATACTATAAGAGAAAAAGAATGGGCACACCAGAACATATCAAAGATTTAAGTCTTTAGCTAAGTCTTTTGTAAAGCTCAACTAAGTTCATTAGAGAGAAGGAGCTGAGCAGAACCAAGTGTCGAGCAGAACCAAGTGCCGAGCAGAATCAAGTGCCGAGCAAAACCAAGTGCCAAGTAGAACCAAGTGCCGAGCAGAACCAAGTGTTGAGCAGGTATAGGTGCCAAGTAACACAGAGGTGCCAAGCACCAGTAACTCAATAATGCCAAGTTGCTGCAATATTTTGGAAATTGAAGATTCGCCAAATCTAAGCCGACAAGGTTGTTATCTAGAAATTTGTGAATTAAAAGGAAGATAAGAATGATGAGCTGGTGGCACAGAACACCATGTAGAACATTTTTAAGGATATAATTGGTAAAGTTTCTAGAAGAGAACAAGATATGGGGTAGATACATTGTATCCTACCTAATCCATTTTGAATCCCTAAAATTGGAGAGGGAGAATTGAGCGGCAAAGGCAAATCAATTTTCTATTTAAGAAGACATAAGTTAATGAAGAGAGAGAGAGAGAGAGAGAGAGAGAGAGAGAGAGAGAGAGAGAGAGAGAGTGGTCAAGCATAAAAGCATGAAGTACTAAAGAAGGTGCTAAGGAGAAGAAAGCACAGGAACTTCATTTGGATAGACAACCACAAGGATGATTGTATTGGCAGAATGAGTAAGAAGACTCAAGGAGACAAAGCTTGAGAGGAAGACAAGAAGACAGAGTTGGAGTAATTGAAGCCAAGCATAAGGATTGAACTGAGAGTGTGATCTGAAATCTGCAAAGTATGTTGTAAGTTATATTAGATCAAAAGACCATTATCATTACTTTCTAGCAATTGTAACAGTAAGTTTAAATCCTATGGACTTAGGTTGGTTTAATAGCCATTAGATAAATCCTTTAATCGGGTGACATTCCAAGTGAATGTTCTAAAGACCTTTAACTAGGCCCATTCCTAATAGTTTGGTGAAATCCTTTAACAAGGTCACATTTAACAGTGTGTTGTAAGCCTTTAATAGGGCAAGATTTTAACAGGGCATCACTTTAGAAGAGTGAGAATCAAGTAGCATGTTACTGGTGGTTTTTCCCAAATTGGGTTTCCACGTAAATCATTGTGTCATGTGTTGATCTTGGATATTTTATCTTTGCATGTTGATTTACTATAACTTGCTTATATGATTGATAAAAGTGTATGGATTCATTAATAGTAGTAAAAAGGTGTTAATAGGGCATTTTGGACCTTGAATAACTGATTCACCCCCCCCTCTCAGTTATTCTAAAGAATTCTAACAATAATTGTGTGATATGTTCCTTCCTCTCAAGAAATCCCACCATGCTTATCTAGGATTATTTTTGGATTTTATTTCAAGCCTAGATAAGCATGGTGGGATTACCTGAGAGGAAGGAATATATCACACAACTATCCTTGTGGTAATAAAATGGGTGGGGAGAAGAAGAAAACCAAAAAAGTATGATGAGGATCTTCTTCTACACACTAAGAATGGTATTCATGCCCTATTCTAAAGAATAGAAGAGATCTACAACACAAAGATGACAAAGGACAAGGCAATCATGTTGATCCACACAAATCTGATAGTCAATGACTTTGATCCGGCATTCTATAAATTGAAACACAACAAAATAGATTGTTAAACTTGAAAATTAAGAGAAATAGAATTAGGGTTTGAGATCTGTCAAATAAGTAAAATTCAATTAAACAAAATCATAGGCAAATTCTAATAACAAATAAAAAGCAATAAGAAAATATCTAGACAACCCTAGCACAAATTCTACAGAATTTCAATACTCAAATCTGCACTTATCAAATAAGAGGCAAGAGGTCTTCTTTTATAGAAATTCTAGATAAATCAACAGTTGAGATTGATTTTGACAAATGGTTAAAGATCAATCCAAAGTTAAGTTTAAAAATAAGAAATTTCTATTAAGAGGGAGTTAGCTTTCCTAATTTTGTAGTGAATGAAGGAGTTAACTTAATAGATGATGTTTCCTTTTTGTATTTAAGTTAACTAATTCATTTCTCTTTTTTAACTGAAGAGATGATTTTCTCAAATTTTGGAAGATAATTTAAAGATGATTAAATTATTTATCTCATTTTAATTAATTTTCTCATCCTATGAACTTTTACTTCAATAAATTGATATTTTAAGATATTCAATTCAATTAAATCAGTCAATTTATTTCTCATGTGTAATTGGAAAAAAAGGGATTAATTTAATTGAAGTGCTAGGACTTTTAATTAAATTAATTGATTAAAGGGGTTTAGTAGACAACTTCAATTCAATATTTAGAAATTCATCAATGTCCAATTACTATTGTAAATTAAGGATTTTTTACAATTTGATACTCAAATTAGATAGAAGAAACAGAACTAGAAATGCCTGATGAGTTAGGACTTTTAATTATTGTTGATTATTTGAAATTATGGGCAATTGGTTTATGAAATGAATTTAAGGGTATTACAATAGCCATTAGGACACATATGTTAGATGATATATACATATATTATAAATATAGGTCTTGTTCCAAAGGGAGAAGTATCATTCCCAAATAAAGTAAACAAAGATATTGACAAGGTTAAGGATAGGTTCACATTTGATCCAAGGGATGCCTCTCAAAGCCACATGATATTATTTATCTGCATAATTATTATTATTATATATAGAATAATATATTCAACTAATATTTAAACCTATAATGTATTAGTTGTATATTATATATTATTTTATAATTAAATTAAATTTATTATTATTATATAATAATTATTAAAAAAATATTTTATAAAATATATTAATGTAGGAAAAAAAAGTTTTTATTCTAGCAAAAGGAAAGCTTTATTATATTTTTTAAAAATTAAAAAAAAAAGCATTCAAAAACTCATTTAAGATTTTACTCAACATAATTAAATGTAAATTAACACATGGAAGATGTTAAACATAGTGAAAAATAAGGCCAAGCCTATCCCAAAATAATAAATAAATGTCATGTAATGTAGTTTTACAATATACTTATTGCTCTAATGTTAAGTTTGTGTTATTTTGTGATGGTTGATACAATCTTGAAGTTTATATGTCATCACCTTATCTTATCCCTTGATGGTTCAAATCAAACCCCATTATTGTCATTGCAATTTTTTTTTCAATATGATTAATAGAAATTATATTTTAATATGGTCAAATACTTAATTGATAATGAATCTTTTTGATATGTAGAGATAAACTTAGAGTTTTCTTTTGAGTTCATGGAGTGTTTTTATTTTCTTCAGGAGTTCATAGACAAAGTTTAGGGAGTTTGAGTATAGAGTGGAGTGATTTTGAGTTTATTTCTTGTTCAATATTAGTTAAGAGGACATTCAAGGAAGTTCAAAAATAATGATATATTAATAGGTTTATCAATGAGTAATAAAAATTATTAAAAAAAAACTTTAAAAAGAATATATTAATATGATTAAAAAAATTGACCATTCATTTAGTCATGTGTTTGTATGACTAACTATTAGTGACTAATTGTTCAATAATACATTTGATCATTTTATTAGTCACTAATCTTTGCCCAACCTTGTGATTTTACCTAAGTGCATATGTGAAAATGCAGCCTATGCTAACACACACACTTCAACATGGTCCTTATTTTCGGATTCATCCCAGGATGAACATTGGATTGTTCATCCGAAAATCAGCTAGCAAGGTGACCTGTTGCCTTCTATCTAAAGGGAATTGCTTGTTAGATATCCTCAGATTTGAGGTGTTTAAGCAACCAGACCCTCTAAGAATGAAGGATTTAAGAAATAAAATTAATCTATATGATTGTGCAAATTAATCTAGAATGAGAAATTCATTCTAATCTAGGAACAATCGAAACAAAACTAGATTAACGTATGCATATTAAGCTAAGGATGCAAAATGTATGCAAAAATGTGAGCAAATGTGAGTATGAATTTCAACAGCAATTCAATGCAAATTCTAATTCATCCTCCCTCAAAATGAAGAGATGAGGGTCTCTTAAATAGACTTTCCTAGAATCCATCAATGGTTGAGATTGATTTCAATCAATGATCAGGATTGAAGATGAAGTTCAGTCATAAAGGAAGATTCCCAAATTAATGAGAGTTAATTGATTTAATTTGAGTAGAATAAGGAGTTAACTGATTTAATTTGAGTAGAATACAAAGTTAACTAATTTAATTCCTTTTTGATCAACAGTGAGCTAGGAATTTCCCTTTTTGAACTAAAGAAGGATTTTTGGAGAGATATTTAATTTAATAAAATGAGATATGCTCTCATAAATATATTTCCTATTTAATTAAATAATTTTATTTAATTAATTAGAGACACTTTCTTATTTAATTAAATAACTATATTTAATTAATTAGGAATTACTCCTATTTAATTAAATAACTTTGTTTAATTAATTACAGAATGGTCTTCCATTTATATAAATAATTTTCTTTAATTAATTAGAAATATCTTTCCCATTTAATTAATCAAGATAGGCATATTTATTAAATTAAATAAATTTAATCCCATAGTACATTAGTCTTAGGAGATAATTTAATTTAATAAAGTATAAATACTTTTAAATTAAATTATAATTAAATCAAGTAGGTTTAATGCGACTAATATGAGTACGTACTATAGGAATTAAATAAGAAATGTGATGAATGCAGATTAGGGTCTTCTACATCTGATAATTAAGTCAAGTAGCAAGTTAGATCAAGAATGTGTCTAATGCAATAGGACTTTAGCAATGATCAAAATAGACTAGAATTGGTATCATGGCAATGAGCCAATTTTGGGGTATTACATTTTGCCCCTCTTTGAATGAATGTGCAAGTAGCATGTTCAATTCGAAGAAAATCAAAAAGTATGATGCGCAGATCAAAAAAAAAGAGATTGGTTCTGAAATTGATTCTATGGAGACTGATTGATGAGCTTTTAAGGAATATCTCTAGAACAGAGCTTAATCCCAAGGAATCCAAGAAGAATGCCTAGATACCTAAATTAAAACAGATAAGCTTTTAAGGATCATCTCTAGCATGAAGCTTAATCCTAAGGAATCTAGGTAGAACACCTAGATACCTAAGTTGAAATAGATAAGCTTTTAAGGATCATCTCCAACACGAAGCTTAATCCTAAGGGATCCAGGTAGAACACCTAGATACCTAAGTTGATAAGATCTAATTATGAGTCATAGAATCATCCCCACAACAAGGCTTGATCCTCAAGAGTTAGGGTTTAGACTGTCCCAATACCTATCCATCAAACTTAGATCAAAAATGTTATAAGATGTGATCAAATGATGAAAAGATGAAGTAGATGACAAGGATGCTAGAAAGAGGAGGACAAGATGCCCCGAGTGATGAGATGCCCCAAGTGATAAGGACATAAAATGGGAACCAGATGCCCCAAGCAATGAGACTCAAAATGAGTTGAAATTTAGTTCAATGATGTAATCATCCTACCCCTTCAGGAGCGAAATCAAAAGATGACACACCAAAAGTATGATATAAGGAGAGTGATGAAAGATACAGAAGAAATCCAAGGTTTATTAGAATATAGAAGAGATTAGAATGATCGAAAGAAATATAAAGAGATTAGAATGATTAGAAGAAATATAAAGAGATCATAATGATCTTGAAGAAATATGAAGAGATCAAAACGAGCTGAAGAAATTTGGAGAGATCAAAATGATTTGAAGAAATATGAAGAGATTAGAATGATCTAAAGAAACATGAAGAGATCAGAATGATCAAAAAAAATTTGGAGATTGATTCGAAGTGATTTCAAGATCCAAAAGACCAAGTTTGAGTTGAAAAAATTCCAAGAATTGCAAAGTATCAGAAAGATTTGGATTGCACAAAAAAAATTAAAATGCATTTTGAGCCACTTAAGTGTGTCAAATTTTGAATTCGATCCCCAAAAATGGTTTCAGAGCAACCAAAGTAGCCAAGAGGGTAATTAATCAATCATTGTGTAGTTTGTGAAAGAACATGATACTTTGAAGAGATCAGCAATCCCTTATCAGAGAAGGTGAAAGTAGATTTTCAATTGATTCGCATGCTTATGCAAGTGAAGTATGCAATGAAAGACTATGCTAAATGCAATCCTAGGTCTGATTACCGAACCTCGATATTTAATCATCATCGAATATAGAAAAAAGCTTGTAGGTCATACAATTTCCACTGACATTGCAATCATGGAAATATGAATATAACATACATTATTGATTTAGGATTAAATGTAAGCATTCGAGGCACAAGAAGCTAGAATGACCAGAACATTTGTCCCTTTTAATGTAGCAAGTTAACATAAGCATCCAAGCATAGATGCTAGGATGACCTAAATGTTGCTTGCATAATAGACACACCAAACACATGGAAGATCCATCTTATCCTAAGTACTCAATATTTATACTATTTGCAATGACCCTTGCATTCGTAACCTGAGACAAAAGTGTGCTAGATATACTCATAATGACCCGTACATTCACTTAATAGGATGAGTATCAGTATGTACTATAGCATGAAGAGTTCACTCCAAAAAACAAGGAGAAGAACCAATGTCATTAACATATCTATATAAAAGGAGTCGAGGTACACACGGCCATCCAGTACGAGATGGAGGCTCTTATAGTGGACACCCCTTTTATGGGAATGTATCAACTTGTTGGAACTAAACCACAAACAAAAAGCCAAGAAAAGATCATGCCCCCAGTCATTACTTCTCTAGTCAAAGATGACATCATCGAGTTACTCGAGGAGATATGATAAAGCAAAAATAAAAGAAAAAAAGAAAAAGCTCAGCATATCCAAACAAGTATATCATTTTTGAGTTCATTTTTTGGATTGATGTCAAGTGTCAGTGTTTAGAACATGTTTTAAAAAAAATCTCTTCAGTAGGTGACGACAGTAGGCAGACGTAGCCAGAATGACTAGTAACTGAGGTCAAAGATGAATCTTCACAATGAAGAACCTAAGAAGGACTGAGCAACAATAGACAGACATAGCTAGGATGACTGGTGACTAATGCAAAAGAGATCTTTCATAAAGGAATCTAGAGACATAAATTTAGCAACAGTAGGCACAGTTGAAACAACTGGTGACTATTGCAGAAGAGATTCTATGAGGAGAATCTTGAAGAGAGTGTCACTAGCAACAGTAGGCAGACACAGTGAGGACCACTGGTGACTGTCATAAAGGAGATTCTCTGAGGAGTATCTCAAAAATAGTGACACTAGCGATAGTAGGCAAATGCAGTGAGAACCACTGGTGACTATCGTGAAGGAGATTCTATGAGGAGAATCTTGAAGAGAGTGTCACTGGTGACAGTAGGCAAATGCAGTGAGGACCACTAGTGACTATCATGAAGGAGATTCTCTGAGGAGAATCTCAAAAATAGTGACACTAGAGATAGCAGGTAGACATAGCAAGAACCACTAGTGACTATCGGGAAGGAGATTCTATGAGGAGAATCTCAAAAAGAGTGACACTAGTGACAGTAGGCAAACACGATGAGGACCACTGGTGACTATTGTGAAGGAGATTCTATGAGGAGAATCTTGAAAAGAGTGACACTAAGGGGGGGTGCCCCTGAGCTGTGACAAGACTCAATCCATGGATACATGAGCAGAAAGTAGGAAAGCGGGAAAGTGAAAGTGTGAAAGCGACTATACAGAATAGCCATAAGATGTGCTACAAGATGGAGCATTGGGAACAAGAGGCACCTATTTACCATGTTTTTACCTTCTTGGGAAGATTCTCTTTTTTTGCTACCATGATGCCTATTTCTAGGTTTTCACCAATGGCACTTTTTTTTGTTTTTCAAAAAAAAAATTTGGCATTTTTCTTTTTTTTTATTTTTTTTATTTTTGAGATTTTCCACTTTTTTTGGTGTTACCAAGGCACCTATTGCTAGGTTTTAACCAGGGTAACAATTTTTTTCAAGACTTTTTTCCAATTTTCAGATATTTTCAAAGATTACTAGCTCTCAAGAAGGATCACCTTGATTTTGTTTTAGTGTCTAGCAAGGTGTAGGACAAGATGTAGTAGCAAGTGAGTCAATAAGCAGAGATGGATAGGCAAGGAGTATGAAGTGGTGAATGTTACCCTCAAGGAAAGCCTTCGCAAGATTACCCAAGCTAGGGAAAAGGATATAAGCTCATGGTGTAATGAAGGGTATCATGTAAGTAATCAAAGAAAATGGCCATGTCAAGAGATTTCTAAGAACTGAGTTTTCTTCTTTCTTTCGTTGATCAAGACCAAAGGGTTAACTAAATAGGACAAAAAAGTTTGTTATGGAGGTTATGAGTGAATGACTTCAGGAATGAGGACATCTGAATGATACACAAGATCATGATAGGATGTCATGGATGGAAGAATTATGCATGACACCTGTTTGCCAGGTTTTCATCATGGTACTTGTCCAAGGTGCCACAAGAAGTGGTTTTCACCATAGGAAGGATTTATTTTTCTTTACTTTTGCTACCAAGGCACCTGTTTCCAAGTTTTCACCAAGGCACTTTTTCTTTTTCTTTTTCTTTTTTTCTTCTTTTTGGATTTTTAGAGTTTTGGAAAGAATTCAAGCCTTTCTCAAATGAGATAGCACTCCTATAAGAAATATAAGTTATGATAAGGCAAGGCCATAGCAAGGTACGCTCAAGATGCTGATAAGGTAGTGGAGGGAGATAGTAGAAAAGATATATGGAGGACAAGGTTTAGGCTATGGATAAGATAAATGGGATGGAAGGATAAAAGGTGGAGGATAGAAGGTGGAGTGGATAGGATATTGAAAGGGATGTGCAATGGGAGAAGAAAAAGTGGGCAAGATCAACATTGACGCACACCTTGAAGGGTGATGGAATAATGGAGGAAATATGAATGAAATAGTATGAGGTTTAGATGTATGAGGTGGTGGAATAATTTTGGAGGAAGGTGGAGTAGAAGGCTTTGAAACCTTTTTAGGAAGATGTTGGGAAGAAGGTGGAGTGAAAGCCTTTGGAAGCTTGAACGTCAACTTTGATTTGTTTTCAATATTCAAGTCCTTCAAAAGAGACTTGGGAATCCATATAGCTTTTGATTTTTCATTAGATGCTTTGGAATGCATTTCTTCAATAACAAATTTAGGAACCCATACTTTGTGGTCTCTTTTGCATATTTTCCTTCTTGACATTCACATGTCGATTAGGGGAGACATAGTGAACTTTTGAGGATGGATTCATGCACTTATGTTTGAGTTGATCATCCAAATTTCTTCTAAAGGACTTGGGATTTATGGATGAATGAGGCCAATATGACTGATTTAGATGGAAAGGTGGATGTGAAGAGTTCAAGTATGTGTATCTTTGTTGATCTTGGGGTAAAGTAGGAGGAATGTGTAATGATCTAGTAGTGACAATAGGAGATAGAGGAACATAAGGTCCCAATATGGATGGAAGACTTGAAGGTTTTAGCTTAGATGGGTAGGGACCAAGGATAGATTTAGAAGATGTGAATGAACCATGAGTATGGATATCAGCATCTTTAGAGTGAGCAATATGACCAAAGTCATCAATAGATTTATGAGTAACTATTATAGGAGCAATACCTTTGATAGGAGTATTTAAAGCTTGAGCATAGTTTGGAAGTGAATGTAGCAAGGTAGAATAAGAGAGCGAGGGAACACTTTTCTCTTCAAAAGGAATTTTGGGTAACATAGGAAAAGTATCCTTCTCTTGGTCTTTTGTAATCTCCTTAAGGATGGTGGAAGGAACATCTTGATCTTGATTAGTAGATTTGCATGACATGCGAGATGGAGGACTATGCGGCTCTTGAGATGGAGGCACGAGATCTTGGAAGACTTGAAAGGGGATGAAGGAATCTTGGTCTTGATCAACACTTGTTTCTTCATCATTTAAGTGGTCCTCTTGACATGAAACCAAATCCAAGGATGAGGGAGTATCTGAATCTGTATTTGAATATATTTCTAGAGTCTCCATAACAGGCTCTTCAAGGGACAATGGAGGAATAGTTGGATTGGGGATAATAGGAGGAGCAACACATGCAGGTTTTGGATCTTTGCTTTGTGTAGTATGGGAGAGGTTTGCAACTGAATCAAGATTAGCTTGATTTTCCTTTAAAGGTAGTCCTTGAGGGTACACATAGTCAACTGGGGGAGTAGTGAGTTCTTTTGGTGAATATGTGTTGGAAATATTGGACAATTTAGAAGGTGGATGTATGTTGGAGGCAGTAGAAGTTGTGTTTGAACCATTACTAGACATGGTTTCATGAGGTTGATCCTTCTTGAGAGTAGAATATTTAGTAGTTGAGAGCTTAGATTTTTGAATTATACCATTGTCAAAGAGATCTTGGATCTTGTTTTTTAGCTCCTTACAATGGGAAGTTTTATGTAAATTATGTCTATGATAGACACAATAGTTACTCATAAAGGAAACTCTTGCCAAAGTGAGCTTAGGTAAAGTAATGAGTTTTTCTTCAAGAAGTTCTTCCAAGGTTAATTCATAATATTTTCCCAAAGGTTTGAAATCACGCTTTGGTTTAGGTTCCCAAGGTTTGTTTTCAAAGATATTCTTAGATTTCTTGGGTGTATGTGAAGTGTTCTTAGATATCTTGGACTCAAGATCACAAGAATGTGATTTTTGGTTGTCATAGAAGGAAGGGAAATTTTCTCTCAAGGAGAATTTGTTCAATGATGTTTCATCTTCCTCCTTTAGTTTTTGAATTTGAGCACTCATTGATTGGATTTGTTGCTTCATGTTTGCAATAACTAGCTTTTCTTCCTCACTAGGAATATTGGATTTAGCACATTTTTTGTTAGCCATTTTGATGTGCTATGTTTCAAGTAGTGACAACCAAGTTTTAGAACATAAGTCAAGTTGCCACAGTCATAAACAATGACAAAAAGTAAAATCTTAGACAAGGACCACACTAGAATGTAGTCTTAGAAAAGAAAGATAAGAGTGAAGTATACTAAGGTACGAATAGTCTGATTTGAAGGCCAGAACAGCCAAAGATTATGACTATCATGACACAGAGTACAACAAGCACTAAAGGACAAGCACAAGATAATTGAGAGACAAGACTAGTTAACAAACAGACAGATAACCAAGCCATTGTTTGGGACTATTTTTAGAAAAAGAAATAGTAAACCAATGTAGGAAACAAACTTGGTATAGAGCACAGATAGCTCTAACAAACTTAACTTGACAGTTCCAACTCAAGATCTCATGTGAAGATCCTCTGAAAGGTGCATGAGAAAGTACACAGGGCCATGCAAAGACTCAAGATAGCATAAAGATTTCACACAAGGATGTGTTGTAGGCCACGCAAAGTAGTGCAAGGTTAACTTGGATAGCATAAAGATCTCGCATGGAGATGTGCAACTATTTGCACAAGAACTTGGACAAGGACTACACTAAGACTGAGTCTCAAAAAGAACAAGATAATAGTAAGAATTTTTTTCACTAAGGCACAAATGGTCTGATTTAAAGGCTAGAATAGCCAGAGATTATGACCAATGCAAGACAAAGTATGACAAGCATTAAGACAAGGACCAAAAATTACTTATGAGATGAGACTAGTCAAGATGTAAGACACAAGTCTTCAACTAAGTGAAGTGTCATTGTTTCAAGACTGTTTGTAGACAAAGAGCGATAAAAGGATGTAGAAAAAGATAGCGTGCAGGCCGTAGACAGCTAAAACAGACCAAATTGGTAATGCTGACACAAGATCTCGCGTGAAAAACCTTTACAGGCCACACGAAAAATTTTCACAAACTGCACAAAGAAGTTTCTAGCTCACGCGAAGATTAATAATAGTGTTTAATTTCACACAAAGAAAAAAATGATTTCGTGCAAGGAACAAATGATTTCACATGAGACCGAAATGATTTTGCACAAGAAGGCAAACTAGTTTTACAACAGCAACTGATTTTGAAAAAAAATTTGGACTTTTTAGATCGTTTTAGTAAGCAAGCAGATAAACAAGCACGTAGAAAAGCAAGCAAGTGATATCAAGCATGTCTAAAAACAATGAGCAAGGGCAAAAGAAACCTTGTGCATGAACAATCAAGTGACTTAGTATGCATTGATTCCTAAGAGAGCTAATTGTGTATGTTTTCAAAAAGTTTTACAATCACGCATACATCCCTAGAAAATAAAAGTTGGCCTCTCTAAGGTTTTTAGTAATGTTTTGACTCTGTAACTTTTATGACTCACAGGGGTGACCTCCAATCCCGGCGCACTGAGGTTTCAACACAGTCTGAGAACTTAATCTTCAAGAGCTACTGGGGAGATCAGACAACCCACAATGAACCACACCCATGGAGATTTCTTCCACAAGGACATTTATATAGTGATTGTCACTACCACGTCAAAAATGGCTATTACTGCTCGAGGTTCTGTCAATGCAGTTTTTCCTGTAGAGGGATTGTCTGCTACGGTTAACCCTCTCTAAAGGTGACCAACTCACAATAGTGTACCACAAGGGGAATTAGCTTTTAGATTCAAGGTCTTGACACCTTTTCACTTTTAGCCCAATCAAAGAAAACAGATTAATTTGACATGCTAAACTAAGAGTATCTCTTAAAGATCTATGATATCAACTCCCAGTGATCTATCAACCTCTCTGCAAAAAGGATGCCTCAATCAACAAGTTGAAGATTTATCTATCTGTGAGATGCTCAAATTATACTCCCCACCTACAAGTAATCTGTCATAGAGAGGAGTTTCACTAGGAACCCACTCTCTCAAGATCCACGAATAGTGTTCATGGGGCCTAATTACTATGTGTGTACAGATGTTAATTCTTGAAAGAAAATCTATCCCAAAAGTAGTCAAAGAGCACAAGGTGGTACACTTAACGCTTTAACTAATGTGAGGTGAGTGCAAAGATGTGGAACATTTAACCCCTCACACAAGCCAAAATGAGTCCACAACTTAGAAACTAGTGAGTTCTAGAAAGCACAAAAGGGTTGCCTAGTGGAGCATTTAACATTTCTTTCCTGTAGATCCCTCCCCTTTAACGTGGTTTTGATCTCTCAACTACAGGGTGAAACAAGGGGCCGGCAGATTTAGCGAGTCCAATAACCCAAAATAGCTATCTAAATCTATCATTAGTACCTAAGCCTACTAAATGAATACTAACAGAGATCACACCCTAGTATCAAATTATGCATGTGTTGTAAAATGAAAACATGGAAGGAAACACACACAAGCTTGACATGAGAGATGTTTCTTTTAGATCCAAATGAAGTGCTATCAGCTGAGGAAGGTTACCTGGTAATCCTCGCAATGCGCTTAGTAGATGTTTTACCTATTTTTAGCAACTTTATCACACTTTTCCAATTGTCCCACAAACTACTGTTAGGTTGTTCCAAAAAATCAGAAAAACCAAAATGAACATGCTTAAGAGAAAACACATTAGTGAAAATAGAAGCTTAACTATGGGGAAATCAAAAATTAAAAAGCTTAGAAAATGCTAAAACCTATGAAAACATCAAAAGTTTTTTTTTTTTTTTTTTTTTAATTTTTAAATTTACATTATTTGATCTAGAAAATTGGAAAAAATTGTCTTCTGTATTGCTGTTACAAAATTTCAAGCAAAATCTTTCACAGACCCACGCAAAATCTTGCACAGACTCGCACAAAATTATGTACAGACCTGCACGAAATCTTTCACTATCTCGTGCGAAATCTTGCAAGGTCACGCAAAATCTTTTGCAGGTTCGTGCAAAATTCTTTTGTGGCTCATGCAAAGAAAACAGGTGTCACGTGAAGTTTCGCACGCTTAGGAACTTTCTTGCACGACCCAAAAAGAATCATGTGTGAAGATTCTAGACCCTCGTGCAAAAAATGAATAGTCTCGCATGAAGATTATCGAATATGTATGGAACAGTACGGACAGAGAACATGAAAATGATTAGAAAAATGCAAAAAGAGGCCAAAATTTTTTATTTTCTTGGCCCCACGGTAGGTGCCAAAAATGTATATGTGAATATGCGGCCTATGCTAACACACACACTTCAACATGGTCCTTATTTGTGGATTCATCCTAGGATGAACATTGGATTGTTCATCCAAAAATCAACTGGCAAGGTGACCTATTGCCTTCTATCTAACGGGAATTTCTTGTTAGATATCCTCAGATTTGAGGTGTTTAAGCAACCAGACCCTCTAAGAACGAAGGATTTAAGAAATGAAATTAATCTATATGATTGTGCAAATTAATCTAGAATGAGAAATTCATTCTAATCAAGGAACAATCGAAACAAAACTAGATTAACCTATGGATATTAAGCTAAGGATGCAAAATGTATGCAAAAATGTGAGCAAATGTGAGTATGAATTTCAACAGCAATTCAATGCAAATTCTAATTCATCCTCCCTCAAAATGAAGAGATGAGGGTCTCTTAAATAGACTTTCCTAGAATCCATCAACGGTTGAGATTGATTTCAATCAATAGTCAAGATTGAAGATGAAGTTCAGTCATAAAGGAAGATTCCCAAATTAAAGGGAGTTAACTAATTTAATTTGAGTAGAATAAGGAGTTAACTGATTTAATTCCTTTTTTATCAACAGTGAACTGGGAATTTCCCTTTTTGAAATGAAGAAGGATTTTTGGAGAGATATTTAATTTAATAAAATGAGATATGCTCTCATAAATATATTTCCTATTTAATTAAATAATTTCATTTAATTAATTAGAGACACTTTCTTATTTAATTAAATAACTATATTTAATTAATTAGGAATTACTCCTATTTAATTAAATAACTTTGTTTAATTAATTAAAGAATAGCCTTCCATTTAATTAACTAATTTTCTTTAATTAATTAGAAATACCTTTCCCAATTAATTAAATAATTACATTTAATTAATCAAGATAGGCATATTTATTAAATTAAATAAATTTAATCCCATAGTACATTAGTCTTAGGAGATATTTTAATTTAATAAAGTATAAATACTTTTAAATTAAATTATAATTAAATCAAGTAGGTTTAATGTGACTAATATGAGTACATACCATAGGAATTAAATAAGAAATGTGATGAATGCAGATTAGGGTCTTCTGCATCTGACAATTAAGTCAAGTAGCGAGTTAGATCAAGAATGTGTCTAATGAAATAGGACTTTAGCAATGATCAAAATAGTCCAGAATTGGTATCATGGCAATGAGCCAATTTTGGGGTATTACACTGATGACCAATTTAGCCATTTATTTAGTCACTTATACTTAGTAACTGCAAAACAATGCTAGATTTTGATCACTTTTAGTCACGTGACTAAAATTTTTAGTCTTGTGACTAAAATTTTTAGTCACACAGTCATTTATTTACCAATATTCTACTAGTGCCTAGCTTTGGACTTATGCATTGCTCATATGATTCTTGTATTAGGTTAACTCAAAGGAATGATGAGAAGGAAGGCCATCCTATAGGAAATCTAGACTCAAATTCAAGACATTAACATTTGACTTGACTCAAAACCTAGAGCAAAGATATAGATTGAAACTTGGGCAACAAATTCTCAACTCTCAACTCAACTTCCAACTTATGTTTCATCTTCTTGATGTTTTATCTTTGATAAAATGTCCTTAATTCAAATAAGATGAATCATACATTAAGTCTAATTTCATTATTTCTTCAAATGCATCAACTTTATAGATCATTTTCTCTAAAAAATATTTCCTTAAATTCTCCAACATGCTCTTTAAGTGCTTCCTTCTGGGTGTTATTGCTACTATTATCATTTCTTCTATCATTTTTGTTATTTTTCCTTCTATAATTTGGATTCTTGTTGAAATTTATTCTATCCATTCTACAAAATCGTGATATATGATAAAATTTATTGCATAACTAACATACAGATGTATTCCTTCTCTGATTAGGTCCATTCTAATTATCAAGTGCTCTAGAATCCCTTGCAATGTGTCCAAAGTTGTTACACTTGTTACATACAATCTAGTTTATTGTTCCATTAGGTCTTTCTTCATCATTGGATCTTCTTTGTAATCTCCTTATTTCATTACCTATAAGGTTAGTACCCCTAAACATTTTATGATTTCCATTCTTACTATCAAACTTAGGTTTCTTACAATCTATACTTGTAAATGTGAAATGTGGGCCTCAGATCCTCACACACACTTCAACATGGTCATTATCAGAAAGATCATCCCAACATGAATATGAGATTATTCATCCAAGTAATCCAAAAGTTTTACCTATTTCCTTCTAACTAGAAGGATTTTTCCTTTGCTCTCAAAACGAGAAGCAGGCAACCAGACCTCTAGAATGAAGGATTTTAAGCTATATGAGATATACAAGATTAATCTAAATGTATGCAAGATTATTCTAAGAATAAGAAAGAACAATTAATATAAATGCATACATTATTAAACTATAGGAGATTAATATACAAGGATATTCAGCTAAGAATGCAAGAGTAAATGAGTAGATATTCTAGCATAAGTTTGATGCAAATTCAAATCAACCTTCATAATGAGGAATGAAAGGCTTCTTAAATAGAACCCTAGAATCAACCAATGATTGAGATTAATTGGAATGGATGATCTAGATTAAAGGTGAGACTCATTCATAATGAAAAATTCCTTAAGAAAAGGAAGTTAACTAGTCTCTATTGAATGTAAAAAGGAGTTAACTAATTTAATTTGGAGTGGAATAAGGAGTTAACTAATTTAATCCCTTTTCTAATTTTAGTTCACCCAGAGTTTCCATTTTTGAACTAAAGAGAAGATTTGGAGAGAATATCTAATTTAATAAAATAGAATATGACCTCATAAATGGATAAACTATAATTAATTGAATAATTAAATTCATTAATTAAAAAGAAGAAATATCTTATTAAATCAAATATATTTAATTCCTTTATACATTAGCTAAAGGGGTGAATTTAATTTAATTAAAGTATGAACACTTATAATTCAATTAATTCAATTAAAAGGTTAATTTAGTCAATTTAATCCTTATTTAGGAATTAATTAAAGTAAGTGATGATAGATATTAATGATTTTTTGCATTTGACTCTTAGGTCAAGTAGAGATTATCATAATTAGAACTACTTAGTAAAATAGGACTTAGGAATAACTGAATAGACTAGAATTGGTTTAAATGGAAATGTGCCAATTTTGGGGTATCATATTTTGCCCCTCTTTGAATGAATGTGCGAGCAACATGTTCAATTCAAAGAAATCAGAAGTATGAAGCATAGATCAAGAAATAAGATTAATTTCAAAATTGATGACATGGAAACCAATTAATAAGCTTTTAAAGGTTATCTCCAAATTGAAGCTTAACCTTAGGGATCTAGATAGAACATCTAGATACCAAAGTTGATAAGCATTTAAAGATTATCTCCAAAATAAAGCTTAACCTTAACAAATCTAGATGGAACACCTAGATACCTATATTGATAAAAAGAGATAACAAGACCTATCATGAGATGTAGAATCATCTCCAAAATGAGGCTTGATCCTCAGGAGTCAAGGTTTAGACTATCCTGATACATGTCCATCAAATTCTAACAAGAATTGTTCTAAGATTGATCAAGTGATGAAAAGATAAGATAGATGGAAAATGATGCTAGATAGAACAAATAAGATGCCCTGAGTGATGAGGACATAAGATTCAAATATTTAGGAGAGAAATCAAAATATGAGGCACAGAAATATGATGTAGAACAATATATGAAGAGATACAGAAGAAATATGAGATTTTGAAGAATAGAGAAGAGATCATAACAATCTAAAGAAAATTTGGAGTCAAGGTAAAAGCACAAATCTGTGTCACCATTTAGGATAGCAAAACCTATTTTGGTCAAATATCATTTTTCTATCAAAAATCAATTTATTTCAAAAACCAAAAATACCCTTTTGTAGATCTCAGATTCAATATCATCATTATATAAACTTTTGAGTGTTTTGATTACTTATAATATGTTATAATTTCAAAATATTATAAGTTGATATTTTAACATTTCAAAAGATGCTCCCTGAAAAAAGGAAAAAATATAGTAAATCATATCAAAAAAAATTAAAAATTATATTTATCTCTAGAGGAGAGATTCATCTTCATGAATATGTACTTTTTTGTCAACAAGGTGTAGATTTGAGAGGGGAGTTTTGACAGGAGGAAAAAACTATTGAATTCTAATAAGGTCAAGCTTGAGTACTTATAACAATGAAAAAATACATCAAAAATAATTATTTATTTTTGTATTCCCTAGTTGTACATGTCTTCTATAAGATATTTTTAAATCAGAACAAAAACTGATGATTTGTATATACTTGTTTGACAAGAGCTACACCCTATTTTTTTACAATTAAAAAGGGGCTTCAAAATAAAAGAAAATGAATAAATTCTCACTCAAAAAATTATAAAAATTATAGGCATAATATTCATGGAATTCTACACATTTCATCAGTTTACATCTTCTTCAAATTCTAAACACAAATACCTTTTTTTTGGTCATCAATGTTGAACTGTCACATTCTAATATCCCATTTCTTTATAAAAGGTGACATAGGTTTTTGGTTTTACCCATCAATATGAAGGGATTTTGAGGTCCAAAAGATCAATTTTGACCAAAGGTTGACCAAAGTTGACTTTTAAAAAAAAAATTGGCAAAATTTGAAGAAATTGTGAATTGAAAAGGTTCCAAGATGCACAAAGTATCAAAAAAATGACTGCACAAGCATTTGATCGCATTGGTCCCAAGATTTTAAAGTATGTTTTTAAGCTTTTTAAGTGTGTCAAATTTTTCATGTGATCCCAAAAATGGTTTCAAATAGTCCATGTAGCTAGGGGGTGATTAATCAATCACTTATGTAGTTAAGAAGAAACATGATACCTTGAAGAAGACAACAATCCTTCATCATGAAGGAAGTAAATCTACAATCGAACCATATGTCTATGCAATGCAATCCTATGTTAGATGTGATATAAAACTAGATGTAATCCTAGGTTTGGTTAACAAGCTTCGATAATTATCATCACTAAGCATATAGAGAATCCTAGATGTCATACAATCCCCACTGAAATTGCAATCATAAGAATATTAATAGGACATCTATTCTAGTTTTGTCAAGATTAAATGTAAGAATTTGAGGCATAAGAAGCCAAAATGACCAGAACATTTGTCCCTTTTAATGTAGCAAGTTAACATAAGCATCAAAGCATAAATGCTAGGATGACAAAAATGTTTATTGCATGTAAACACACTCGACACATGAGAGATCCTTCTTATGCTAAGTAATCAATAAGTTTTCTTTCTACAATGACCCTTGCATTCATAATCTGAGATAGAAATGTGCTAGATATACTCATAGTGACATGTACATTCACTTAGTAGGATGAGTATCAATAGTTATTATAGTATAGAGAATTCACTCAAACAAGCAAGAACCAACCTCAATGAAGAGTTCATATAAAAAGAGTCAAGTTACACATGGCCATCCAAAATGAGATGGAGGCTCTTATAGTGGACACTCCTCTTTATATGGATGCTTTAGATCATTGGAACTAAATTGCAAAAAGAAAATAAAGAAAATATCATGCCCCTAGTCCTCGCTTGCCTAGTCAAAAGAGACATCATTGAGTCACTTGAAGAGACATGATGAAGAAAAAGAAAAAAAAAGAAAGAAAAACTCAGCATATCCCAAATAGATTCATCATATTTGATTTTTTTTTTTTTTTTTTAAGATTGATGTCAAGTGCCAATGTTTAGAACATGTATGAAAGAAATTTCTTCAGCAAGGTGATAATAGTAGACAAACACAGTCAGAACAACTGGTGACTAAAATCAAAGAGGAACTTTGGTAAGAAGAACCTTGGTAGGAAAATGAGTGATAGTAGATAAACATTGTTAGGACAAACTAATGAGTGATATGAGAGAGATCTTCCATGAGAGTAATCTCAAAAGTGATACAAGCGATACTAAGCAGATGCAATTAGAACAACTAGTGAATGATACAAGAGAGATCTTCCATTAGAGGAATCTTAAAATTGATACAAGAAATAGTAGCTAGATGTAGTTAGAACAACTAGTGACTAACATGAGAGATTCCATGAGAGGAATCTTAATAGTGATATGAGCAATAGTAGATAGATGCAGTTAGAATAACTAGTGACTAACACAAGAGAGATCTGCCATGAGAGGAATCTCAAAAGTGACATGAGTGGTAGTAGGCAGATGTAGTTAGAACAATTGGTGAATGTCACAAGAGATGTTTTGTGAGAAAAATCTCTAAAGTGACACAATTTGATAGTAGGTAGACATAGCTAGAGCAACTGGTGACTGTCACAAGAGATGTTTCGTGTGAGGAATCTCTAAAGTGACACAAGTGAAAGTAGGAAAATATAGTTAGAACAACTGGTGACTATTGCATGAGATTCCTATGACACTGTAGGGTGTTTCCCTGAGTTATGACAAGATTCATTCCATGGATACATGAGAAAAAGTAGAAAACTAAAGTAGGAAACCAACTTTACATGAGCTTGAAGA
Source organism: Cupressus sempervirens (assembly GCA_028749045.1). Lineage (NCBI taxonomy): Eukaryota > Viridiplantae > Streptophyta > Pinopsida > Cupressales > Cupressaceae > Cupressus > Cupressus sempervirens. The sequence continues at coordinate 449,490,564 of CM053786.1, forward strand.
TGTGTTGCAAGATATAGCATTGAGAACAAGAGGTACCTATTTACTAGGTTTCACCTTCTTGGTGGGAATTCTTTTTGTTATCATGATGTCTATTTCCAAGTTTCCATCAATGGCACTTTTTTGTTTTTCAATTTTATTTTTTTGTATTTTTGGGTTTTTCAAAATAAAAATTAGTATTACCAAGGCACCTATTGCTAGGTTCTCACCAAGGTTAGACTGTCTAAAATTTGGTCATGTAGATAGAAGTATATATGGTGGTAGTGGGATGAATCATGTCTTATAATAGAATATATCTTCTAAGATTTAGGAGTATCATAGGCAAGGTAGAGTAACATTTCGACCAGGAACTTGTGTCGAAGATCATTCTTTGGTATCTATAACAAGGAAGCAACAGTAGCCATGGCATCAGCCACTTTGTTGTCTACCTGATAAATTTGTTGAAAAGTGATATGAGCAAAGTATTTCTTCATGTCATCTACCATGCATCTATACGAGATCAACTTCTCATCCTTTTTCTGATATATTTCATTGACCTAATTGATTATGAGCTATGAATCACCAAATATGTTCAATTGATTTACTCTCCATTCAATTGCCATCTTCATCTCATTAATGAGAGCTACATATAATGTGATTTTATTTGTACAAGGAAGCAAAATGTATGTTTTACGCTATGAATACTTCTAAGGTACTATGACTAGTAGCCCAACATCGGATCCCTATTGTGTGAAAGAAATGTCAAAGAACATCACCCAAGTTTGGTGTGTAAGAATTAGAATTGATTCATTAGAAAAATCAATGTGTAGTAGAAGAAGACTCTACATTGGTGCATCTACTAATTTGTTTGCAATTTATTTCCCTTTGATAGCCTTCCATTCAAAATATTGAATATCAAATTGCTTAAGATCATGACCCACTTAGCCAACTTCCCTATTAGAGCTGCCTTGTTAAGTAAATATTTTAGTGGATCAATTTTAGAAATTAGTCATGTAGTATGAGCAAGCATGTCATATCTCAGCTTTTGGGAAGTGAAGATGACTATCAGGTAAGCCTTTTCTATAATGTTTTATTTCATTTCACAGGAGATTAGCATGTGACTCAAATAGTAGATAGCTCTTTCCTTATTATCGTTATCTTCTTGAGCTAGCAAGATACTGAGAGATGTTGTTGTTATAGAAATGTATATAATAAGAGGCTTCCCATGAATAGGAAGCATCAAGATTGGTGGATGAGCAAGGTACTTCTTTATCTATGTTAAACTTTGTTGGTAATCTTGGCTCCAATTTTATTTCACACCTTTATGTAGAGTTTTGGTAAAAGGTTGTGACCTATCTACTAGTTGTGAGATGAATCTATGAATGGATTGAATTATTCCTTTTGAGTTGCTCATTTGACTAATATCACAAGGTGGAGGCATATCCATGACCGCTTGAACTTTCTTTGGATCAACCTTGATTCCTTTTCCAAATAGAATGTAACCAAGAAATTTCCTAGATGTTACCCCAAATGCACATTTCTTGGGGTTAAGTCTCAAACTGAATTTCTCCATGTGATCCAAGATAGGTCCAAAATCATGAAGTTGAGTGTTGCATTTCACGCTCTTAACCAAAGTATCATCTACATAGTCTTCCATTATTTTATGCATCATGTCATGAAAAATTGTAGTAACTACTCTCTGATATGTAGCAACAGCATTTTTCAAGCCAAATAGCATCACGTTCCAACAAAAAGTTCCCCATGCACAAGTGAAAGCAATTTTTTCCTAATCTATTAGTGCAATTTTGATCTAATTATAACCAAAAAAAAATTTGATGAGTGGGTACATTTCATATCCTATTGTCATGTCCACTATCATATCAATGTCAGGTAGTGCAAAATCATCCTTCACACATGCTAAGTTTAGATCTTGAAAATCTATATAGACTCTGATAGATTTATCATGCTTGGAGATTGGAACAATGTTTGATATCTATTTAGTGTAATCAATAGCACATATGAAATTGGCTTTCAGAAGCTTTTCTATTCCATCTTTGACCGGTTGTGCAACATGAGGATGCATTTTCCTAAGTTTTTTTTATTGGTTTAATTCCTAGTGCAATAGACAAGTGATGCATTATGAGATCAGGATCTCATCCTAGCATGTCTAAGTATGTCCATGCAAAGTTTATATTTTTCTCTTGGAAGAAGGCAATGAATTACTCTTTTTCCTCTAAAGATAGTGACTATGAAAGAAATATCATGTGAGGTTGCTCATGTACTCCCAAGTTGATCAGTTGTGTTGGTTCTATCAGCACCAGTGATCTTTCCTAAAAATGACTTGGAAGTGCATCAAATATCTTATTTTTGGGCACCTCACAGAGGTTTTCACCCTTGGATATGTCTTTTATTTTAACTATTTTAGGTTTTGATACTGCTAAAATGTGGTTTTCACCATCAAACCTTCTATTTCTTTCTTTTCTAATTGTATGACTAGGATATTTGATGCTAGTTTCAGTCATGTTGACACTTTGTTTGCTAGTGGAATACATTACTAGTTTGATAGCATTTAAGTGGTAGGCAAGACCATAGTCATTCTGGAATGCAGGGACTTCACTAGATGCATTAGAATTCCAGTCTATGAGCTTGGGATAGGTGAGTGAAAGAGATGTAATGGGTTTAACTGCATTCACTATATAATCATTAAATGCTTGGATAAGAAATTGAAGACCTACAGTGGCTTTGTCCATAAGTGTATTCAAATTCCTTTTAGCATTAACTTCATTAATCAAAGACTCAAGGACACTTGTTGGATAGGACTCATCTGACTTAACCCTAGACAATTTACCTACTTGAAGGAGGTTTTCATAGACATGAACTTGATCTATGTCTTTGTTTATAGTTGCTTCTAAGAGAAAGTCAAATTCATACTCTCAAGAATCTAGACTATAGAATTCCCCAACACTAATAGGGACAAACTCTCCTTCATCCTCTAGATTTTTGTGAAAGTACTCAATGTGTAGAGCATGACTAGATTCTTCCTTTTCTTGTTAAATATAGGGATAATCAATAGTGTCATTAGAAAAATCATCTAGTTCTAGTTCTATAAAGAATTTAGTAAGATCATCAGGAATTGGATAAGGATACAGGTCCTTATCATCAGTGTTATGGTTGTTGGACTCATCTTGTGACTCATTTTCAAATGAATTCTCAGGTTTTCGTATAAATTTGTTAATCCCTAAATGGGAGGGAAGCTTCTTGAAACCTAGACCATATGTGTCATGATTCCTTCTAGCTATCACCTTCATGGGGTCAACCAAACCATTTATGTTGCATCTAATAGGACCAATCCCCTTGTAGCCAAAATGTTTCATAAGTTTAAGATAAGGACCATATTTTTTAGGAGTAATTTTATGAGCCTATTCTGTGAGGTCAACTAGAGTTTCTTCTTTGTAGATCCATGAAGCAATATATCTATTTTTAGATTCCTCCTCAAGAAGTATAGTAGCTTTGACAAAGGTACCATCATACTTAGTTTAAGGTGTCAACACAAAAGTCTCTTCACTTTAGATGGTCTCCTATAATGATGAGGGGACTTAAGAAGAGATGTTAGAGATAGTATTGGTTCTATGTGATATTCATCCATTCCAGTTTCCTTTAGCTTAAGTGACTATTCAATTTGCTTCAGCTTGTTATCATGATGGTCTGTAGATTCCCTATTTGTAGGTACAAATTTTTTAGCAAATTTTATCATGTTATAGGTATAGCTAGTAGTTGTCGGTATGGTGACTTCAGAGCCATAATTGGGAATTTTATGCATTGATGGTAAGTGGAAGGCATAGCTTGCATCTCATGTATCCATGGTCTTCCTAGTAGAATATTATAAGCTAAGGGAATGTCAAGGACCTAAGAAGTGATGTCCCTTTCTATAGGACCAACGTGGAGAGGCAACAGTACAAGACCTAAAGAATTTTTCCCAACTTCATCATAAGCTTTGATAGTTATCTTACGATGGGGATCAATGGACTCTTCAAAATAGTCCAATTGTCTAAGTAGAGTAGCAAAGATAATGTTTAAACTAGCTCCATTATTGATGAGCACATGAAGACATGTTTCTAGTGTATCATGACCTCAATGTGTAGAGGTTGATTATGTGGATGACTCAGTGAGTTGTCATCCTCCTCAGAGAAAGACATATAGTAAGATGAGGTTAGATGACCTACCATAGATTGTAATCTCTCAAGATCTAGATCTTGAGGTACATTTTCATCAGTGAGAGCTTTTTTATTGATTTACCTATGAGCAAGCAAGATTTTAAGTAGTTCAAAGATTGTAATTTGAGCATTCATTCATTGTAACTAATTAAGAATACTATAGCTGGTAGCCACAAAATTTGTTGCAAGTTTTATTCCTTTTCCAGATGGACTGGCAAGAGGCTTGTCTTTGAGTTTTTCTATCTCAAGTGTATAAGGTGCAAGGCCTTTGAGAACTAACTTAGTGCAAGAATGCATAATAGCATTGGCATAAGATTGCAATAGTTCATTGTCAGATGTGTTAGAAGGACCTCTTAAGACAAATGGTGTCTTAGGTTTAGTTTCATCTTGTTTTCCCTTGATGGTGATAACCTCATAGTACTCAGCATCCATAGCTTCAACCATGTGGACTATCTCATCATCATCATTATAGTACATATTGTTGATCTTGTTTTTAGATTTCTATTTTGAGTTTTCTCCTTTTTCATAAGATAGGAATGGCTCCTTGAAAGCTATGTGATCTGCATTTTTATTATGTCTGTCCATAACAATTTCACCATCATCAATTAGGTCTTGGATTTTGTGATGCAAGTTGATGCAATTTCTAGTTTTCTAACCTTTGTTTTAGTGATATTCACAAAATGTAGTTTCATTCCACCATGGTGGTCATGGTCGTGGATCATAAGGAGGAGAGTTATCCAATGGAGAAACAAGCTTTTTTTGCAGCAAGGTCTTGTAGACAACATCCAAAGGTTCACCAAGAGGTGTAAACTCACATTTTGGATGTGTAACCCAAGATGAGCTCTTCAGTTTGTTTCCAACCATCTTGTTTTCAAAAGGAGGTTTCTCAACATTCTTGGATGCTTTAAGATTGTCTATGAGATTGAAAGCTACCTTAGCAAGTTTAGGAGTAATGTTATCAACAACTCTATCATGCACAACCTCTCAATTTTTGTTCACATACTTGGATTTTTCCTTATTAGAGGTGGATCCTTGTTTAGTCTCCTTTTGAAAGATTAACACACCCTTTTTGACCATGAATTCCTCTATCTAGATAGCTTGTGTGACCATATCTTTGAAGGTACATGGACCTTGAAGTCTAGGTTTAGGAGTAACATTATCAACAACTTTGTCATGCATAACCTCTCAATTTTTGTCCACATACTTGGATTTTTCCTTATTAGAGGTGGATCCTTGTTTAGTCTCCCTTTGAAAGGTTAGCTCACCCTTTTTAACCATGAATTTCTCTATTTGGATAGCTTGTGTGATCATATCTTTGAAGGCACATGGACCTTGAAGTTTAACCTTATACCCAAAAATCAAGTAAAAGATTATCCATAAAGATATCAAGTTTTTCCATTTCAAGGATTTTACATGAGTATTTGGTGTAAAGTTGTCTCCATCTCTAAAGGAATGTGAGGAAAGGTTCCCCAACTCTCTATTTAAGATTACACAAGTATTGAATGTTAATTGAGTATTGTATGTTGTGAGAGTATTGTTGGGCAAACAAGTTCACAATCTAATCAAATGTTTTGATACCCATAGGGAAGTGTAAAAACCACTCCATAGCCTAACCACCTAGAATTCTTGGAAATAGGTTCATGAGATATGTCTGATTCTACATAAATTCCATAGATAAGGCATCAAATTCTCGTAAATGATCTTGGGGATCCATAGTTCCAAAGCATTTATCATACTTAGGTAACTTAGCTCCTCTTGGAAAAGGAGGCATGTCTATACTCTTGTCAAAAAGAAATGGACAAAGAGAATCTAGAGTATATTTTGGTAGGTTTTGTAGGGAAATTCAAGTGCAAAAATAGCTTCCTACACTAATCCCTTAAGGAAAGTATTGTGCAAATTCTATTTAAATCCTTACAATTTTAGATTCGATATTATGTAAACAACAATATTGCAACCAACCATGAATACAAAAAATAGATAGAGAAAGAAAAAAAAAATATAGAGATATGTCAATGGGCAAAAATCTTTCAGTAAAAAAACCCCACCCCTCCAAAACTTACACAATGTATTACCTTCAACACAATGGTTAAAACACACTTTCAATGCAAGTTCTTTTAGGACACAGAAGACTTATCTAATAGCTACCAAGAATACACTATTCACACTGCACTATCTATAGCCCTCAAAGTGCTTATATAATGCACTTTCCATTTTTAGGGCATATTCCAAAGATAGCTCTTATGCATCATAGTAATCCATCATAACTATTTCAATCATGATTTCCTTATACACAATTATGCCTCATAGGAATTTTTCATTACCATTTTAGTCATGATCTCCTTACACACAATTAAATATTCCAAAGATAGCTCTTACGTGTCTTAGGAATCTGTCATAACCATTTTAGTCATGATCTCCTTTTACACAATTAAATATTCCAAAGATAGCTCTTACACATCATAGGAATCTACCATAACCATTTTAGTCATGATTTCCTTACACACAATTCAAGACACTGACACATGCAACTGGAGTCACACATCAACATGACAACTAGACATGTACACTCACACTTAATTACATTATTTACAAAAAATACATTTACAAAAAAAATAATAAGAATAGGAATTATCCAAGGTTGAGACACCTTATTCCTAACATTCTTCCCCTTGTCAAACACCTTGTAAGAGCAATAGGAACATAACAAAAACTAACTGCTATAGGCTGAAAGGCCCATAGACTTTGAACACCATCTAAACTTCTCTATGCCCACTAGTTTTTTCAATGCATCTAAAACATTCTTTATAGTATCTACCTTCTCCAAATTTACCTTTCCATCTTCTACCATATCTCTCACAAAGTGAAACTACACATCAATGTGCTTCATTCTAGCATGGAAAATTGGATTTTTTGCAAGGCAAATAGCACTTTGTCTATTGCAAAAAATAATAATTTGTCCTACATCAATACCAATATTAGAACACAATCTCCTAAACCAAATGGCTTCCTTAAAATTATGAGTAGCAGCCATGTACTCAGCTTCTATAGTGGACAAAGCAACCACAAGTTATTGCTTAATCATCCAACTGATGGCACCACCCAACATAGTGAACACATAAGCACCAGTGGATCTCCTACTATCAATATCACCTACCTAATCTAAATCCACAAACCCATAATACAAACTCAATGGAAAGCTCTAGAAGAGTTATCATGATAACAAATTGAGTAATTTGATGTACCCCTCAAATATTTGAATACTTTCTTGACTACACCCTAATGTACCCGTCCAGGATTACCCATAAACTAGCTCTAATTTCCCACTACTTGGGCAATGTCTAGTCTAGTATAAACCATAGCATACATAAGACAACCAACTGTACTAACACAAGGTACTCTATTCATGTCCTCCACTTCACTAGGAGATTTTGGACAATCATCTACAAATAACTTTGTTCCCATAGAAACAAGAACACACAGAGGTCTACAATTTGCTATGTTGAACCTTTCCAACACAAACTTCACATACTTACTCTAACTCAACCAAAAAATTTTGTTAGATCTATCTCTATTGATTTCCATACCCAACATGTAGCTTGCCACCCCAAGATCTTTCATCTCAAATTGTGCTAACAATTGAGATTTAAAATCAAAAATCATACCCTTACCCTTCCCAAATAGCAACATATCATCAACATATAATGCAATAATAAGAAAGTGATCATTTTCAACTCTGAAGTAAACACAATGATCTAGTTTCAATCTTACAAATCCAATTAACAACACGAAGGCATCAAACTTAAGGTACCATATCCTAGGAGATTGTTTCAAGCCATACAGAAACTTTTTTAATCTGCAAACCAAAGATTATTTACCTTCAACAATGTAGTGCTCAGGCTGTGACATATAAAACTCTTCCTCCAAATCACCATGAAGGAAAGTTGTCTTCACATCCATTTTTCCTATCTCTAAATCATGCAATGTAGCAAGAGATAACATAAATCTAATGGATGTCAACTTTGTAATAGGAGAGAATATTTCACCATAATCTATTCCCTCTACCTATGAGTACCCCTTTGCAACCAATCTAGCTTTTTACCTTTCAACACTTCCATTTGCATAGAATTTCTTCTTGAACACCCATTTTCTACCAATAGGTTTTTGTCCTTTAGGAAAAGGTACAAGGTCCCAAGTTTTTTTTATCCAATGAAGCTACCTCATCATCCATGGCCTCAATCCAAGAACCTGCATCTTCCATATCCAAAGCCTCTTTCACAGATCTAGGCTCATCAGTGTTAGTATTCAAAGAAAAAGCACAACTAGAATCTAACATAGCATAAAAAAACCTTTATGGCTACTTCCTTACTCTTGTAGATCTCCTCAAGGGTTGAGGTTGAAGTTGTTCTTCCTCTTCTTTTGAATTGTCAGAGCTACTAGAGCTCTCCTCATCACTAGACCCAACATGGTCTTTCTATTCAGTCTTCTTAGGAGTAGAAGGCAACTGAACAATATCTTCCTTCTTCTTTTTTTCATCTATTTGTAGCATAATAGGAGAATATTTTACCTCTCTAAAAATAACATTTCTACTATATAACACCTTACTAGTCACAAGGTCCCAAAGTTTGTATCCTTTCATCCCAACACCGTATCTGATGAAAATACATTTGACAACTTTGTTTTCCAACTTAGATATTTTTTCCTTTGGAACATGTGCATAAGCTTCACAACCAAAAAAATGAGTATGTCTAGTTGAAGGCTTCTTACCAAACCACCCCTCCATGGGTGTCTTACCAACAAGAGATAATTTAAGAGATCTATTAACCAGATAGCAAGCAGTGGCCACAACTACAACCCAAAACTATTGTTCAACACTAGCTCCACTAAGCATACTCCTAGCCTTTTCCATCAATGTCCTATTCATTCTTTTTGTAACTCTATTTTTTTGTGGGGTATAAGGAGTTGTCTTATGCCTCTCGATACCTTGTTCTTTACAAAACTATTTGAACTTTGCTAAGAAAAACTCACCACCATTGTTAGTTCTCACATACTTAATCTTCTTACTAATCTAATTCTCTACAAGAGCTTTAAATTCCTTGAACTAACTAAAAACTTGTGTCTTACTTTTCAAGAAATAAATCCATGCCCTTCTACTATAATCATCTATGAAAGATATAAAAAATACATGCTTGGAGATTGAAGGAACTTTTATAGGACCAAATACATTGGAATGAATAAGATCCAAAACATCAAAAGATTTGTCAGAACTAGAGTAAAATTGAACACAATTTTGTTTACCATAGACACAATGTTCATAGAAGTTGAACTTGAGATTACAATCATTTAACCCCTCAATGAGGTTATTGTTCTTTAGGGTTTTGAGACCCTTCTCACCAATGTGGCTAAATCTCATATGCCACAACATTGTCTTTTCTATAGGAAGCTTTCCTTACAATGTGTTTGCAGCCTTAGGTACACATGTTGCACTGCCATCAAAACCAATAACCATAGTCTTCTTTACTACTCATTCAGATGGTGAGGATGAAGTGATAGCTGCTCTCTTCTTTGAAATAGAAGAACTATTGGACTGAGAAATGCATGCATCAAACTAAAAAAAAGTACCTCTCCTAATACCTTTAGCAAGAAACATAGCTCCTCTCATCATCTAGCATCCATCTTTAGAAAAAAACAACTTGCACACCTACATCATTCAGCATACTTACAGATAATAGGCTTCATGAAAAACTAGGGATGTGCATTACCCTATTGATCCCCTTTACTCATCCATCAGGGAATCTGATAGTGACACATCCTTATCCAACTATTCTTAGGTGATAATCATCACCCAAATACACCTTTCCACCATCAAAATCTCCATACTTTGAGAACCAGCTTCGATGAGAGGTCATGTGGAAAGAAGCACCTGATGCATGCGCTACCAAGGTTATGATGAAAGCATTGCTATCTTCTTGAGATTTTTTTGAACCTGAATCTAAGACCTTATTTTTCTTTGGCTCTTTATAGTCTTTACAGAAGTGCCCAGTCTTATCATAGTTTGTAGATTTGGACCTACCCTTTCCAAACTTGTTGTGATTTTGCTTGCCTCTATCATTGGATCTACTACGACAACAAGAGCTTCCTTAGCTAAATCTAATGACTTTCTCCATGTCTCCTTAGATAATAGTGAAGACACCACATCATCCATTCTAAAAGTGACTAAAGTATTTTCAGGATCCATCATAGGATGGTCTCATGAATCCAACAAGGAACATAATAGGTTCATACATCGATCCTCCTCCTCTATCTTGACACCAGATGATGTCAACTGTGCAATCAAAAAATTAAAACCATTTAGATGATCTATAATAGATCCTCCTTCCTCCTTTCTCAAGAAAAACTTGTTCACCAGAGATTTGGCCTAATACACAGACCTAAGCCATGTCCACAAACTATTTTTGGTCTTCTCATCAATAGCATTGGAGAGAACTGAATCAGCTAGATAGACTCTAACAAGACCCTTAGCTTTTTTATCCTTAAGACCCCAATCTTCTTGAGATATTTTTGTGGGTCTCACATCATGTGAAGTCACCTCCCATAGAACATGATCTTCAAGCAAGTCTTCCATCTTAAGTTTCCACAACTCAAAATTGCTATCATTAAATTTCTCCACCTCCATTTTTTGGTATGATGAACTAGCCATTTCAATCTACAAATAAGATTCAAAATTCTCTACACAAAACTTCCACCCAACTTGAGATTTGCTCAAAAAACCCTACCCTACAACTAGAATTAAAAGTTGATCAAGCTCTGATACCACTTGTAAGGAAACTTAGGTGCAAAAATAGCTTCCTACACTAATCCCTTAAGGAAATTATTGTGAAAATTCTATTTAATTCCTTACAATTTCAGATTTGATATTATGTAAACAACAATATTACAGCCAACCATGAATATAGAAAATAGATAGAGAAAGAAAACACAAACACAGTGATATGTCAGTGGGGAAAAACCTTTTAGTAAAACAAGCCCATGCCTCCAAAACCTACACAATGTATTATCTTCAACACAAAGGTTACAACACACTTGCAATGCATGTTCTTTTAGGACATGGAAGACTTATCTAGTAGCTACCAAGAATACACTATTCACACTTCACCATCTATATCTCTCAAAGTATATAATGTGCTTTCCATTTTTAGGGCATCTTCCAAAGATAGGACTTATGCATCATAGAAATCTTTCATAATTGTTTAAGTCATGATTTCCTTACACACAATTATGCATCATAGAAATCTATCATGATCTCCTTACACACAATTAAATATTCCAAAGATAGCTCCTACATGTCATAAAAAAAATTCATAACCATTTTAGTCATGATCTCCTTACACACAATTAAATATTCCAAAGATAGCTCTTATGTGTCATAGGAATCTGTCATAATTATTTCAGTCATGATTTCCTTACACACAATTCAAGACGGGAACACATGCAAGTGGAGTGACACATCAAAATTCCAACTAGACATGTACACTCTCACTTAATTACATTATTTGCAAAAAATACATATACAAAATAAATAATAAGCATAGGAATTATCCAATGTTGATACACCTTATCCTAATAGGTTTATCTTTATCACACATCATTTGGTCTAGTTGGTCTTCCATGATCTTTAGTTGTTTTTTCAATCTAGATGTTTTAGTTTCCTATTCAAGTGTAATGATAGATTCAACATTAAATTGATGAGGTAGCTTGGCTCCCTCTTGAGCAATTTTGAGAAAGTATTTCTCTTTCTCATCATTAAGCAAGATCTCCATGACTTTATGGAAGTTTTTTTCTTTATAATATTTTTTGATATGCTCGGGTAGTATTTATACCTCTTCTTTATTCTCATCAGTAAAAGGTTCCCAATTTCTTTCAATCTTGTGTTGATCTTGGTCTCTACTCTATTCTCTTTGTTTTGGTTCTGGTTCACCCATTTTAGGGATGTGATAAGTTTCTGTATATGTTGGTTAAAAAGGTTGTCTAAATAAGAATTTAGTTGTGTTGTTTGGAGATGTATGATCTCTTCTAGTTTTGGGATCCTCTTGATACAAGGGGTTCCTGGTTTGTTGTAAGTTTATAGAAAACATTCTCTAAACATGAGGAGGTCTAATAGGTGAAGGAGATCATGAAAACTCCTTGCTAAATGAATTGGATACAGACTATGTATAAACTAAAGAGTGACCTCTACCATTATTATGACCTTTAGCTCTACCTCATCTACATCTAGAAGGATAAAACACATTTTTTCTTTTTGTTGCCACAGTCATAGAAAAGGACAAAAGGTGAAACAGGGACCACACTAGAACATAGCCTCAAAAATCAAGATAAGAGTGTTGTATACTAGGGTACGAGTTATCTAAGTAATGGTTAGAACAACCAAAGATTATGACTATCATTACACCAAGTATGACAAGCATTAGGGAACAAAGACAAGTTAACTAGGAGACAAGACTAGTTTGTGTGTAGGTCACAACTATTTAGCTAAGAGAGATGCCACTATTTGATTTTGTTTGTAGATAGAAAAAAGTTGAGCTATTGTAGGTGATAGACTAGAATTAGAGTGCAAATAAATTCGATTAAGTGGTTTGACAATTTTAATGCAAGATCCCATTTGAAGATTCTTAGGGAACCATGTGAAAAAGCACAAAGAACCAAGCAAAGATTTAGAATAGAAAATTTTGACTAGGTTTCTTCGTGTGAGGACTTGTATAGAGTTGCACAAGGATGTGCTAGACTAACAAGAAAATAGGGTTCTAACATAGTAAGACTAATTACAAGATCTCACATAGATATTTACAGATGACTTCCTGAGGACTTGGATAGGGCCACATGAAGAAGTGCAAACTCAATAGGTTCTCACACAAAAAATTTCAAAACTATGTGCAAAAATAGGTACCAGACTAACAACTAAGATAGAGTTTTGAAGATATTTTCAATGTTTTTGGTAATTCTGGACAGATTTTTGGTTGTTTGGTATATTTTAAGCAGATAGCAAGATGGTTTTCAAATTTTTGAATAGAAATTTGGTTTCAAAAAGATAGTTTATTTTCAATAACATGAGAAGCAAGTAGTAGTCGCAAATAATCCAACCAAGGGTAAAACAAATTAGAGAGACAGGTGATCTTGACTTTTTATTTGTTTGATAGGTTTGGACAAGTTTAAGACTCAATAACAAACATACTTTTATCCTTATAACCAAAAATGGTAGAGGAAGCAAAACCTTTGTCCCACAACTTATGTGCATGCATTCACCTCATACAACCATGTCACCCTACTATAGGGCACCCATATTTTTTGTGTATTCCAAGGGCTCAATAACATATACACTAAATGGACACCCTTGTGGTAGGGGTCAAGCATGTATACCACCTTCCAATGCCCAAGTACATGCCTACAGTGAGTTCTACATAAGAGATTCTTCTCAAACCAAGTAGCAACTATCTAAAAGGTTTTTATGTGGCTTCTATTCATATTAACCTCCAGTGGCTTCACAAGTGAAGTTGAGGCTAGCAACCCACACTAGCATCTGTAAGTGCACACACTTGACTAGAAAGAGTGGGGTTGGCATTGGCCAGTATAGTTTATACTATGCTCACTTTGGTCATTCCCAAAGGTTGGATCACTTTGGCAGGCCCTCTAAAGGTTGAATCAAACTAGTGGTTTGGATCTAAGGGTCCAATTTTTTTATTTCCCTCAAGGGGAAAGAGCATACACCTCTACCTCATCAACTTATGCAAACATGCAAGACATGTTATTCAATGAGTTATCTTATTGATCCCACCTTGTCTTATTCCAATACTTTGATTCCCTAAAAGGGAATCATCATCTCTTCATTAAAGACTTTGTTTGGGAGAACCACTAACTTTCTTGCCTCCCTCAGGTACCACCTTTTAGAGGCTTCTAGGTTTCTAATTTACCCTTGGGCATCACTTCCAAGTGGTCAAGTGCATACTCCCATATTCCCCTATCTTGCACCCTATAAAGTTCACAAGCCCTATTTATACTATTTGTGGACAGCAATAAAGAAAACATGATGTTTTAAGTGGCTTTGAAATGAGTCTTTGACATGCATATCTTTGACAAAGCATCCTGGAATCACACAATTAGTACTTGTTTCAAGTGTTTTGATAAGGTGTCTTTGACATGCATTCCCTATAAGTTAGAGCAATGAAAGAATATACCAAAAATGATTTATGATGCCTATTAAAAAGAAATCTAGCAATTCCCAAATAGAAGCTTAACTATGGAAAAATAAAATTTAACTTTTTTTGTTCTTTTTTATACCCATAAAATAGCTTATAAAACATCATTATTCAAACACATAATGATAAATTTTAATCTTGAATACTATATTTTCATATGTTGTTGCAAGATTTTGTGTGAGATCAGGCACAGGCCCACGTAAGAAAATGACATGCACCGCTCAAGTAACTGTGCATTTATGCACTTTTTTGCATGAGAAAGTACAATGAAGGAGGAAAAATCCTTAGTTCTCCATGAAAAAATCTATAAAATATTATGGACGATCATGAAAAAATCATTAAAATGTAGAAAACAGAGTAAATGAGACTAGAAAAATTGATTTCTTGGCCCCACAGTGAGCACCAGAAATGTATATGTGAAATGCGAGCCTCAAATCCTCACACACACTTCAACATGATAATTATCTAAAAGATCATCCTAGAATGAATATGAGATTATTCATCCAAGTAATCCAATAAGTTGACCTATTGGCTTCTACCTAGAAGGATTTTTACTTTGCTCTCAGAATGAGAAGCAGGCAACTAGACCTCTAGAACGAAGGATTTTAAGCTATATGAGATGTGCAAGATTAATCTAAATGTATGAAAGATTATTCTAAGAATAAGAAAGAACAATTAATCTAAATGGATGCATTATTAAACTATATGAGATTAATATGTAAGGGTATTTAGCTAAGAATGAAAGAGAAAATGAGCAGATATCCCTGCATAAGTTTGATGCAAATTCAAATCAACCTCCATAATGAGGAATCAAAGGCTTCTTAAATAGAACCCCATAATCAACCGACGGTCGAGATTAATCAAAATGGATGATCTAGATTGAAAGCAAGACTCAGTCATAATGAAAAATTCCTTAAGAAAAGGAAGTTAACTAGTTGCTATTAAGTGTAAAAAGGAGTTAACTAATTTAATTTGGAGTGGAATAAGGAGTTAACTAGTTTAATCCCTTTTTTGATTTTAGTTCACCCAGAGTTTCCATTTCTGAACTGAAGAGAAGATTTGGAGAGAATATTTAATTTAATAAAATAGAATATGACCTCATAAATGGATAAACTTTAATTAATTAAATAATTAAATTCATTAATTAAAAAGAGGAAATATCTTATTAAATCAAATACATTTAATTCCTTTATGCATTAGCTAAAGGGGTGAATTTAATTTAATTCAAGTATGAACACTTATAATTAAATTAATTCAATTAAAAGGTTAATTTAGCCAATTTCATCCCTATTCAAGAATGAATTAATGTAAGTGATTAATACAGATTAATAATTATCTACATTTGACACTTAGTTTGAGTAGAGATATCAAAATTAGAATTGCCTTGTAAAATAGGACTTAGGAATAATTGAATAGACCAGAATTGGTTAATATGGTAATGTGACAATTTTGGGGTATTACACTACTTTATGTCCAAAACCATGACAATTATAACAATTAAAATTAGTAATAAATTTAAAATACTTACCTGTACAATCTATCTTCAGATGATCAACTTCATTGCATATAAAACATCTACCTCTAAATCCATATCTAGCCTCCTTAGGTGGTTCAACTTTCCCCATTTGTTTTGGTTCATCACTTTTCTCAATTTGACTTATGTGCTCTATTTCTTTAGGTACTTCTATAGATTTTCTTGGTTCAATCTTATTCTGATCATTTTTCTTAGGTTTAGGGGTTTCAATGACTAGATCTGGTTCCTTCCTAACTTCATTTTTCTTTGCTGATTTTTCTCCAATTAGATATCCAAGACCTATCTTATCATAAGAAGATCTCTGATAGAATAGTTGTTCATTATTTTTCTCACTACTAGAATAAAGCTTCTCTAATTTATGCTTAGTCTAAGTTAACTCTCATTTCACAATGGTATTGTGCTTTACAAACTCTACATGCTCTTTTCTTGTAGAATCTAATTCAAATGTTACTTGAGTTAGATGGGATCTTAGAAGCTCATTCTTAGACTTAAGATATAGTTCAATCTTACTATCATCCCTTTTTCAACACAATTTTAGTTCAATCATCTTCAATTCATGTTTCAAAATCTCATTTTCTTTCTTAAGGTTTTCTACTTCATCACTAACACTAATTTTCTCTTTTGATTCTTTTCTATATTTTAGATAATCAATCTAATCTTTTAGTTTTCCAATGTAATCTTTTGCATCTTCATACATTTCTTTTAGGTTGTCTCTTTCTTCTATAAGAAGATCAATTTTCTCAAGGGCTTCTTCAAGATTCCTCATAAGCTATTCCATATCCATAGGGATCTTATTCAAGCTATTAATCCTCTTTTGAGTAACTAAGCTCTAATACCAATTGTTAGAAATAGATAATACTAAGAGGGGGGTGAATCAGTATTCTACAAACTCTTTCCCACAACTAAATATTATTAATTACTTTACAACATGCATATGAAAGTAAATTGATGATGTTGAATAGTAAATAAATCCATAGAAAAAGAGAAATCATAACAACAAATTTTTTTAACTAAGGAAACCCTAGCCAAGTAAAAACCCTAGTGGGGATGGCACGGGTAAAATGATCCACTAAATAAAAGAATCATGTTAAGGATATTGACACTGTTAGGAGTCTATGAATTACATATAGTGTATTGGTCCTTGTTAGAGGCCTAGGCCTTATTAATAGCCTCAACTCTATTAAAAGTTTCTTCAACCCTGCTAGGAGTTAGTATTACAAATATGTATGTATGCAAGAAGAGCCCACTACCCAAACATGCAATTATATAATTTAGTGCATTAAATAAAATAGGATAGATACAATAACCTCTTATTACAATTGATGTACTTCACATATCTCTTATCATAATTTGCATCATAGATCTCTCATACAAATTTTTATATCATGTACTTATTTCTCATATACATAATATACTTCACATTTGTATGATTTCACATCTACATACTTTGTAAGTAGTGACTTTTTAGTTATACCCATTTCTTTCACAAAAAATATAGTTTAGTCAGCTTGATGCTTTCACACATTATGCTAACTTAGGGTAAACATCTAGGAAGTCATCCCTAAATAATTAAGTAATTATTTTATGACCAAAATAATTCTTTAACTCTTTGTTCCTATATTTCTATTGTGCTCTATTCTGATGTGTTTACTACCTTTCTTGGTGTTTGACTTGTAACTGCATATATACTGTCTATACTGATCTATGCATTTAGGTATGTCATTATGACACTCTATTCTACATATCTTTAACTATGCATGTTTTTATTACCACTATAGACTTTTTAATACTAAATTTTCTTATGAACTTATATCAAATTGTCTAACACTTAGACAATTTTCTGTCTCTAATCATGGATTCTTCAGCTGTAAGTTTTGCCTTCTATTCTAGAATTATATGTTTCCATAAATGACAACCTTTAGCCTTACTAACTTAGACATATTGCCAATATTTTTCTTGATAATAAGATCACTGCTTCACCAGACAACTTGACACCCTATGATCTCATTGTTAAGCCTTCATGATGGAGGGATTATCATTTTTGTAACTACCATAGGAACAAGGGTTAGAATTCTAATAATTATCTTAAGCATAGGTAAATCATACAAGATCTCATTGATGAACAAAAGGTTAGCCTAGATGAGCTAGTTATGAACTTGGATCATAGAGATTTTAAATAGTCTCTTCCTAAGTATGAACAAGGGGAGATTTCCAACGCAAACAATAAAAACAATGACACAAAGATAAACTACACCAATACAAATTCTAAAAGTGTTATACGTCTATTTGAAATCATTGGTGAAGAAAGTGTCTACATGATGGGGGCTAAATTTCATGAGGAATCTAACTATGATACTAATGACAAAATGCCTAAATTGATCTTGAGAACTCTTAATTTTTTCCAATTATTTAATGATAATAAACCTTTGGTTTCACTTATGGTTGCAAACTCATCTTCCTCCTATGGTGAAAGAATAAACACTACTAGTAGGGGTCAATCCAAAGTTGTCCATAAAGTTGCAAATAATCCCAAACAAGATAATGCTATACAAGTGGGGTCTTTTTCATCTATGACAATTGTTATCACTACAAAGTCCACTAATGACCTTTTGAACCAAGTAAAATGTACTCTTACACATATCTCCATTTTCAAGTTGTTAGAGTTATCTTATTTTCCCAAGGAGATCCTAGAAAATGATTTACACATAGCTAATATACCTACTAAAATTAATACGGATAAGTTCCAATCTATGGTCAATAACATTTCCACTCTACATTAGCTAAGAATTTTTGGAAGAAGATGATAAAGAACTTAGCCACTCCCATAACTTTTTATTACACATTGAATTCCAAATCTATCATACCTGAGTCAGACAAGTGTTGATATACAATGGTGTAGGGTTAAATATTATTTCTTTCAATGGTGTTTAATAATTGTATTTCTCTAACTTTTTCATTGATCGTAGACAAAGATTACAATCAAAGACTATGATGAAGTTAAGGGCTCCTCCAAGGGTCTTATTGTACTACCTATTTGGGTTAGTCTTGTGGAAAAGGATGTGCATTCCAAGTTCTAGACATTCCACTTGCATATAAAATTTTGTTAGGGAGATTTTGGATCTATTCCATCAACTTTTCATCAATGCATTAAGTTCACCTTTAATGGTCCTAAAGTCCTAATCCCTAGGGATAATTTTATGTTGATAAATATGTGCATTATTGTTCAATCCCTAGTTCAAAATAATAGAGCTACTAATGAAGCTATATCCTCACTTGCTAATAGTGAAACAAGCCAAATATGATGAGAATTGGTGTGGGGGAGTATGCCTTATATTTTATTGTTGTATTACTAGTTTCTCCATGCTCTTATAGGAAACTATCTAAACACATGAAGCCCTCATCCTCAACTATGACTATTTATGGCACATTTTTCTAATCCTTAGTCCCATTAGAAGATGAAAAGGAAGAGAAAGCTATTAGGGATTGGATATAGATAGAATAAGACCAAGTTGATGAGGTTATACTTACTAGACCCATTTGACCCAATAAGTATGGAAATAACTATCAATTTCTCAAAAAGATGGGTTATCATGGACATGGACCTTGGAGAGAATAAAAATGTTCTTATTGAACCCATGAGTCATACTAATGGTTACAAAATTAAAGACACAACTAGCTTGAGATATGGGGTTGATGATAGTCTTCCTATTTATGATGAAGAACCCCCTACAACTAGTGATTCAAAAGATAAGATCCAACTTATAGCTACTATTATTCTAGAAGATAATTTTATCCCTTCTAACTTCATCCTTTGGGGAGAATATGAGCTACCTAATGATCACATTGCTTAGGCTTTGTCTTATATATTGATTGATTTTGATGAGCCTGACATAAAGGATCCTAATAGAGAATAAATTAGAGGAAATATTGCTTTCCTTATAGCTCATAATCAAATTTTTGACTCAAATGAATATGAATAGGAGTCTCTTTTATCACATCTCATGAAATTGGAATAGATGTTGTACATGCCTATCCTAACAAAACTAACACTGATTCTCCTGGGTCTTATCCTAATTTAGGTTACTTTAAATATTTCCCTTTAGGTGCTAACTCTCTTGTCACTAGAGAAGATTCATTTTATATCAATAACCTTGAACCTTCCACTTAGCTATTCTTCATTACCCTAATCTCATTATTGGTCTATACAAAATCAACGACCTAAACTACCATCTTTTCAAAATGACTATGAGATCACTTATCACCTAAATGAAATTAAGTCTATATTCTCTTCTACTAGCAAGCCAATTATCAACATGATTAAGTAATATATCAAGTACCTTAGTCACAAATTGAAAATGAAAGTGAAAAAAAGGAGTTATGATGGAAAAAAATCACTTTGTGGTGATGTCAGAGCCAAAAAAATAGTAAAAATAAACATGTATCTGAGGGTGAAAACCTCTTTGAGGCCCCCAAAGATGAGGTACTTGTGTTGGATATAGTTGATTAATTGTGTATTGTCTTTGATGTTGCAAAAATTTCATATCATCATTAGTCAATATATGTTGAGCTCACTTGGGTAATGAAGATAGTTTTCTATGTCTACTGAGTGTTCCTATGATTGCCTAGTTCAGAAGGCAGTGTCTACCGAGCTCACTTGGGCATTGAAGGAAAGTCTGTAGAAGATGAGTGTTAACCAAGCTCACTCGATTAATGAAGGAAAGTTGGATGGAACTAGTGTTAACCAAGCTCACTTGGTTACCAAAGGGTCTTTGTATGTTTATAGTATTAATCAAGATTTTATTGGTTAACACAAGAAATTGCTTTTGAGTTAGTGTCTACTGAGATGGATCAACTATTTTCTTATTTTGGCATATTAAGCTTAATTGATTTATCTATTGGTTCTAGTCGACTAAGGTGATTAATATTAATTATTCTAAGTTTTATTTGAGGTGACTTAACAATATGAAACATATAAGTATAAGTTCAAGTTGTGAATTTAAAAAGTGTGCAAGAATGTGAAGATGTGATGAATGATTTGAAGATTTTATGATGAAGAGAAGAAGAAAATTTGAAGGATAAGAAAAATATCCTTATGGAGCTGAAAAGCTATATTCGATCAAGAAGGATCAAGTACAAGCCAAAATAAAGATCTATAATCAAAAATTTAGTTGCATTCAATTCAAATCATCTCATTGTTACTCTCTAACCATTATAGTAGTGATCTAAATCTCCTAACAGAGTTGGCTTAAATGTTATTTGTAAATCTTCTAAGAAGGTGATAGTTCTATTGAATTGTCTCAAGACCTCTAACAAGTTGAATCCTAACAGGGTGATTAAATCCTTTAATAGGGTCACACGTAATAGTGTGTTTTGTAACCTTTAATAGGGATGGCTACTAATAGGGCTGACTTTAGAAGAGTGAAAATAGTAACTAGTTGTAATTAGTGGTTTTTCCTAAATGAGGTTTCTACATTAAATCCTAGTGTCAAATGTGTTTATGCTATTTTCTTTTATGTGCATGTAACTAAGTTAAAGTAATGGTAATCATAAATAACATCTAATATTTGCATGTTAAGCATTTACTGAGTATAATCAGTACTTACCAGGTTACAATATTTTATGTGTGTTTACTGAGCATTAGTAGTATTCAGTTTTTAGAGTTTTTTTTTGTACTGACATCTAAGAGATTTGGGATTTATTTTAGTAGTAACTAATTCACCCCTCCCCTCTTAGTTACTCTTATATTTCCAACAACTTGGTAGTCTACCTAGATATTTTCAAGATAGGTCATCAGTTTTCATCGAACCTACATAGCCTATCAACCTTGACATACAAGAGTCTCCAAAGATTATACACCTATCTTAGTCATTGTTAGCTAAAAATAAATAGCAATTCACTTTCTTTTTTTAATAAAAATAAAATCAACTTCACTTGGACATGGGTAGACATGCCCATCCTTGACACTGATTTAATCATGCATCATCTTGTTATAGCTCTTAGTGTCAAACCTATTAAACACAAATTGAGGAAGATGCACCCCTAGCTTGCCTTACTAGTGAAAACTAAATTAGAAAAGCTCCTAAATGCCAAATTTATAAGAGCTTTAGATTAGATTTAATGGGCATCCAAGATCGTACCAATTTCAAAGCATGAAAATTTCAATTGAGTTTGTACAAAATTATGAGATCTAAATAAAGCTTTCCCTAAGGATGATTTTACACTCCCAAACATTGATATGATAGTGGATATGAGTGTGGGTTATTAAATTTATTCCTTGATGGATGGATTCTTGGGATATAAACCAAATAAAAATATATCTTGAAGATCAAGAAAAGACTACTTGTACATGTGCATGGGGTACCTTTTTTGGAATGTCATATTATTTGGGCTTAAGAATGATGGTGCTACCTATTAAAGAGCTATGAAAATAATATTTCATGATGTGATTCAAAAAAACATGGAGGATTATGTAGATGACACCTTAGCTAAGTCTAGAAAAAGAGCCACTCACTTGGATGACTTGAGTTTGATATTGGACCATATGGAACAATGCTTTTGATAAGATAAATAGGTTTTGAAGGGACCCCGAAACCCTTTACAAATCAAGAATTTTCAATGAAGCCCAAACCAAAAAAAACTATAGACCTAAGGAAGAACAGGTCATGAAATAGTAGTGACCAGAGTGGCATTGCAAATTAAATAGTACACATCAGCTACACATCCAGGTTTTGAAGGGTGCCTAAAACCTTATAAGAGTCAACAATGGTGAAACAAGTCACCAAACAAAAGGTGACCAAAGTGGCAAAACATAAAACAAGAAAACAACACCCACAAAAATAGGTTTTTACCAAGCTCCTAAAACCCCATAAAGTAACACACTGCTAAGAGAAAAAGGCCAAAAGAGCCAAGGGACAACTGGCCAAAAGCCAAGAGAGTCAGACTTTCCCTTTTGGACCCTTCTTGTTAGACCTCAGTGCCGTGTCAAAAGATGGAGTGGATGGCTTTAAATTTTTTCTTGTTATTGTAGTTCATCTGTCCTCCACCAAACTAGCAACCTTTTTCCACTAAAAATTAGCACCATCACAGCCAAAACCTAAAGCCCCAAAAGCCAGGGAAAAGGACGAAGAAGAGGATGTGACAGCAAAGACCTAAGATAGAACAGTGGCACCCAAAAAAGGTACAATAGGAGGAACTACCTTGAAAACATCAGAAGATAGACCAGCAACCACAACTGTAGGAGCCAAAAGTGGATCCATTAACAAGAATTCAGGAAAGGGTAGACCAACAAAGACAGGAGCAAAGTCCAAACCAGAAAATAGACCTATTGTCACCACTAAAGGAGCCAGAGGAGGGGGGAAAATAGTAGAGATAGAAGTAGAATCTACCCTAGAAATAGTCATAGCAGTAGGAAAACTAGGAATAGGAACAAAAACTAGAGTCGGGCCAGTAGTCACCACGGAAGGGGTTGAAGGAAGAACCTTCTTCAAGATACCAGGAGAAGATAGAATCTAAGAAGAGTTCTTAGCAGCCTTCTCATACGTGTAGTGGTCCTCTAAGACCCCCTTCCACCAAGAAGGGGACATTTTTAGTCTAGATTTACCCGAAGAGCATCTAGCAGGCAGATGACCTGTCAAGTGGCAATTCCTATAATAGAAGGGGATACCCTCATAGTCTAGAAGAATATTCCAAGAACCAAGAGGAGAATCCATTGAAATCATATCAGGGAGTCCCTTAGAAATGTCAATCTGAACAAGCATGCAAGAAAATGTTGTTTGATATAAGCCAGAAGCATTTGAATCAGATTTCACAAAGTCTCCAACCACATTCCCCACCTCCTCTAGGAAAGGTTCCAACCAAAGATGAAGGGGAAGATTCAACAGCCTTACCCACAGAGGGATCTTATTAAAATTTTCAATCGAAGGGTAGAAATCTTTGTGCCAAATTTTTGCCATCAAGGGAAACTTCCCATCCCAAGAGAAATTATTGCTGGGGATGGCATTTCTATCATCAGTAGTATCAAATTTCACAAAAAAAAAAAAAAACCCTTGCCATAGGGTAAATCTGGGCACTCTTCAAAATGAATGGCTCCCAAACACAGGATATCCATGCATGCAGATCCAAAAGAGAGAGTCAGAAACCCTTAAAGTGAAAGATAGTAGTAGAAACCAAGAGATCATCCATATTAATAGAGATCTCATCAACTACAAAAGAATTTAAATGAAGCCTTTTTGGGTTACATACCACAACTAGAAAAGTGTCATGAAACCCCAAATGCATGATATCATGAAACCTTGGCTACATAGATTGACCACCAATACCAAGCTCAAACATAGCCACATTAGCATAGGAAATGGCTGAACCAGACACAACTCCAGGTGAAACCCTAGCTTGATCAATAGAAGCCAAAGTGACCACCATAAAGCTAGACACAGGAGAAGAAGTTGAAGTGGCCATCAAAAAGAATCTAGATGCATGAGACAGAATAGGACTCAGGCCTAAAGCCAAAGCTAGTCACAGAAGCCAAGTCCAAAGCTAAAGCCAAGCACAGGGAACAGGGCAAAAAGCCAAATAGGAAGCCAAATCCAGATATAGGAGATAGAATAGAATTCAGGCCCAAGCTGAAGCTAGGAGCAGAAGTTGAGTCTAAAGTTGAAGCTAGGCATAGGAGCTAAATCTAAAGTCAAAGCCAGGTGTAAAAGTTGGAATAAAGCTAGGGGCCAAAGTTGAAGCTGAAGCTAGGTGCAGGGAGCCAGGTGGGAAGAAAATTTAGATAATCCCTAATACCATATGGAACAATGTTAGCTTAGGCTCAATCCTACAAAATATGTTTTTTCTATCACCTCAGGTAAACTATTAGCCTACATTATATCTACTACGGGCATTGAAGTTGATCCTGAGAAAGTTCAAGCTATCATGGAAATGCCACCTCCTCCTAGAAATATATGTCAATTAAGAAGTATTCAAGCATGTCTACAATCTATATGAAGGTTTATTTCTCAACTGGCTAATAGATCACAACCATTCAATAATATTTTGGATAAAGGATCTACATGTGTGTGGAATGAAGAATGTAAAAAGACTCTCAATTAGATTAAGGAATATTTGGCCAAGCCTGCAATCCTTATGCCTCCTATCCCAGGGAAAGCTTTGATCTTATACATTTTAGATACAGCTACTTCCCTAGCAGGGATAACTTTAAGAAACCCCTCCCCAAAAAAAATGTAAAATGTAGGCGAATTCAACATTTAATATGAAGGAAACTTTTCATATCGAGGGCAATTTTTCTGTTCAAATCAAGGCATAATTTTTTTTTCTATTGGCGAAAATTTCCTTTCCGTATCAAAATTTAATATAATTGTGGTGAATTAAATTATTATTTTTTTGCACACAAATAAATGTAGGTATTTTTTTTTGGTCATAAAATTTTTGTAATGTAAGAGGTGAATTAATTATTTTATATAACACAAAATATTAATATAGTTGGCTAATTTTTTAGTTGCTACAGAGAGATTATTTAATTTTATAGTGATATTACAAAGTCATGGGTGGGCCATGACCCATATGACAAGTGTAAAATGGCCAATGTACTTGTAGTCTGTCATTCCATTAAGATTAATTTAATAAAGTGTCATT
Organism: Cupressus sempervirens; assembly: GCA_028749045.1. Lineage (NCBI taxonomy): Eukaryota > Viridiplantae > Streptophyta > Pinopsida > Cupressales > Cupressaceae > Cupressus > Cupressus sempervirens. Next base: position 449,516,168 of record CM053786.1, read on the forward strand.
TGTTATTTCCAACTTGGTTAATGTGACAATGTCATTTTGCATGTTATCATTGTTATTGCAAAAGGAATTGATGTAGACCATTGATGTAAGATAGATCAATGACCTAAACTTTATTTTGGGCCTAATTTTAAACGTTATAACATAAACTCTAAATCTTCCCAAAATTAAGACACGTGTCCCAAAGTCCAAAATATAAAATAGTTGGCTATACTAGGGTAGTTGGAGACATGTGTTGGTAAGATGGTAGGCAATGCTCGGCCCCAAGAAACATATTATTTTATTTTAAGGGCGAAATGTTATTATCCAATAAGAAGAAATAAGGTGAAGGCTGGCGAATAGTTTAAAATAAATATGTCCTAAATGTATATTACATTGGCGATTGAACCAGGATTTGGGACCAATTATGAGTAAACTAATAGGCGATTAGCCTGGGATTTGGACACAAATTATTTAATATCTTGGTGACCTATTTGACCTCGTATGTAAGTTTTATTAGCCAAATTGCAATTTCCCAAAGATACAAAATAGCCATTTGGTGAAGATTCATCACTAAAAAAAGCATTGTTTCCTAGGGGCATTACTAGCACAACATAATGAAAATGGAAAGGAGTGCGCTATATAGTATATTAACAAAATATTAGTTACTTATGAGATCAATTACAATAACATTGATAAGGCTTGTCTTTCTATAGTATTTGTATCCCAAAAATAATAGCATTAGATGCTAACTTATACTAGACCTTTCGTTGCAAAAATTAACCCTCTTAAGTACCTCCTAAGTAAAGTTGTGTTTACAAGAAGACTTGCTAAATGGATGATTATTTTATCCAAATTTGATATTCAATATGTCAAATGTAAAGTCATTAAATAACAAGCTATTGTAGACCAACTTGTTGATTCCTAACTCCAAGATAATGCTCCCATGCAAAAAAAACCTCCTACATTCATCTATTATGTATGTCATAGAAAGAACTTAGAAAATTTTCTTTGATGGATCCCATATTCAAAATGGTGTTGGTGCTAGCATTTTTTTCACTCCTCGTGTCTACATAGTTCCTAAGTCTTACAAATTTTTGTTACCTTACACAAATAACATAACACAATATGAGGCTCTCATAAATGGTATCAAACTAGCTATTAATTGGAGAGTTACTAAGCTACACATTTATGGATACTCGCAGCTTGTCATAGATTATATCAACAACGACTATCAAACCAAATATGACAAGTTGATTCCATATAAGAAATTAGTTGATTCTCTATAGAATTACTTCACCTTTGTCACTTTTCAACAAATTCCTAGGGCTGAAAATAAGGTTGTTGATGCTATGGCTACTTTGGCATCCATTCTACAATTATAAGAATGTGAATGCCAATTTGAATTCCTCATAGAAGAATCATCTTAACATGCCTATGATTTCCCTGTCAACTGAGTAATTTTCATTTTCATTGGTCATGACTCTTCTCACTATGCTACCATTTACTCCTACCTTAGTGACTGGATTGTTCCTGATATCCTCACTCCTAATAAAAAATTCCAACTCATTCTTAATGTCTCCCATTACACCCTCATCTTTGGTGACTTGTATAGGAAGGATCTAGATGGAACACTTTGTAGGTGCCTAGAGATATATGAGTCTAAATGGGTGTTAGTTGAAGTCCTTAATGGCATTATCATGACTCACTCTAATGGCCTTATGCTTGTTTAAAAATTTCTTAGGGTTAGTTTCTATTAGCCTACTATGCAATCAGATAGCATGCATTATAATAAGTCCTACAAAAAGTGTTAGCTACATGCTAATTCGATTCATGCTCTAGGACATGAATGGATACCCTCTATCATGCATTAGTCTTTTTAGCAATAGGCTTTTGATCTAGCTGGAAAAATATATCCTAACTTGTCAAATGAACATAAGTTTATAATCACTACTATTGAATACTTCACAAAATGGTATTAAGTTCTTCCACTTTATGTTTCTATGGGAAAACATGTTTCTTTGTTCATATTGAATCATATCATTTTTTGCTATGGTATTTCCTCCTTTATAGTCACTAATAATGGATGAAAATTTAAGAATAAGGACTTTAGACAACTCTATAATAAGTTAAAGATTAAACAACATTGGTCCTTTAGCTATTACTCTCAAGGATATGGTCAAGCTAAGGCTTCAAATAAGATATTGCTTAAAATTATTCATAGAACTATACATAAATATGGTAGAGATTGGCATCTATATATCAACCTTATGCTATGGGCCAATACAACTAGCATACGCACACCTACTAGGGCTACACCTATTTCTCTAGTTTATGATTATGGTGTTGTTATACCACTTGAAGTTTAAATTCCCTCCTTGAGAGTCTCTTTGAAAGGTCTAATTATTGATGAAGATTATAGATCTATGAGATACATGAGCTTGAAGTCCTAAGTGAATGTTGTGAGGATACTTTTAATTATATGAGAGCTAATAAGAAGAAAATTTCTACTAGCTATAATAAGAAAGCTCATCCTAGAGAATTTCAAATTGGTGATCTTGTCCTTTGAGAAAATATGAAGAACCAACAAAATAGAGAACAGAGGGTAAAGTTTGAACCTTACTAGTTGGGTCTCTACATTGCTACTACTTCTTTTGGATCTAGTGCTTATCATCTCTCTACACCTAAGGGATAATATCTCTTTGAGCCCATCAACATACTTTATTTGAATAATTTTTGTGCGTAGTGCTCTTGTTTCTCAATGCTTTTACCTATCTTATGATCTTGAAAAAATCCAAAAAAATCATATATGATGCTTAAAAAATCCCAAGAAGAAGAAAATATCCTTAAAAAAATAATCATCTTAGTAAAAACCTAGCAATAGGTGGTTTGATGTATCACAAAAATAATAAATATCTAAAAAATACAAAAAAATCATAAAAAGTCCTAAAAACAATTCCTACCAAGTGGTGAAAACTTAGAAATAGACAACATTTTAGACTCTTGCACCTATGTCTATTAGCATTTCACTTTGTGCTCATGAACCATTCATCTCATTTTTCTTTTTTCATTCCTATCTTGGAATTGACTCTCAATTAGGTTTGAGGGCATGAACTGTGTAGCTTATTAGGGTCTTCTTGTTTCATTGGTTTTTCTTTGGCAACTCACTAAATATTATTTTTCAACACTTCCCTTGACATTGAGTGTTTCTCAACAATTATTGGATACTTTACCTATAGTCTGGGATGGATCACTCAAGAAGCAATAACAATGTAGAGACCTAACTAGTAACATTCAAACTTTCCCCTTTGTTCTCTATTTTGTTGATTCTTCACATTTTCTCAAAGGACAAGATCACCAACTTGAAATTCTCTAGGATGAAATTTCTTATTGTAGCTAGTAGAAATTTTCTTCTAATTAGCTCTCATATGATCAAAAGTATCCTTACGATGTTCACCTAGGACCTCAAGCTCATGTATTCTCATAGATCTACAATCTTCATCAATAATTAGCCCTTTCAAAGAGACTTTCAAGAAGGAAATTTAAACTTCAAGTGATAGGACAATCTCAAAACCATAAACTAGAGAAAAATGTATAGTCATAGTAGGTGTGTGAATGCTAGTCCTATAGGCCCATAGCACAAGGTTGATCTATAGATTCCAATCTCTACCAAATTTATGTATAGTTCTATGTGTAATTTTAAGAAATATCTTATTTGAAGCCTCAACTTGACCATTCCCTTGAGGGTAATAGATAGAGGACCAATGTTCTTTAATCTTTAACTTCTTCCAAAGTTCTTTAAGATCCTTATTCTTAATTTTTTATCCATTATTAGTGACTATAAAGGAGGGAATGCTATAGCAACAAATGATATGATTCAATATGAACAAAGAAATATGTTTCTCCATAGCAACATAAAGTGGAAGAACTTAAAAACCCATTTTTTGAAGTATTCAATAGTAGTGATTATAAACTTATGTCCATTTGAGAAGCTAGGATAGATATAATTGAATCAACCTTGATTATTTTTCACAAGTGTGTGCTTATGGCCATCTCAATATTTTGTATCTTGATGTGAGCATAATCTTGCTATATTAAACCTAGGGAATCTAATTCCACTATCATCCTGACCTTTATGTCTTTGATACATAGGTTGGGTTCTTGCATTCCTATTTGATATAGATCATATTCATATCCTCATAGTTATCTTAGTGATGATTGTATGTTCTTTGAATATCCCTAATAGGGCTTGATGATAAAAACAATGAGCTATTATTGATGTCTAATAGCTTCTGTTAGATAAACATTTATATAATTATATGAGGTATATTTGAGATATAAATATATGAGATAATTTTATTTATATATATGATAAAATATATTATTAGTTTAATTACTTGATTATTGAATAGACATGTCTCATGAAGAAACGTGTCTATTAATTACCTATTCTCAATATAAATCTAAGAGGATGTTGCATTTGGAAAATATATATCAAATTCATGGTAGTGCTTAGTACATTTGTAGTGATCCCAAAAAACCAACATGGTATTAGAGCCCAATTGAGAAATTTCTAATCTGAGGTTTTTACCAAATGCCAACATGAAAGTTAGGATGATAGTAGATAATCTAGCGACATATTGAGCTTGCAAAAATCCCCTCAAAAACATCATGGAATGTAGTGATTAGGAATAATGAATGCATACCATGTAATACCATTTGAAATGTTACATTATTGAAAGATTGATCCTCTCACAAAATTAAGAAATTTGGAAGGTGCTCGACAATGTTATTGGGGAGTTAGTTAAAGTTGAAATTTTTGAATCATTTACAAATTTTTTGGGGAGCCCAATGTAATGATAATATGGACTTCAAGGAAATTTATACTAGTCAACCTAAAATTATCTACTCCATGATTAATTTGTGGGGGCCTTAAGGTGTCACCAGGGACATCTATATCCCAATCCTAATCATGTTGTTGTTGAACACTTTGACCACTCTTTGGTGTTTCATTGTGGAAAATTTTATACAAATTTTAGTGTAGAGATTACCAATGTTGAATAAGATTATTAACTGCTATTCTCTAAGCCATTGAAATATAGTTGGCTTCAAAGAGGAAGAAACCCATATGAGCATTATGACGAAATCTATGGTAAAGAGTGAGTGCTTTCATCATGATCTAAAAGGTAAGTGGTTTCCTCTTTAAATAGCTAATATCAAGGGTGAGTTATGATCATTGCATGCACATCCATTATTGAGACTTAAAGATGTCAACATGTTATTGGATGTAAGTGATTCAACTCTGCATCTCAAAATATGTGAAGATACTAAAAGCCATCAATCTGTCACAAAGAAAACACATTAAGGAATAACCATAGGCAGACAACCAATGAATGAAAGAAGATAATAGATTGATAGAAAAGAAGATGATGAGGCCTCTATAGATAATAAATTGGTGAAAGTGGAATTATTCAAAGTTTTCTTCCTACATGGAGGATACTAGGGATTTGGAGTAAAGAATGGCATGTGAGTATAAAATATTGCATGCAAAATAGACATAGATGACTCATTGTATTCATCATCCATGCCTACATCCACAATTGGAGAGGAATATGATTGGAATTGGAAGAAATAGTAATGCAATTTCACCAGTCTTAGCAAAATATTTCGAGTAAGATGATAGAGTATTTGAACAAGTGGTGAAACCTCCAAGGACCAATATAGTTTGGTTATCTATCACAGATATACATGATCAGCCAGTTTAGAGTTTGTAATCCAATACGTGCTACTCCACTTGAACATGTGTCAAGTCATAGTGTAAGGAAGGATACACATCATCATATTCTAGAAATACAATATTACATAAAGACTAGTTCAAGTAGCACAAGAAGTCAAGTAAAAAAGGTCAATACATATTCAAAGCATACTTCATGAGACTGAGGTAGGAGATGGTCCAAAGTAATAAATGAATGTTGGTCCCATTTTAGTGAGTACATGTGTATAATTTAAGTATTTATTTATATTATATAATCTCTCTCATTACTAGGATATTAGTATATATAAATATAGAAAATGCATATATGAATAATATTTATAAAATAATGAGATTTAATAGTTTGACATTTGTAAAAAATAGAAGTAAAATTGGTTACTTTAGATTATTATGTGGCATTAATAAGGAAATAATAAATTGAAAATATAGATTTCAGTTAGATCTATATTATATTGAAATTATTTTAATATGCAGAATTATTATTCTTGAATATTATAGTATTCTCTATCTTATTTATATTTCTGTAAGAGCTATGTGCCTTCATTTTTTCCTCTAAGAATGTTATTGTAGGAAGAGGGAGTTTGACACTAGATTGTACCCAAAATTGGATGAGTATCTCTTAAGATTGATATTCAAAGGGAGTTCGAAAGTCCATATGTGTGACTGTATGATTTTAATGGGCATGCCATGTACATCATGAGGAAGTGATGACTTCCAAATTATGTCACTTGTATTTGTAGAAGTTACTATGAGGTGATGATCTTACAATCACTTTTATTATGAGATCAAAGAAATTGAGTATATAGTGAAAGTCTTACATCTCAACATTCTAGGAAGCCATTACTCAAAGAGCATTGGTGAATATCATTAATATTTTGGAAGGCCAATACTCTTGATATTAGATGTGATATCAAAACCTTTTAGAGTACTTGGTAAATATCGTTGATATTCTAGGAGGACAATACTCTCGATATCAGATGTGATATCAAAACCTTTTGAGTACATGGTGAATATCAAATATATTTTGGGAGACCAATACTCTTGATATCAGTTGTGATATAAAACCTTATTAGAGTACTTGGTGAATATCATGTGTTGATATTTTGGAAGAGCAATACTTGCGATATCAAATGCGATAGAAAATGGTGGAAAACTTCTTAGATATCCATAAATTTTGTCATTCCTAATATTACCAATGGTGTAATATTTATTTTGTGTTTATCCTCCCTAACTAAGAGGAATTGTTGATGTTTGATACCTTCTGTCAAATAAACATATATATAATTATTTGAGATATAATTGAGATATAAATATATGAGAGAAATTTATACGTGTGTGTGTGTGTGTGATGTGTGTGTGATTAAATATAATATTATACTAATTATTTGATTATTGAATAGACATGTCTCATGAAGGGACATGTCTATTCATTACATATTCTCAATATAAATCTAAGAGAATGTTGCATTTGGAAAATACATACCAAATTCATGGCAATGCTTAGTACATTTGCAACGATCCCAGAATACCAACACCTACTTATATAACCCTTGTAATTGCACCTTTGCATACTAGCTTGCATTTTAGGGTTTATTATAGCTTAATTTTGCATTTAGATGTTGAAAGAGTTTTCTTTATCTTTCATGGATGTGTCAATTAACATCATTCATCTTCTCTCACTTCTCCCCAATCGGATCTTGTCATCTCCTTTTGGTTTTTGCTCACCTCTTTTCTATCATGTCATCAAAAGGGTTAATCTTATAATCACATCTATCTAACCTTTTTTATCCTCATATGGTCTTTTGACCTAAATTTTGAAATTCTATGATTTGCACAAAAATTGCACCCCTACCTAATTTCTACATCCTAGATCCATTTTCAGGATTGCAATCAAAATTTGGGTTCATGTTACTAGTCAAAATTGTGTTTTAAAATTTATGTCTTCTTCTACATAGTTGGTTGACATTTTGAGGCTTAATTTCTTAATCTTGTTGGTGCATTCATCATCTCTTCATTCCTTTATCATTTCTACTCTCTTCACCTCTCTTCTCTTTCATTTCATTTCATCTTTCTTAATGTCTTGACCTAATTATGATGATTTACCTTTCTTGGTCAAACTTAGTTATACTAGGGCATAATATGATCACTTGGTGGTCACTCTTTGGCCTTAATCACTCATTTTAAATCATGGACCTTTTATCTCAATTTGATCAAATCTAGCTCATTTTTGTATCTTCTCTATCAAATTTTGATTTTGATCCTGAGTGGGCAAGAATACTCTATCATTATTTTTCTACTATTGTTATTTCTCTAAGGTATATGCTTGACCTTTCTATCTTCTCTTGATCTATTTACTTTATTTGGCTATTTTTCTTAACATATCAGTGCTTGTCTTGGGTATTGATGTTGTTTATCTCTCTCAATATTCAATTATGTTGTTAACTAACTACATATTCAGGATTTGTTATATCTTTGTACTTTGTTCTTCGTGTAATCACCCAAAAATGGTATAGTCAAATAGGTGTCCTTAATCTCAAAAATCAAACAAAAATTATCAAAATTCCTATCAAAAAAGGTAATATATTTCTATTACTTGATCTAGACAGTGTATGAAATTGCATGAAACCCTTAAAATGCAATAATCCTCAAAAAAAATCAAATAATTCCTAAATATACAATGATAATTACCAATAAACCACCATGAACTATTTAATTTAATTCAAATATCCTAGCACATTAATTAAATTAAACCCATTTGCTAATTACATATCATAAAGGAATTAAAATTGATCAAATTGAATTAAATCTCCAAAAAATCAATTATTGAATTAAATATTCAATAAATTGAGAGAAATTGAATAAAAGGTATAAATATTCAATTTAATTTAATTATCTCTAATTATCCTCTCAAAAAGGGAAAATTGATTAAAATAAAGTGTTCAGTTGAGTTCAAATATTCAATTATCTTCTCCAAAATTGAAAATTGATGAAAACAAGGATTGATTGAAATAGTTTAGCTAAGTTTTAATTTCATAACAAAAAAATCAAATATTAAATAGAATAGTTAACTTGGCCATGCATAAATAAAAAAGGAAAGTCAAGGGAATTCTACCATTATTTTAGGAGATTTATTGGGCTATCTAACCCAGTCAACTCTCAATAACTCCCAATCAGAGGCAATGAACTAGTTTGTCATCTCCTACAAAGACTATGTCTAACAAAAGGTGTGTGGAGTTGAACTCAACTCTTCTTCATCTTGGAAATATCTATAAAAGAAGGTCTTCTAACCTTCATTTCTCATAAGATGTATGTGCAATTGAAGAGTAAGATTACAATACTAGAATTTCTATAGAGATATTGTACATCAGAATTTATTTAGATTATTTCTTTGTTAGTTCATATAGATTCCATTATATTTTTTTTTTCATTCATCAATTTTTCATACATATATGCATGCAAAAATACCAAAAAAATAGCTTAGATTTGCATTCATACTAAAATCTTTCATTTCAATAGCATCTAGTCATTGATACATCTTTCGATCTGAGAGCTACAAAATCCTATTGAATAGAAGGAAATAAGTCACCTTCACATGGTATTTTTCATATTGTTTTTTTTCTAATTTAATTGACCATGGATGTAATTATTTATTAAAGTGTGGTGTTTATAGATACAGATACCATCTTCCACACCCACACTTTGGAGTGAGATCTCTTTAACACTTGCTATCTTGTTATCTTCATTCTTTGATGTAATGTGTTCTTAGGCTAATCACACATTAGTCAAAGAGGGTAAAATATAATCACACAAAAATGGTCATCTAGACTATAAGCCTCCTTTCTAGCATTTTTGTTTAAAATTTATCCACTACTTATCTTTGATCAAATCATCACTTTATCATTTATTTAATGTTAACCTATGTTTTGACAACTTTATCCTAAGTCTCTTATTTAATTGAAAGAACTTGCTCCCTTTTAATTAAATAAAATTCCCCAAGTCCTACTTATCCTAAGTGTGCACAAGAAAACTATTATTCGTATTTCTAAAAACAAAAGGAAAAGGATTTTTGTCTTAATGAGGTGCACACTTTCCAAGGTGAGTGAAATATTTATTCTCTTGCATACATGTTTTTCCTCTTAAAATCAACTATTGATCTTGCTTTGGTGAGATTCTTGTGCACATGGATCACTCAAGGTGCATTCTCCACTCTTGATTAGGCCTCTCTTGCTTCTTAATGACAACCATCCATTATCTTTAAAAGGACAGTCTCTCCTTATTCTATCATCTTATGTTTATATACTAATGTTATGTTGTAGTATCTCTAGGTGACTTTGGATCTTTGAATAGCTTGGATAATTCTTGCATTATAGTTTGGTTTTCATTTTACTTGCATCATAGCTTTTTGGCATTCTTAGTTTAGCTTTTTTTATGCTCTAGGTTATCTTCCATAGCTTAATTAGGAAGGTTTTTTAATACTCTTATTCCACTAGTTTAGCTTTCATTGCATTTGCATATTGATTCTTGGATACTAGAATTCTTTCTCTTATCTTTTAAATTCTTGTTCTATGGTGCACCTTGCAAGGGTTGCATAGCTTGGTTCATTTGAGAGTTACCATACTACTATTGTGCACCTTTGCACATCATAGATAGAGAGCTTTAAATCCCCTCTCAAGTCACTCTCTTCATGGGTATTCTTAAGAATTAATGGTTATAGAAGTGTGCCTACCTTATAGTATACACTTACAAGGTAAGATAAGAGATATTAAATCTAGATAAAGGATAACAATTTTGAGACCTCCTTACACAAATATATTGCATTTATATGACAATTTTTTTCGTTCTTATAGGTCTACTAAGATGACCAATATTTTAAATTTTTTTTTAGTTTCAAGTAGTATCTTGTAGATGCCTTTTTTGTACATCCAAGAATTTGTATACCATGCATACCCATTAGAATGCATAAATTTTTCTCACCTATTTGAGTTGTAGATTTATTTCCATATATTCTTAAAGCATAAGGGTGTCTTTTACCAATTTCAATCATAATTTCCAAGGTATTTGTGGCCATATGCATTTGTTTAGGACTTATACCTCAGGCATCATATGTTCTCTTGGACCAGGAGCACCTTGAATACTAGTGGCAGTAGGAGGGGTAACACATTGATCCAATACATAAGAATAATAAAATAACCTGTTGGCTCCTAATTTAACAGTTTTGGAAACTACCAAGAAACCAGAAAAATGCATCTAAGACTAGCAACTTCCTATGATGGATACATTTGAATGCAGTCTTGGGACAACTATAAGGCTACACTCCTTCTGCACTTCAAGCTCTACGAGACCTAGGCGGGTGAACCTCTTAAGATCTAACTATGTGACTAGTGCAATAAACATAATCAAGATCTAGAATAGTAGATAAAACCCCTAATTCTTCTATGCTTAACCAAGAGATCACAAGCATGAAATAGCTAAGAACATGACTCATGAAACTGGAAAGCTAAGTGCAGGTTATACTTTGAATACCTTTCAACATAAAATAAAAATGATTTAATAGATTGATGATAGCAAGACCTAGGTATGAGCAACAAAAATTTAATGATCCTATATGTGATTAGTGCCTTATCTATTGGGTAATTAAATGAATTGCAAATGTACATCTCATTGAAATCTATGACATAATCCCTACATCAAGATCCCTGATCTATCATTCACCTTGTGAATAGACATCTGCATCAAAAATGAATCTCATACTCAAACAATCCTTTAATGAAATCTATAAACCCTATGATAAACACCAAGAAATTACATGGCTCTTTGTTCCATTAGCAAGATATTTCAATCACATACATCACTAAATGAGATGCAACCTAATCTATGATCCTTGATCACAAACTAGAAAAGATTACAGATCCATAAATAGGAGACAAGACTCAAATTGAATTTGGAAACTTTTGTTGTATTTTATTCATTCTCCTTGAAAATGAATACATGAAAGATGTACAGAAACTAACTCATAAATCATCTAATAGACTAGAAATATCTGCATAAAACATGAAATGTTGTTCAATACAATAGAGAAATGTTGGGTGTGTGGCTTTTCACAGCCTGAGTAGAGCTCAAAGAACTAGAAATTGAAAACCAACCAACGACCATTCAGAAAAGAAGAAAGAAAATGTATGAAGAGGGCAATTCTCAGATTGATTTTACAGTTGACAAGTGTCCCTTCAGAATTCCCTTTCAAGAAGATGAAAAAAAACTCTCTCTCCCTTCTCTCTACAACTGCATATCATATCTAATCCTCATCATTTGGCCTCTACCAGGCAAAAAAAGATTAGAAATCTGATGATGAAAAGCATGTAACTGATCCTAATGTAAAAGTGAATTGAAGGTAAAAGTAACAAATCAGTTGAAAATGCCTTGAGAAGACAAGAAAACAACCTCAAGTTGATTTTCTTCACTTTTAGATTGCAACAGACCTTTAAAACCATCCTCTAACCAATCTTAATCATCAATGAAGAACTCAGCCTGTTCTGTCGTCGATGCCTCTACTTTCACAAATTGTCCTATAACTTGAACCAGGAAGCACCTGTGCAAAAAAAAACTCCAGATTTGGAAATTTTAGGTTCTCTCGGTTCCAACGATATATTGGAGTGCCCAATTCGGTTAAAAATTGCCCCAAATATGGCCACTTGAAAATTTAAGCCTCTGAACTCCATGGTTTGCATTATAACTTGCAAAATTTTATTCCTCCCTCTGTAGTTTGACTATATTAATAATCTTCAATTTTATTTTTAAAAAATTGACTACACGTGATCTCATTAGGAATATAAAAATGAATTTTAAATTTGAACCTTTGCAATTTTCTACCCTTTTCCAATTCGGGTCAAATATATTTACCAACCTGTGACATGTGTTAGCTTCTGATTAGTTCAGCTCACTGCCACATCTGCCACATCATCAAAGGATGAGACCTACCACATGTCAAAAATTTGTTTCCCCGCATTATTTAAATTCCTACAACTCCATTATGCAGGGATGCGCAAACCGTCAGATCTCGCCACATGGCAAAATCCTATGCCTCTGTCTTGATCTACTCGTCCTTGCCATCACATCATCTGCAGGACCTGCTATGCCACATGGTGCCCAGGCGCATCCTCGCATTATTTAACTACCTTGCAACTTTTTTTTCCAGGATGCACACGCTGTCGGATCAATCCACGTGTTGAAATCTCATTCAATTTTTGATTTTGGTGCCACATCAGCATTGATGTAGTCTCGTTTAAAAATCTACTTAATCTTTGGTGCCACATCAGCATTGATGTAGTCTCGTTTAAAAGTCTACTTAATCTTTGTGCTAGCTGATGTCATCGGAGGGTCCATCACATAGTGTGCCCTTGTCTTTAATAAAGCCCAATCTTCAATTCATAACGTATAATCATTTGTGTACTATTTAAACATTATATTTTACCCTTCCACAGTAAATGTGGGATTAAGAGCTTTATTGTTCTTCCCTCTGTTGCAGAACTTTGCAATTTAGAGCATTCTCCATTATTCTTTGGCACGAGTGCGAGGTCTCTCTTTGCATGCATACTCTGCTATTTGATGGCAGCTCCATAAAACATTTCCTCCTTCATGTGAAAATTTGCCCTTGTTTTCAAATGCGTGGGTAGTCTCCTTTTCATGGTGTTGATTTCTCCCTGCGGCTTCATCCACGTTGCTCCCCTACTACTTTGAGTGCAAATTCTTTGTTTAAACTGCCCTCTCTTTTGTGGGGACTCTCCTTTTTGGATGGTGGCTTCTTTTTTAGGGCATTCTTTTCCTTAGCGTCCCCTATTTTGCTGACGTGGGCTCTGAGTGGACGTGTCTGCATTGGACTTCAGCTATGGCTTGAAGTGTCTTTTAATGCATGAATTCCTTTCCAGGCGTGAGCAGAGCTTCCCTCTAGTTGGATGCAACTTAACTTGCTGTTAGCAACTTCTAAACTCCCCCACATTTCCAACTTGTGCTGGTGTCTTCTTTGTACGGGCTTTCCTGCCCCTTTTACTGCATTTTCTTAGCTTGGACGTGGGTGCACTTTCTCCAAACATGAGATGCTGTCTTCAAACATAAGGAACTTTCTCCTGGCATGTAATTCATGGACGTTCTGCAAATGCTCTGCCTCCCTTAGGCATGAGATGCTCTGCTTTGACTGACTGCAGCTACTCTTCAACGTGCCTTCTTGGTATGGGATGACCTCTTATCTTCACAGTGCACATCAAATTGTTTTCAATTGTAGGGGTTGATGCTTTTCAAGAAGCGATTCTATGATTTGTGTCAGCTAAGGCCTTGAAAGTCATCAACGCATCATAGTTGCTAATAACTTGGGATTGAGAAACTCTATAAAGGGGAAATAACACCACTAAGAGTACCATATATATTTGTAAGGTAGCATAATTGACAATCTTTTCATTGATAAATCTATTCTCTCAATGCTTAAAACCCCCAAAAGTTTTATAGCAATTCGAGAGTCAAAAGGATTTTAACACTACATTTGCTAAATCCTTATGGAGTGGCTAAAAGATAGATAATAGCACATTCTCTGAATTATTTCCCATTCACTTTCACATGGAGCTCCTTCTTGGACCTGTGACTTTGCTCTACTTCCTCCAATACCCCCTTTTGGGCTTACACTTTATACTCTTTTCATCAAAATAAGTACCCATGTGATCTGAATGCGAATGAGATTTCTTATCAAGGGTACAGAAACTGTGCCTACTGATAGGATCACAACCTTTGAGAATATTTATGAAAAGATATTTATCATTCTAATACAATTTAGCCGAGCCCCCAAAGTGGGTTCAACTAAAAAAAAAATCATTTCTGAACAACTGAATCCTCAAACTGGCCTGTTAACCTCTTAATATCCACTGGAATTGATTTCGATCATTAATTGGTCATTAAAATCTCATTTTATCATTTTCTGCAAACTGTCACTTTTATGTCAGGAGGTCCATTGACTGGCCTTAAAAATTGACCCAAACAGATAACTGGGCTCTGAAAACTGGCACACTAATTCTTTGCTTTGTGTAATCTTACCCCGTCAGATCTTGTCTTATGATGAATTCGAGGTCAAAATATATTGACTATCAAAGTTGCCCTCTCATATTTAGCTGCAAGAAAAAAGGTCAAAAAATAACAAACTGGGTCTGGAATCGGCTTGGAAAACTAGGCAAATGAGCACATGGGGAAATGGAAACTGGGACACTCATTCTTTTTCACGAGGATATTATGGATCTACGATTTAGGCTCATGATGAATAACTAGGCAAATTTGACAAGCATCAGAAATTGACTACCTGGATTTGCAGGACAGGAAATAATGACAACATAACAATTTTTACAAATAGAATGACCCTGGAAAAGTGTGCAAACGGCTTTGTCAAGGCTTAAAAACTGACACACTTATAGTATTTTCAGTATAGAACACAAGGAAACAAACCATTCAATCTCACCTATCACGGATCAGGAGATATGATGTCATGAATAGGGGTTCCAATCAATCTGCAAATACTTGACACCAGTAAAATTTTAGAGCTTCCATTTGGAATCGCGTTTGAAAACTGATCAAACAGATTCGTCAAGAGTTGAAACTTGAAACATGATAAGTCTCTGAAGTCTATAATGTAATGCAAAAGGAATTTTAGCATTTTGGTCAACTGGTCAAAATTTATTATGAGTCAAACAGGGCTTCCTAGAATTAGGTGCAAAGTGCAAAAGCACAAAAACAGTAACTGACCCACTTTGAGGGATTCAAAACCTAGTCAAACAGACTCGAAATGACTCGAAATCTAAAACATAGGTTCTCGAGTATGGACACTAGACATTCCCAAAGTGAAAAGTCATAAAAAAATTTTGGGTGCAAGATATTCAGATGCAAACAAGGCCTCCTGTCGCTGTTTGACACGGGTGAAAATTGCAGATTTGGCAATTGCTTAAAACAAGACTTCGCCAAATAGCTCGGAAAGATGTTTTAACTTCATGGAATAGGTAGACAGGCTGAATGAAAGGTGTTAGAACCATTGAACACCTCTGGGGCCTTATAGGTACTGTCAGGTACATTTGCATTTATGAGGCTTTCATAGGCTTGACTTGATTCAAAAAAAATTAATGGTACTCAAAATTGACCTTGCAATTTTTAGTCCCAACATAACCTATAAGGTCCTAAATTTATGTAATTGAGGCTATTAGCAAATGTTAATATGTTTTGAGTCAAATAATGTTCATAAGCTCAAATTACCAATATTGTGCAATAGGGCCTATAAGGGTTATGGGGTAAATCAAGGGTTTTTTTTGTGAAAATGTGTTTTTAGGTTATAAATAGGCCTTTTTAATGAAGAGGGACAGCACTTAACATTAGGAGTCAATATGTTATTTATTTATCAACTGTAACAACATAAAAATGAATATATTAAGTCTATTAAGAATTTGGCTTTTGTGGCACTTGATTTGGTTGAGTATAGGCAAAGATATCTTGGTTTGAACCAAAACTAGTCCAAACCCTCATATAGGATAATTAATCATAAACAACAAGTAGTTTATTCCCTATTACATGTGCAATAAGTCCTAGAATATTTTAGGAGAATGGGATAATATGTATTTTATCAATTACTTGATGATTCAACACTCCATGTAGCTAATTATATGAGGATTTTTTAAAGGAAAGATGATAGAGTATTTCTACACCCTCGGGATCAAAATTGAAATGAGGAAAAAGGGAATGTAGAAATTAACCAAATATGAGAAAATTGAGATATAAAAAATTCTTTGATGATAGATATGAGATTAGAACCAAAGAGTGACCATAAAGAAGTGATATAACGCTCCAATTTGACCAAAGTTGACCAAGAAAGATAAGGTTTTAAAATTAGGTCAAATTAAGTAGAAAGATGATTTAGAAGTAAAGGATGTGAATTTAAGTAGGTATGAAGTGTAGAAATGATGAAGACATGGAGAAATGAAGATGTCCCAATGAAGATTTGAAGATTAGACCTCAAAAGGTCTTCGAACTATATAGAGGAAGGTAGAATTTTGAAATGCAATTTTAACTATCAATATGAACTTGGATTTGATTTTCATCCTTAAAATGGATCTAGGATGTCGAAATCAACTAAGAGTGTAATTTTCATGGAATTCTGAGAAGTTTGAAAAATGAGTCAAAATGAGATCGGAGAACTATATAAGGGATCCAAGGGTCATTTTCAATTCATTTGTCTTTTGTGATTTTGGAGAGGTTTTGAAAAATTTGGAAAGAGATCTTGGCACTTACTAGCATTCTAACCCACAGACACCATTTTGAGCATAGTTGGTTACACAACCAACCACCCAAGTATGAGCCCCTAGTGAGTCTTCCAAAACTTTTTATTTTTTTGAGCATTTAACATATTTTTAAATGGTTTATAGGGATTTTGACAAAAATATCACATAATGCTTTAAACCTTTTGCACGAATACTTTAAGAAGTATTGTGAGATACTTCAATCATACAAAACATATTGCACACTATAATAAAGTTATATCATATCAACCCTACCCAAATATTACATGGCATGGTGCAAAATATTGCTCGACAAGAAAGTATCACCTAGGTAGTATAAAAAATATCACACGATCATTGTTCAAAAAATTGTATTGCCTAGTTATAACGAGAAGTATTGTACGAGTTATTTTTGAGATTTTTTTGAATGTTTAGTGTTAAATTTTGCATGTGTAAGCATTATTTTCTATGGTTTTGATCAATTGATGATGTTCTTGATCTAATATTGATGTTTTTTATGTTTGTTTTGACTCAATTTTGCATATGATCTTTCTTGCACTATGGATTAGGGCCCCCAGGGTGGTGGGGTTATGAGTCCTCCATTATTTAGATGATAACAAGAAGGTAGATATAGTAATTATGGGATTGAGGTGGTTGACACGCATGCCCCATATATGGGAAAACCACAAGTTTTTGACTACTTTAGCTAAGTGGTTGCATAGCAAGAACAACACCTTCCATTTGTCTATGGGTGAGGCCACTATCACATTGGAGGATATTTATCACATCCTTCATGTACCATGCCACAAAGATCTTATAAGTATGATTGTTTAGGTTTTGATGCTCATTTGTTTCAAGTTATTTTTATCCATATGAGATGTACTAATGTGAGTTTTTGCATGTCATAGTTTTATTACAATCAAACCTCAATAGAGTGGAAGTTAGTGTTGCAGTAGTTGTTTTAGGATGTCACTATCCTAGATCACCACTTGAGCTAGGAGTGGATCATAGATGAGTATGGAGATGAGTACCCATTACCCTACCTTCTTCATTCACTAGTTTCCCAGGTGCTTCTCACTGCTAGGGGTTGGAAGGGCTTTCCCTTCATATGAGGTTGATTGATTGTGAACTTGATTGGGTAGCCCCAAAGGATGACATGGGGACCTACTATCCTAGTAGACATTTACCATGAGCTACATGAGATTTAATATTGAGAGGGCAAGACCTAGGCATGCGGTATAGTGTTGGACCAAGTATGGGAATAGGAGCATATTATAGTGATTCAACAGCAAGTGTAGCCACAAGAGCACAATGAGCCATCCATATTTAGATACACAAGGTTCATCCCTCATAGTCATAGTGGGGATGTGACATACTACTGATGCTTGTTTAATGATCTTATCTCTTTTGTCTAGCAACCATATCGGTAGTGTCATAGATGGTCTGATGCATGGGATCTAGAGTACATGCAATATAGTCAGCCATCTCTAGGGAGGCACTTAGAGATTGTAGAGAAATGTTTACAAACTGAGTATGGTAGTAGTTTGGTTAGTGACAAGTGATCTCAATGGAGATCACCACCTAAGTGCACTTACATAATGAGGAGGCATAGGGTTGGTTGCCCATGTTAGATTATCATATCTCTTTAAGGGATACAATAACATTGATGTCAAAGCCTTGGGATTATTGCCCAGATCTAGCAGATGCAGGGGCATATCTAACATATTTATATGAGATGTAGATACATCCCTTTCCTAGATTCACACGGCTAGATGTACCATCTCTAGTAGCAAGACAAAGGGGGAGTGGTGGAGATAGTGGAGGAGGTAGAGGTAGGGGTGGTAAGTGGATAGAGGTTGAGAGTAGTTCTCAAGAAGGTGGAAGGAGATGGACATAGGCCCAAGCTGCAAGAGAGGAGGAGAGTGGGGAAGAGGAGGAGGAGTAGCATCCACTGAGACACAAGAGGGTAGAGCAAGTGGATCCATGATAGAAGAAACCTTTTAGGAGTTGGGGGTAGGATGAAAAAGATGCCAGGATTTGGTCCCTAGATATAAAGCTACAGATAGCATAGATTACTCTTTTAGTGCAGGATTATCATTTGATAGATGAGCAAGAATGGGGAGAGTAGCTCCATAGGGAGAAAGTTGTCCCTAAGCTAGAGTCAGAGCACCATGGGGCAATGGCCACCTATAATTATGTTACATATAGAGGTGTGGTGCCATTGAGATAGGGACTTCTAGATTACTCATAGTGGGAAAGGAGATTAGAGGGTGTGGTTTAGCGGCCAAATAGGAGAAAGGCTCCACCTCTATGACCACCACTAGCCCAGGAAGGCAGTAGTTAGTCCTAGAGTTAAAAGTAGGTCTAGAATGATTTCCTTGTGACATTTTTGTTGTATCATATGTATTTTGAGGCATTCATCCATATTTTAGATCCCATATTGTACATATATTGTGACACATTTGATATATATGAGATACTAGATTTGATCAATGTTCTTTTGTATTTGTTTCATCTTTATGCTCATATGTTTGATGTTGTATATGGGTATTTTAGAATTTGTGTTTATATTTCCATGTATGTTTTGGTTTTTGCTCATGTTTATGTATGCTTAGTTTTATGTTCATGTTTATATACTCATAGATCTCTCTCATGGATAGTTTTTTAGATCTCGTGTTTGTGATATAGACTCATGTTTTGAAAATGTGATACTTTGATAAATTAGATGTGGTGCTTAGATTAACCTCTTTTGATGATAGGATAACAAAGAGGTGACATGAAAGGTCAAGAAAATGGAAAGATGTGATTGAGAAGAAAGTGAAGAGAATATGAAAGTAATTAGTTGATGTGTCCATGAAAAGATGAAGAAAGTGCTCTTCCTAAATGCAAAATACAAGACTAATAAAGAGTGTACCTATGATGCAAACTAGGATGCAAAAATGGTTTACTTGCAAGGGATGCAAACCATTTAGGCTCTAATTTCAACATTGGGCATTATTAGGGACATCAAAAGATGATAAAATCATCACTAGTATAACTATGAGGATATGAATATGATCTATGTTAGATAGAAATGTGGGAATCCAACTTAAGCATCAAAGACATGTAGGTCAAGATGACTAATGTAGTTAGATTCCCTAAGTTTAGTAGAGTGAGATTAAACTTGTGTCAAGGCATGTATGCCAGGATAACCCTTGAGTGCAATCTTGCAAAAAATAAATTCAGATGATACATTGTAAGTCCAAAGTGTTAAGTAGGACAAGCATGAATTCTCTAAACACCTTAGGATAAAAAATTATACCCACAAGTAGAAAGCAAGTAAAACATGCCCCATGCCCCCAATTTTCTAGTCTAGGACATCCTTGAAAGACTATTAGGGAGGGAACACTCAGCAAAGAAATCATCATGAGTAGCATACAAAGAAGATAAAGTTTATCATAGCTCAAATAGTTTAATGTTTAAGTGCACGTATGTAAGTCACATGGCCAAATCTACAAGACTTGAATCTAACAATGAGAAATATCATAGCATCCTAGACTCTGGGTAAAGTATCTGAAAAGTGTTGAGAAACACTTGATGTTAATGGGGGTAGTGTTGAAAATACTATTTTGAATGAGTTTCCAAAGAAACCCTAACACACAAGGAGACCCTGATAAGATAAGTAGGCATGCCCCCTAGACAAGGACAAGAGACAATTCCAAGCTAGGATATGTGTTGTCAAGTGAGTGAGACTGATAGGCATAAGTGTGAGGGTCTCAAGTAGCACCTATTTCTAGGTTTTCACCACTTGGCAAATTTTTTCAGGATTTTTTTTATTTTTTTTGTACTTTTTGATTTTTTTGGTGATACATCAAAGCACATCTTGCTAGGTTTTCACTAATATGGTCTTTTTTTAGGACATTTTCTCTTTTTTAGGATTTTTTTAGGATCAATATGTATATACAAATACTTGAATTGTGAGCTTTAAGCATAGAATTTCTTTAGATGTATAATGTTGATAGGCTCAACAAGTTGTTCCCCCTTAGGAGTAAAAATCTAATAAGCACCAGATCCAAAAAAAATAATTGATAATGTAAGGACTCAACCAATTAGGCTCAAATTTCCCTTTTTATTCCCTATTTTTCTTATTTTTGGGGTTTTCTCAAAGCTGAAGCTCCACTTGGAACTCATAAGGATGGGCCTTTTTGTTGTAGGTAGTGGACATCCTTTTCTGATAAGCCCTCATATGATCAAAAGCATCCTTGCAGCAGTCATCAAGGGTTTCTAGCTCTTGTATCCTTGTAGCCTTATGGTCTTCATTAGTTATCAACCCATGTAAGGAGACTCGCAGTGAGGGAATCTTGACTTCTAAGGGTAAGTAACCTTAGTACCATAGACTAATGGAAAAGGGATAGCCCCTATAGGAGTATGTATAGTGGTCCTAGAAGGCTAGAGTGTCGAATTGCTCTGTAGTTGCTAATCTCTACCTGATTTTTGAACCATTTTGTGTAGAATTTTGAGAAATATTTTTTAGAAGCCTCATCTTGGTCATTCCCTTAAGGATAGTTGATTGAGGACTAGTGTTGTTTGATCATGAATTTCTTGCAAATTTGTTTAAGGTCCTTGTTTTTGAACTATCCTCTGTTATCAATAACAATGGAGGATGGGATGCTATAGTGACAAATAATGTGGTTGAGTATAAATAGGGAAACATGCTTACCTATAGTAGCAGATAAACATATAGCTTCGACCCATTTTGTAAAGTATTTTCTTGTTGTAATGATAAACTTATGGCCACTAGATGAACTTGGATGAATTTTTCCTACCAATCCAAAGGCCCACTATTGAGATGGTCCATATGTAACAAAAGGTATAAGCTCACATCTAGGAGCATGAATCAAATTACCATATAGCAGACATTTATTACAACATTTAGCATATTGAACATCATTAGCCTATATAGTTGGCTAATAATAGCTCATCCTAATTAGTTTACTAGCAAGTGCAAGGCCATTAGAGTGTGCCTTCCAAATACTGTTGTGGACTTGCACTAATGCCATTTTAGACTCTTCTAGTTCTAGACACTTAAGAAGTGTTCCATGTAGAATCTTCACATACAAGTCACCAGAGACCAGGGTGTGGTGTGAGGCATTATAAAGGAGTTGGCATTTTTGGTCGCATGTGGTATTTTTAGGAATCATTTGATCATGTGGGTAGGAGAAAATGGTGGAGTAGCAAGATGAATCATGGTCAATAATGGTGTAGATCACATGATTATTAAAAGAATCATATGTGGGATGACATAATTCCTCCACCAAGAACTCAAAGCATGATTCATATTCTTGTAACTAAAGAATGGATGCTAGAGTAGCCATAGCATCTACAGCCTTATTTTCTACTCTAGGAATTTCTTAAAATGTCACAAATGTGAAATAGTTTTATAGAGCATCAATCAATTTCTTGTAAGGTACCAACTTGTCATCTTTGGTTTGATAATAATTATTAACTTGATTAAGAACAAGTTGGGAGTCTCCATAAATGTGTAGCTATGTGATCCTTCATTCTAAAGCCATTTTAATCCCATTTTTTAAGGCCTTATACTCTACTATATTATTAGTGCAAGGAAATAGGAGTTTGTATGACTTAGGGATCATGTAACTATGAGGTGTGATAAATAGAATGCCTTCACTAGCCCCATTTTGGGTGCAAGAACTATCAAAGAACATCTTATAGGTTATTTTATTAATATACATGATGGAAGCATCAAGAAATTCAATCTACATAGGAACTGTATCTTACAATGGAACATTTGTAAGTCGATCAACTATGGCTTTCCCTTTGATAGATTTGCATTCAACTTATTGAATTTCAAATTTGGAGGGAGTCATCATCCATTTATGCTAATGTCTGATAACTACATATTTACTCAATAGATATTTGAGGGGACCAATCTTTTTAATTAGATGCACTATATGCGCCAACATGTACTGTCTAAGTTTTTGGGAGGAAAATACCACTACAAAGCAAGCCTTCTCAATGTTTTTTTATTTCATCTCATAAGCCACTAGAGTGTGACTAATGTAGTAAATAGCATGGTCATTTCCATTTTTATCACTTTGTGCTAGCAATTCTCCTAGTGATGAGTCTATATCTAAGATATATAGTATGAAAGGTTTTCTTGGTATGGGTGGCATCGATACTAGAGGTTTAGCCAATTATCCTTTGATTTGATCTAAGCTTTATTGACATTCTTTGTTCTAGATACATGTAGAGCCTTTGTGCAAGTTCTTTTTGAAGGATTGAGCTTTATCAACCAATTGAGATATGAACCCCCTAATGGATTATAGATGTCCCTGAAGACCTCTTAATTGACTAATATTTCTAGGACGAGGCATTTCCATGATGTCTTGCACCTTTTAGGGATAAACTTCAATGCCTTTTGTGGATATGATATAGCCTAAAAATGTTCCTGATGTGACCCCAAAGGTACACTTTTTACGATTTAGGCTAAGATGAAATTGGTACATGCAGTCCAATATCAAACTAAGGTCATCAAGATGTGTGTCTCTTTTTTTATATTTGGCCAATGTCTCATAAACATAGTCTACCATATTTTTGTGCATCAGTCATGGAAGATGTGTTGGCAATATGGTTAGATAGATTTCTTAATGGTTTTCATTTATGGAAACATACATTTATTATTTCATTTATGTATTTAGATATAGAAAATTGTCTAAGTGTTAGACAGATTGTAGCAGCACAGTGAATAGATGATAAGTGTATGGATGAATCATTGAGAGTTAGCTCTTTCAAAGTTAAGAATAGCTTCATGATAGTATCATGTGCAAGTGTCAAAATGTGTATGGATAGTATGGCATGAGTTATGATTAAAATACCAGTGTAGGTATTCAACAGTGCAAAACCAGGCATAGTAGAGAATTAAATTGTACAACCTTAGGAATTATTTTGGTTATAAAATAATTACTAAATTATGTTGACCTAACTATGTGGACATTATTTTATATTATTTCAAGTGTGTGAACACATGAAGGCCGACTAAGTAGAGTTTTGTAAATGTGCAAGGTATAAGTAGAAATTTTATCTTGCACAATAATTAAGATGTGAGAAGATATGCAAATTATTTGTGTGAATGATCTAAAAAATATGAGAGCCTTATGTGATGTGAATTTTGATGTATGATAAGAACAAGTGTGAAGTAAAGAAGACAACAAGTATTGTACGTATATCTGTTCTTGTGAAGAGTTGAATTGTATAATTACATGTTAGGGCAGTGGGCTCTTCTTGCATACATTGCATTTGTTCTACCAAATCCTAATGGGTTTGAGGCTTCTAACAAGGTCTAGCCTCTTAACAAGTACTTGGGACACTATATGTAGTTCATAAACTCCTAATAGGGTCAAAATCCTTAACAAGATCCTATTATTTAGTGAATCATCTAGTGGGTATCATCCCCACCTAAGTTTTTCCTTGGCCAAGGTTTCCCTAGTTAAAAAATAATGGTGTTATGACTTATCTATGTGCATGGTTATATTTACTAATTAGAGTTGTTGGTTTTCTTTCATATGCAAGTTATAAAGTAATTAACAATATTCAATTATGGGAAAAAGTTTGTGGAATACTAATTCACCCCCCCCCAGTATTATCTATTACTAACAATTGATATTAGAGAATGGTTACTTTGAAGAGGCTTGATAGCTTATGTAAGATTCTAGTAAATATGGAATAGTTGAAGAAAAACCTAGAAGAAGCTCTTGAGAAGATTGACCTTCTTACTAAAGAAAGAGATAACCTAAAAGATAGATATGAAGATGTAAAAATCTACATAAGTAAACTGAAAGACAAGATTGATGATCCAAAATCTAACAAGGAATCAATTATGTAGACTAGTGACAATGATGAAGTAAGAGATCTATAGAAAGAAAATGAGATCTATGAAATGAAAATAGTTGAGCTTAAGTTGAGTCTTAAGAAAAATGGTGGTAAGAATGAACCAGAACTAAAAACTGAGAATGTAGATCTTAGATCCCAGTTAATTCAAGTTACATCTAAACTAGATACTATCAAGATTGAACATGTTGAGTTAGAAAAGTATAACATTATTGTGAAAGGAGAATTCATACAAGCTACAAAATAATTAGAGAAACTTTGTTCTTTTAGTGAGAAGATAGATCAGTAGATATTTCATAAGAGACCTTCTTATGACAAGACAGGACTTGGATATCTAATTAGAGAGAAATCAACCAAGAAAGTTGAAATCAAAAGCAAAACATATCCACTTATTGGATCCCCTAAGGAATCCAATTTGAGTCAGGTAGAATCGAGCACATCTACTAAAGTATCAAAGGAAGTCGAGTTAATTGATTTGTCAACCAAACCTAATGAGCCTAAGAAAATAGAGAAAGTTGATGAACCTAAGCAAGATGAACCACCCAAGGAAGAAAGATGTGAGTTTA
The DNA here is from genome assembly GCA_028749045.1 of Cupressus sempervirens. Classification (NCBI taxonomy): domain Eukaryota; kingdom Viridiplantae; phylum Streptophyta; class Pinopsida; order Cupressales; family Cupressaceae; genus Cupressus; species Cupressus sempervirens. Next base: position 449,541,661 of record CM053786.1, read on the forward strand.
GAGGTAGATGCTTCATATGTAATGAAGTTGGACACATGGAAAGAGATTTCACAGGTAAGTCATTTAAACCCATCACTAATTTCTATTGTTATAATTGTCATAGTAATGGACATAAGGTAGTAGAATATAAGAAACCTAAGTTTGATGGTAATAATGCAAATATTAGAATGTCTAGGAATACTAACCCTATAGGTAAAAAAAGGGGAAGATCACATTAAAAATCCAATTATGGAGAGACATCTAATGGTGAGAAGAACCAATTTGTATGTTACAAGTGTAACAATCTTGGACACATTCTGAAAAATTGTAGAGAACTTGAGAATCAAAATGGAAATAATTAGAGGAGAAATGCACCTGTATGTTGGTTATCTAATAACTTTGGACACACAAAAAGATATTACAGAATGGATAGAAGGAACTTTAACAAGAATCAAAATAATAGAAGGAATAATAATATAAATGACAAAAGGAATGATAATGGCAGTAACAACAATCAAAAGGAAGCAATAAAGAAACATGTTGATGAATTCAAGGAAGCATTTTTGATAGCTAAAGATCTAGAAATATCTTATACAGTATTGGAGGAACAATTTTTGAATGCACCTGATAAGACATTGAAGTCACGGATTGTTTATAGCTCATCCTATCTGAATTTAAAAGCTCTAACAATGGCAGAGCATCATTTGGTTATCACTGATGTTAGAGAGAGAGTTGGAAGTTGCATAGTTAATAGGAGGTTAAGGACATAGAGAGAAGTCTATGGTCAAGTGTGCAAGTCTTGATATGTTCGCAGTGAGCCAGAATTGAGAAATCAAGCTTACTAGTAAACAAAGATAGTATTTGAATCTATGGTAGATATCCATTTAATGTGCAATGTGATTTGGAATTATTTAAGGATTGTAAACAATATTGAATGTACCATTTTTTCATGCATCAATTTTGTAGTGAATTGAAGAGTGATTTGATAGCGAATTGAAGTGTGAAGTAAAGTTTGAGAAGAAAAAAGTTGCAAAAGCTTGAATCTAGTTTCTTTAGTATTTTAGTATTTGCATTTCAAATGCAAAGTCATAATTTGTATGATGTAAGTGAAAGATTGAGGTATGAGTTTAAGAAACATCCATTTATTTCTCTATTGGATGATCCATCGAGCACATTTTTACAAGTTTCAAAAAATGTGTTACATGTTGAGGACATCAAAAGTTACATCCGCTAGAAAATTGAGAGCATAGGTGATGATAAAATTCATGAGGATTTGGGAAAGATGTGTAACAATGACTTATCTTTGAAGTCTTAGTATGTGCACCTAGAGAATTTGAATTTGGTGAAGTATATGTTTTATGTGGAATTTGATAATAATGACTGGACTCAAATTATTTTGAGTAGGATAGATGATGATATGTTTTGGTTAGGAGATGAGAAGATTTTCATAGACAATGACCTAACTCATAAGGTCACAAGATTGAGCAATGAAGGATGTAATCCTATAAATGAGAAAAATGTTAGAAAAATAGTTGAGATGAACTTGAAGATGAAGTTTGACGGAAGGAACATGAAGGTTGAACCTATTAAAGATAAGGGAGTAAAGTTGTTAACCAAGATATTGGGGTACAAGTTGAACCATGGATCAAGGGTTAACTTAGTACTAGCTAGATTTCTTCATGCATCATATGTAATGGTAGTTGAAGGAAGGTCAACTTGTGTAAGATTTTTAGATTGCAACTGTTGGACAACATTGAAAGATTAAGAAGATAACAAATGTAGTTTTCATACTTTAGTCCCTATTGACCCACATATTATTTTATGCTACAAGAAATTTTCTTGGAATGAAAGATTGGGATAACAATGAGTACGCAATGAAGATGGTGACTCAATGCTAGAGATCCAAGATAGAGAATGTCAAAGATGATGACATTGATAGAATGATGAAAATTTTCCAATCAAAGATGAAACTAAGGTATATAATCCTCCATCTATGGTTGAAAAGTATAAGGAATAAATATGCTTCATGGTGGAAACTGACAACACTTGCATGGAAGTAGTAATTCCAAGAGTCAAATTCATTGAGCCTATGGGATATGACATGATTTTTGAGCTCATAGAAGGGTATGTATAGATTATTCTTGAATCTAAGTAGGACATCGAGTGCCCTAGATGGGGAACCTATGAGGAGAGATCAAGAGTAGTTCACTCTCAACTATATAGAAAAGAAATCACAAAAAAGGTTAAAAAGGAGATAGATTCCATCCTTAAGGAATTTGGCATGACAAGACAAGAGTTCAATGAGATTAAATAAATTGCACTAGAGATGAAAACCAGTAGTCAAATTGAGGTGTTGGCAAAAACTCCCATTATTGTGGTAGGACCTTTAGAAGGAAGAGAAATGGCACAACCTTGTGTGTAAGCTCCTATTCACCTTATGTAGTGGTTGCACAAGTTCAATTAGTGAGAACAAGATATGAATAGACTGTGAGGCAGCTAGAGGTGGAAGAACCTACTGCATAGAGGAAATCATGGAGATTGGTAAAGGTTAAGCAAGAACCTACACCACAAGCCAAGAAAAGGGTTAATAATATTACCAATGAGCCAGGAAAGAGGAGGAAAAGAATGTAGATAAGTAGTTCAAAAGGTTCTTAAGATGAAGCTAGAGATAAACCTATTGAACAAGATGTGCAGGAAGCAATAACAATAGCTAGAAAGAAAGCTTGAAAACCCAAGGCAAAGAATCTAAATATGTAGACAATAAATGATGATAATTTTGTATCGTTGAATAAATATTATAATATGTATAGTAATATGGATAGGAGGTAGTTAGAGAATGCTATTATAAGAAATATGATATTGAAGAAGAACAAACTTGAGAATATTAAAAATAAGATTCCTAAAGACCTATACAATAGGTTGATTAATAGGAAGAAGAGAGTGTTGGAAGAGGGTCTAAATATGAGGATCACAATAATAAATAAAATATGTGATGTTGGATCCGAAGAGGAATTAGAAAAAGTTTTGAAGGGTATTAATCCCTTGTTGAGGAACAAAAGAGGAGCAATCCTTTGAATGGAAGGCAATTATGAGGAATTCAGACAAGAAATAGAGGAGGCTATAGTAAAATATATGTCCTTGGTACCTAAGGTGAGTGCACAGACAAAGGGTGATAGTTTAGTGTATGTACAAGAAAATAAACCTTCCAATGAAAAGGAAGAAGAAGAGGAGACACAATAGAAACTTTCAGACCTCATATCATTATGGGTACTAAATCCATGCAAGTGTATAGTATGCACATAATAGTAGATACCAAAGAAAATCCTTTTGCAATATCTAGCCAATCTATTGTTGACAATATCACTACATATAGTAGCTTTGATGATGATGGGAAAGAATATAAGAAGAAACAAGAAGAAGAAGAGAAAAGAAAAGAGGTAGAAAATAAGAAAATAAGATAAGAAGAGGAGAAGAAAAGGAAAGAAGAAGAGGAGAAGAAGAGAATAAAGAAGAGGATGAAAAGAGAAAGAAAGATGAAGAGGATGCAAAGAAGGATGTTGAGGAAAAGAAGAAAGTAGAGGAAGAGAAGAAAAAGGAAGTTACACTTATTCCTATTATAGCTTCATTAGTAATAGTAGTTGGAACATCAGTAGCAATATCTATTCCATCTGATGATGAAGATCAGAAAGGCCTGATGAGCACTTTGAGTAAGTTATTTGAGAAGAATAAATCTATAAATTCTCTAGAAAAGACATTAATTGAAGTCTTGGATAGAATGCAAAGGATAATTACTACAACTATAGTTATTCTAGACTTGTAGTCAAAGGCCATGGAGTTGGTGAAAACCTTTTAAAAGGAATTCACAACCGTAGCAGAAGTAGCTTTAGCACAAGCTCAAGTTACTCATGATGTAGCTCTATTCAACACAGTTTGTAGCAATGTGCGTAATGATATGAAGGCACTTGATGGAAACATAAAGGGACTAAGAAAGCATATTGATGAGAAAAAAATATTGTATGGACAATGTGCATAGTCATACAAGTACCTTGTAGACTATGCGAGTCAGATAAAAGGTAAGACAAGTGAATTTGAAACACTCATTGTCAAGTTACAACTCCTAGAATCTAGAATCAAGGACTATGGAGTAGAAGTGGAGAAAATTCATGGTATGATCAGAGACTTGGGATCTAAGAAAGAGAAAGTAGCAAGGATATTTTCTAGTCTTAGAGAAATTTTTTCATCTAAAATCAATATTTTGTAGAGACAACTTGAGGAATGTCTTATAGCTAAGGCTTCCTATGACAAGTTTCCCTATACTAACTTTAGTGTAGCTGAAGTGGCATCCCATACACTTTGTGCACTAATCAAAATCTCAGAGACAATAAAGGAAAACTAGAAGAAAGAGATAGAAAGGCTAAATTTTTTATGTGAATTTTTTTCTAGACTAATAGGTTATTCAGTAGCAGAACACCCATTTTTTTTGTATATAGGTTTGGGCACCTTTGCCATTGATGTCAAAGGGGGAGAGTAATATGTAAGGAAAATTGTATATTCTATGTTTGTAAGGAGTATATACAAAGTGGAAGTAATAGTGTATATGTAAGGGGAAGTGTTCTTATGTATCAATGTAAAGGAGTGATAAGGGATATAACGATCCATCAAAACATGAATAAAATTGTTATGTTTTGAAGGAAATTTTGTAGTTACTTTACTTTTTATTTTTGTTATGTATGACATCATTTTGGAATTTAGCCAATTTTCCCAAATGTTGTCATCAATGCCAAAGGAGGAGATTGTTGGAAATATGGTCAGATAGATGTCTTAATAGTTATCATTTATCGCAACATACATTCAGTATTTCATTTATGCATTTAGATATAGAAAAAGTGTCTAAGTGTTAAACAGTTTGTAACAGCACACTGAATAGATGTTAAGAATATGGATGACTCATTGAGAGTTAGCTCTTATGTAGTGTATAAAATCTTCATGACAATATAATGATGATGTGTGCCAATGTGCAGATGTGCATGGACAGTACGGCGTAAGTTATGATCAAAATACCAATGCGAGTATTTAATAGTATAGAACAAAGCATAGTAGAGAATTGGATTGTACGGCCTTAGGAATTATTTTGGTTACAAAATAATTACTAAGTTATGTTGAGCCAACTATATGGACATTATTTTATATTATTTCAATCATGAGAACACATGAAGGCTGACTAAGAAAAGTTTTGAAAATGTGCAAGGTATTAATAGAAATCTTATCTTGCATAGTGATTGAAATGTGAGAAGATATGAAAACTATTTGTGTGAATAACTTGAAAGATATGCGAACCTTATGTGATGCAAATTCTGATGTATGATTAGAACAAGAGTGAATTATAGCAAACAACAAGTATTGTATGCATATCTATTCTTATGAATTACTAAATTGTATAATTGCATGTTAGGGTAGTGGGCTCTTCTTGCATACATTGTATTTCTTCTACCAACTCTTAATAGGGTTGAAGCAACTCTTAACAAGGTTGAGGCTTCTAAAAAGGCCTAGTCTCCTACTAGGGACTTGAGACACTATATGTACTTCATAGACTCCTAATAGGGTAATATCCTTAACAAGATCCTATTATTTAGTGAATAATCTAGTGGGCATCATCCCCACTGCAGTTTTCCCTAGCCAAGGTTTCCCTAGTTAACAAATAATGGTGTTATGAGTTATCTATGTGCATGGTTACATTTTTTATTTAGCATCTTTGGTTTACTTTCATATGAAAGTTATAAAGTAATTAACAATATTCAATTGTGGGAAAAAGTTTGTAGAATACTGATTCACCCCCTCCACATTATCTATTTTTAACAAGATGGTGGGCATGATATTCCAAAAAAAAAGGTACCCCGTGCACACGTAAAGGCTATATTTTCCTAATCTTCAAGATAAATTTCAATTTGATTGTAACCTAAGAATTCATCCATTAAAGAGTACATTTCATAACCTATGGTCATGACCACTATCATGTCTATGTTGGGCAGTGGACAATCATCCTTTGGGCATGCTTTGTTTAAATCTCTAAAATTAGTGCACACTCAAATGGACTTATCATGTTTGGGCATAGGTAAAATATTGGAGATCCACTCTACATAATCAGTAACTCTAATGAAGGTTGCACTTAAGAGCTTTTCTAGTTTTGCCTTAACTAAGAGAGCTACATGTGGATGTATTTTTCTCAACTTGTACTTAACAAGGTTGACACTAGGAGAGACCAATAGATGATGCATAATGAGATCATTATTAGGACCAAGCATATCTAAATAGGTCTAAGCAAAGTTGATTTTCTACTCTTGAAAGAACTTAGTGAATTTCTTTTTATATTTAGTCAATAGAGATTGAGCCACATGAATGATTTTAGGGGACTCTTTTACACCCATATTAATAGGTGTGGGCTCAATAATATTAAGAACTAAAGATTGATCTTGAAAATAGCTTGGTAGACTACCGAGTACCTCATCCTTAAGTGACTCAAGCAGGTTTTCACCCTTAGATATATCTTCTTTTTTTAAACTTTTTTGGGGATTAGACATTTCCACAAAGTGATGTTTGCCATCTAAACACTTATTTTTTGTTTTTCATTTAATTTTCTAACTGATCAGCTACTTGATATATGTCTGTATGATGTGAACCATAGGTTCACTAGTGGAAGATATCAGGGGTTTGATAGCACTGAGGTAGCAAGCGATCTCATAGTCATTTTGAAAAGATGGTAGTGTCGGTCATTGGTGTTAAGCAAACTAATCTATGAGATTAGGGTGGATTAATGAGGGAGAAGTGGAGGCTTCAAGGTTATTGATACCAAATGAGTCATCTCTAGTGATATGAGAGGTCAAGCCTATAGAGAAAGCTCTAAAACAATCCAAATCAGGAATAGACCTAGAGGGACCAACATGATCCACTAGAGAAATTTGTGAACTAAACTTGTGAGAACCTAGACTAGACTCATCAACTACATTTGGTTGGGTACAATAGGCATGGATGACAGCCACCCCTAACTCACAAGATGCATCAAAAAGGGATTCCCATTCATATGCACCAAAATGTATACTTAGGTTCTGAGCTATCAAGCGAGAAATTTTTTCTCTTATCCTTCCTCTATTGAGATCTTCATCATTAGATTCATCTAAATGGTGTTTTTTAGATGTGGAATCCTTGACATCATTAGAGGTGACCATATATTCTTCTCCTTAAATTAGGGAAGTGGGATTCATGAAATATTCATTATGTAGAGTAGTGGCAACAAAAGGTGGCTCATCACCCTCTGATTCACTACACATGGGCTCCCTCCTATCGAACCTTGAAAATTCATCTTCTAGTCCAAAGCCTAGGATGATAGTATCTCTATTTTTTAACCCTTAGTATGAGTTAAGGGTTCTATGAGAGCTTTATTATCACTAGGTAAGGACCCTTGGCCATGATAGCCCATGTTTGTCAAAATTTTATAGCCTTTTCCATAGTGTTTTGGGGAAATAGGAGTAGTGACTGTGACTTCCTTGACATCTTCCTCTTCCCTATAAATCCAATCTCTGATAGCTTATTCTTCTTTTTCTACTTCTAAGGAAATATAGGATTGAAAAAAAGTGCTCAAAAATGGCCATAGAATAAGTTGAGGGCTTCAATTTTTTAGAAGGTTTCCTGTAAGATTGTGGAGAAACTAGTAGAGCAATAATAGAGTCCAGAGTATATTCACCCATACCGAGGTTCATCATTTTCAATTTTTTTCACACTCTTAGAGAGATAGTTTCAGCTCATAGGAAGAGTGATTGTGAGGGACTAGTGTTTTAGTAGCAGAGAGTCTATTGATTGATATTTAGTTGTTCCCAGGAACAACTATTTCACTACCATTGAAGGAAAAGTTTATATATTGATGGTACATAGGTGGCACTGCTTGCATGTCATGAATCTAAGGTCTTCCTATAAATAGATTAAATCCTAGTGGGATGTCTAAAACTTAGAATGCCACATCCTTTTCAATAGGACCAAGATGGATTAGTAGCACAATAAGACATTTAGAAGGCATTTCAACCTCATCATAGTCTTTGATGATGATTTCTTTCCTAGGGTCAATAAAAAAATTTGACATGCTTAGGTGTTGAATAATGTTCAAAGAGATGATGTTTAACCTTGCACCATTGTCTATCAAGACTTGCCAAACATGAGTACGAAATATTTAGGATTCTATGTAGAGGGATAGATTATGGGGATAACTAAATGACTTTTCATCTTCTATAGAGAATGTGAGGTAATGTGGTCAAGAGATATGGTTTTCCATAGCTTGTAGTTTCTCAATATCCATGGGGACGTTGGATGTGCATAAAGCTTTCTCAATAATTTCCTTGTGCAAAGGGTTTAGTTCTAAAAACTCAAAGATTTAAATCTATGTCAGGGTTCTTTGCAACTGACTGACAAGGTCATACTTGGAGATAGCTAGGGTAGTTTCTTGTTTGGGTGATAAAGCATTCTTAGGATCATTTAAAACTTTAAGGACAACTGTATATTTCCCCTAGTGATAGTGTAGTGTTTCACCATGCAAGGAGGAAGGTTCTACCACTCTAAGAACCAGCTTATGTTGAGTGTCCCTATGTTGTTGTTGAGAACTACATGTTTTCAAGACTACCTTGGGTCTTTCATCATTCATATCATAATTGGGTTCTTTGTCAAAATTAGGACCCATCATGCAAAGATATTCAATAGGTTCTATCATGTTTATGATATTGTAAACATCAATGTAGGTATAGTTGATCTTTACATCATGATTTTTCTTGTCAACCTTAGATGATTCCCCTTTTTCCTATTCTAGTAATGATTTCTTGAAGTCTTTGTAATTAGAATTTTTACTAAACCATCAATTACAACTTTGTTGGCATCGATGAGATCTTGTATAACATCTTTGAGTTTGAAGCAGTTTTGGTATTATAGCCTTTTCTCCTATGATAACTATAAACATGGTGCTCTCTCCACCAGGTAGGTCTAATGGGTGGGTCATAGGGTCAGGAGTTGCCTAGAAGTGTGACAAGTTTTTTTACAAGCAAGGTCTTCAAGACCACTTTGTAAAATTCTACCATAGGTGTGTAAACACATCTTGGCTTAGAAAAAAAATTATTTTTATCAAATGTTTGAGACTTTGAAGTCTCTTGTTGTTTTGCACTATAAATAACATAGGAAAGGTTAAAGGTAGACTCCTTGGTCTTAGGAGCATCCACTACTCCATCATTGACAATGTATTTTTTCTTATTCCAAAGCTTCTTGTTGTCTTTTCCATTTTTATCTTTATTCAAGACAACATCACTTTTTCTAATAGTAACATCCTCAATGTGGTATGTGCTTTCAACAATGGCATTGAAGGATGTGAACAATTGTTTTTTAAGGTTGTAGTAGAGCTTAGATACAAGTGTGTTGACAAAAATGTCAATCTTCTTGGTCTCAAGAATTTATCGAGGGTACTAATGGAACCCTATTTTTAGGGAAAATCTAGGTCACCATTTATGGTGTTAGAGATTTTTAAAAATCCATATAATCATAAATCTCAAAGTAAAAGATATAAAATACATACACGGTCAATAACCTAATCAGCAAGAGCATTGAAATACATATCTTTTTATTATTAAATATGCTCAAGTGAGCATATGCCTTTTGGCATAACTGGTTGTATGAGTCTAAAATAAAGAGGGCATCATAAGTGCAAGTGGCTTCCAAGTTAAGAGAATAAATAAAATGCCAAGGTTATTTTCCTAAAACTATAACTCACAACCTACTAATTTGTCAATTGTACAAAAAAAAATGACAGAGGCTAAAGATGTTGTTAGTCAGAGGCCATACAACTAATGTCATCACATACAACATCCTCATTAGAAGACTTTGTAGAGGGCAATTTGTGGAGACTTTTTAACTACCAAACTAAATGTTGAGAATAAAATAATGTGCAAAGTATCTCTTCAAGGATGATGTTTGTTTGATCTAGCATATTTTGTACATATATTGTTGTGGATGTTGCATAGGATACAATAACAATTATCTACGAGCAGTTTACTGTGGTAGCTAAATTCCAAAGCAACTCATATCTCAAGCACACAACTATTGAATCTTATTTCATTTCCTTCAAAACTATAAGATAATATTATATGGATGCAGTAGGTGGGTCCACTTGAAACTCCACTTGTATATCATGCATATATTTCTTTTTTTATTAAACATTTTAGTAGGGGAGTCTGGATAATGTTGTGTTTACTAAGGATATGTATAGAGAAATTTAGAACCTGCATCTCTATTCTCAAAACATAAAACTAATTATGTACAACTAGATAGCATAAGCACAAACTATATCAAAGATTATTTCTCCCAGCAATACCAAGCACCAATTGATAAGAGGTAATGACATTAACAAAGAGTGAAGATATGATGACTATTCTAAAATCAATTTCCATACATAATATGTAGAAATGTTTAGTAATAAGTACAAGAAGTCATTTTATTATGTCAACAATGGTGAATAGATATCCCATGCCATCAACTATATATATTCTATGTAGAGACAAACTATACAGCAACCTTCAAAGTGATGACTATGGTAGAGGTAATGGTTTCTCTACTCTATATCAAGAGTAGGGATGATCTAATACATATGAGTAGCAACTTTGAAGTATCATGTGAGAAGTATTTCACTCAAACTCTATAAGAGATCCAATTATTATACATAAGATAAGAGGTTTCAAGATTATAGATGGACATATATGGTGTCAAACTCATAGTGTGAATGAAATAAGCGTTTGAATACAACAAAAGGATTAATGCCATCATCAGTTGTGGAAAGTCCATCAAAGGAAAGGTGTGCAGATGAAAAAGATTAAATCTAGATATGCGATGACATTTGATAGAAAACAATAATATTATATGATGATATGCAGTGGTTATACACAGGAGCATGGAAGTTTGAGAAATTAATCTCGATGATCAATCGAGTTAAACAAAGGTACTATACCATCACTCAAGGCTATAAAGTATTGTGATGAAGTCCAAATGAGATATGCTAGCTATTCAAAAAAATACAATTTGCGATTTTGGACTGTGTAGAGTGATTATTATAAAATGAAAAACAATTAATTCTATCAAAGGCTTTGATATCATGGTTAGGCTTCAACGGGAATGCTTCATTTGCACTTACATATTGATTTTAGTGGTTTTCTTCTAATAATTTGTACCTTTCCTTTTACATGGTCATTGAGAATATATGAGAAGGATGTGCGTAAAGTTAGAGCAAAGGATTCTCGCTTATGAAGCAAACCATCTAAAACTTTCATGCTACCATTTATAAATATAATGCACAAAGTTATGAAACCGTCCATCATATTTAGTCTAATTTTTTGGTTATGAGTTAGAAAAAAGTGTGATGCTTTGGAATTCACCTACACCCTTCTAATTCTATTATATCTAGAAGCAAAAGAAACAATCAATATAATTCTTTTTTTTTTCCTTACAAATTTTTGCATACCTCAAATATACATGTGCATTTGATGTATTATATTATTTCATTGGAAAATGAATGAATTTTTGAACTAAGCTCGTGAATTCTAGATTATTGAATAAATATATTTATATGTGATTCTAGAGTTAAACTACATTGGACGGATCATCCATAAGGAGTCTATCTAGTGAAATTTTATTTCTAGCATGATTAGTAAAAAATATTTATTTTATTTTATTTGCATGAAGCTTTAGAGTTAAAATATGATATAGTTTCATCCTATATAATTATTATTTTTAACTATATAAATAATTTATATGATAGATAAGTGGACAGGATCAATTATAGAATTTTTAAATCAAACATCATAAATGTTGAGAAATATTTGATTATTTTTGAATCTATGTCTAGTTTGTCTCTGAACCACGAGAGTTAAAATACATTCTAGACTATTTTAAAATTGCATCCATATATTTGATCTGTCGCATCTTGATTACTAAATCATTTATAATTGATGTGCATAAAATTTTATAAAGTTGTACATTTTAAACTTATAATACTGACTCTATCACCTTTCGGCACTAGTCTTCATAATTTTTATAATTCGTAATCCATACACTAGAAATTATTTCATGTCTTTCCTTTGAAGGATTAATATATTCATTTTTTGCAATCATCTATAATAATTACTTTTATTTAAAATAATCATAAATTCATTTATTACTCTTAATTCATAATTTTCAAGTTAAAATCTTTCTATAATTCTTTTCATTTGCAAAAATTTTGTTGCATTCATATTCTAACCAATTTGCTATAAGCATCCTAGGGTTAAGTGTTTTGTTCAAGATTAGGTACCACCCCCTTGGTTTTGCAAAGCCAAAAGTGTAGGGGATTTCGATCACATCAATCAATCCCATCAAGTTGGCCATAATTGGTTGGATATCCTAGCATCGAATTAGCAAGACTCATAGGATTCCAATCTACAGTTTTAGGAACCAACGGGTACCTAGAATGTAAAGATCTCCATCACTAGAGATGCATTGCAAAGGGTTCACCTTATTTATGTTGAATGTTACACAAATCTAGCATAGTAATTGGATGGCTATAAGAATACTATTGCATAAAGCATTGTGTGAACTCGTCAAATTTTTTGAGAGGGGGTGATAGTTTCGTGAACCATTCCATGGCTTGGTCCATTAAGCTCCTAGGAAATACCCTCATGAAGTAAGTGCATTCATGCATGAAATCCATACTAATAGTATAGAAGTGCCTTACATAGTTGTGAGGACCACTATTTCCATCATATTTATCATATTTGAGAACCTATATATCCCTAGGAAATTGAAATATATAAAGACTTTTGTCAAAAGGAAGAGCACATATTTATTCAACAAAGGAGATCTTAGGTTTCTCCTTGGAGACTTGTAGTTGTGAAAGTTGATTTTTGAGTTCTTGCATTTCCTCTCTTAAGATCTCAGCTTTAGTAGGCTCTTGTTTTTGGATTATTCTTTGCACATCAAAGTCTTGGGGGAGTTTTCATCACCTAGTTTTCATGTATTGAAAGTATTGGTCCCCATTTGGATCTAAGGCTTTGAGAATTATCCTTTGGGAAACCTTATCTTGTTGAAATCTCATACGATCTTCACAAGTGATTTCATCATTGGTCTCAATTTCATGATGTGATTGTGAATTCCTTGGTGGTGATGGGCATGCTCTTACATTTACTCTAGGAGTCCTAGAAAGTGTATTATTTCCATCATTTCCACCAAGAGGGATGTTATCAAAAGGGTTGCTATGGTAGCCATTCCTAGTGTCATTATTACACATATGAGCATCAGAATCAGCTTGATGATAGGCTCTTTCTCTAGTGGCTATGCATATGGCCTCTTTGAGTCTTTCACTTTCTCGTGTTTGATAAGTAGCATTTCCTCTCCTCGAGATGCATGGTGAGTGACACACTGTATTTACTCCTAGGTATATCAAAGGGTGTACCAAATGGATTCTCAAAGCTATAGAGTAAATTATTCCAAGTATTAGCCCTTTGTGATTTATTAGAGATGGGATCTTCCACACAAGGTTGTCCATGAGGGCGCCTAGTTGGAGTTTCCAATTATTCAAAGGTGAAAGAAGGACGACTACCTTTACCGACTTGGAACCTAGTTATGGTTAGCATGTAAGGGTATGTCTTCATTTAATAAGGTGAGAAAAGCATTTCATATTTGAAGCTTGTAGGGTCAAGAATGATCACTTGTCAAAGATAGAATAAGTGAGAGGCTTGTCAAGAGTACTCATGAATTTACAACATTAATGACTCAAGCTAAGAGAATGAGAAAGAAGGTCAATAGCAAGTAGGTAGCATAGAAAGATAACCAAATTTTGACAAGTGACCACTAGTGATGTTTTTTAGCTTACATCTGATAGACTAAGTCCATCTTTTCAACATAGAGCAATGCCTAACATGGAGATTTTTTACTATATTTAGATAGGATGTAGTGACGACACCCCTAAATCAACTAGAATGTATATTTGACTCTATTTTACAAGTAGTAGAAATTGGGTAATACTTCTTAGAGAACCAGGCAATATTAGGATAGCAAAATGTATTGTATGATAGATTTGATAGTAGTTGGATGATACTTTTCTTCTAGATGATAGTTTTCCTTAAGGAGGTAGATATACTTCACTAGTATCAAGCAATATACTTTACAATAAGAAAGTGATACATTTTGCATAAAAAAATATCATATGATATTTCTCAAAAGGCCATGTGATAAAAGGCCAATGAACTATGAAAAAAGGTAGTTTTGAGCTAAAAGTACTTATGTTTTAGGTTGATTTTTGAATGTTTTCAAACTAGTAGATGATCCAAAGAGCATAGGACCTTAGTTTTCATCATAGAATAGAATTGTTTGTAAATATTAAGGATGATTCACATGTCTCAAATAGTTAGACAAGGGACAAAGCAACCTTTCCAACATGCAATTGTAATATTAAATAAAATTCTTACCAATTCTAATGAGATGTTTGGTTTGCAAGAACATTTACACGGGTCAATCACATTCAAAAAAACATACCTAGAAAGATCTACTTAAGATTCACGATTCATAACTCAATGACTTGGCCCACACTAAGTGCCCCTTTATCTCACACCAAGTGATTATTTACAAGAGATATTGGCTTTTTCATGGAGATGGCATTAGCATAATCAAGGGGACACAAATGGTGGGTGTAAAACCTTGGGGTGATCTGGGTAATCCACTAGGATTGATCCTTGCACCAAGATGTTGAGAGAAAAAATAGCGTAGCTTCTAACCTAGGGTGTTTAGATCAGGCTTCCATTTGTAGTACTCCACTTGCACCCAAATATAGGACACCTTGCCTTGTGGCAAGTAACAAACCTTGTGGCCACAAGAGCACCTTAAACATTCTTGGCTAGAATTTTTCTCATGGTCCCAATCCCACAAGTACTCACACTAAGTGAAGACAAGTACTACATCTACCAAAGTTTGTGTCCTTGGTAACATTGAGTTTATAGTGGGTTAGAATAGTCAAGTTCTCTTTTTCCCACTTGGGTCATTCTTCTTGATTGCTCAAGAGAAAGCCCTTTAAAGGATTCTAGACTAAAATAGATTGGATCCACTCTTGGGGGTCAAGGTTTCAGATTCACCACAAGGGTGAAGAGCATAGTTTCCTACCACCAAGAGACCACAATCACAAGTCTTATGTTCCTATGAAAGATAAAAAATTATTAAGATTGTCTCACACAAAATTAGGGAAATACAAGCACTTTTTTGGTTTTTATGCTTTTAGTTAGCCCTACAAACAATCGTTAGTATCCTTTTTACATTTGATGGTTTGACATGCATTTTTTTAAGGAAATTTTTCAAGTGTTTAGGGAAAAACCTACAAGTAAAAACATTAGTCCAACAAAGGTTAGCCTCAAAAACAAGGTGAAAACCTACAATAAAACCTTTTTAGAAAGTAGTAGACTTAAAAACCCTAAAGAAAAGAACATCAAAGACCAAAAATTCACTAAAGAACCCAAACAACAACAAGTTTTAGGCTGCACAATATTTTTCTGCTAACTGAATATCATATGATACTTTTAGTATAGGGGTATGATATTTTTATGTTCTATGATATCCTCCTACAACTTTGTATACTGGTATGATAGAGTTCTATATGAACTCATGATACTTTTACTAGAAAATTATTACACAATAGTACTGAGAATTATCCTATGATACTAAGAAAGTATCACCTAATAATCATGACTGCAAAAAATAAAAAGAATAAACAATAAGTAGAAAATGGAAAAAAATGTAGATTAGGAGGAAAAACTAGAATGTGGTGCCCCATGGTGGGTGCAAAAAATATACACTATGAAAGTGCACTCCTCTAAACCCTTCTATCCAAGATATCCCATGAATTAGAACACTCTAATGTCAGCTTAGAGCTCCCTATCCATGGAGTGCAAGGTGCATAAGCAAGTATGAAATGAGCTCTCAAATGAGCCTTAGAGATGCAGCCCTTACTAGTAAACCATGCAATAGGAGGTTCCTTAGACAAGAACAAGAATGTAATTATCCAAAGGGATTTCTCAAGTATGCAATGCAAGTATGATCTATGCTAGAATGAGATGTACTATGCAACTATGCTAACAATATGAGAATATTACCAAGCCATGCTAATTAAACTAGGTGATTTAAACTATTGCAAAATAAACTAAACTACTTGCAAATGACTCTAAGATAGTATGAGAATGGCGATGAGAGAATTTAGACTAGAAGTAGATGTTCTCCACAAAGCTCTAAGAAATATATTGAGAAACTTACATAGCATTGTATGCATGAATATGTGGCCTATGCTAACACACACACTTCAACACGGTCTTTATTTGCAAATTCATTCTGAAAAGAACATTGGATTGTTCATCCAAAAATCAGCCGGCAAGGTGACTTGTTGCCTTCTATCTAAAGGGATTTTTCTTGTTAGATATCCTCAAATTTGAGGTGTTAAGCAACCAGACCCTCTAAGAATGAAGGATTTAAGAAATGAAATTAATCTATATGATTATGCAGATTAATCTAGAATGAGAAATGCATTTTAATCTAAGAACAAGTAAAAAAAACTAGATTAATCATATGCATATTATGCTAAATGAAATTAAGCTAAGGATGCAAATGTGAGCAAACGTGAGTATGAATTCCAGCAGCAATTTGATGCAAATTCCAAATTCATCCTCCCCCAAAATGAAGAGATGAGGGTCTCTTAAATATACTTTCTTGGAATCCATCAATGGTTGAGATCGATTTCAATCAACGGTCAGGATTAAAGGTGAAGTTCAGTCATAAACGAAGATTCCCAAATTAGAGGAAGTTAACTAATTTCTTTTGAGTAGAATAAGGAGTTAACTGGTTTAATTCCTTTTTTATCAATAGTGAACTGGAAATTTCCCTTTTTGAACTGAAGAGAGATTTTGGTGAGATATTTAATTTAATATAATGAGATATGCTCTCATAATTACCTTTTTCATTTAATTAAATAATTCTATTTAATTAATTAGAGGCATTTTTCTTATTTAATTAAATAACTTCATTTAATTAATTAGGAATGACTTCCCATTTAATTAAATAACTTTGTTTAATTAATTAGAAGTAAGTTCTCTATTTAATTAAATAATTTCAATTAATTAATTAAAATAGGTGCATTTATTAAATTAAATAAATTTAATTTCATAGTACATTAGCCTAAGGATATAATTTAATTTAATTAAAGTATAAATACTTAGTAATTAAATTAAATATTAATCAATAGGTTTAATGTGACTAATATGAATAAATACTATAAGAATTAAATAATAAGCATGATGAATGCAGATTAGGGTTTTCTGCATCTAACAATTAAGTCAAGTAGCAAGTAGCCATATAAGAATTTTCCTAATGGAATAGGACTTTAGGATTGGTCAAAAATAGACCAGAATTGGTATCATGACAATGAGCCAATTTTGGGGTATTACATTTTTCCCCTCTTTGAATGAATGTGCGAGCAGCATGTTCAATTCAAAGAAAAAGAGAAAGCATGATGAAAATCAAAAAGCATGATGCGAAGATGAGATTGGTTTAGAAGTTGATGACACGAAGACCAATTGATAAGCTTATAAGGACTATCTCTAGAATAGAGCTTAATCCCAAGGAATCCAAGTAGAGCACCTAGATACCTATGATTGGTAGCATTTAAAAGGCTATCTCTTGAACAAAGCGTAATCTTTAAGGATCCAAACAGAACATCTAGATACCTAAAATTGATAAGCATTTAAAAGGTATCTTCAGAATGAAGTTTAACCTTTAAGGATATAGATAGAACACCTAGATACCTGAGAGTAATAGCATTTAGAAGACTATCTCCAAAACAGAGCGTAATCTTCAAGGATCCAGATAGAACACCTAGATACCAGAGATTGAAAGCATTTAGAAGATTATCTCCAGAAGGGAGCTTAACCTTCAAGGATCCAGGTAGAACACCTTGATACTCGAGATTGATAAAAGATAACAAGGTCCAATCATGAGTCATAGAATCATCCCCAAAATGAGGCTTGATCCTCAGGAGAAGGGGTTTAGACTGTCCCATTACCTGTCCATCAAACTCTGAGAAAAGTTGTTATAAAGTTGATCAATTGATGAAAAGATAAGATAGATGGCAAAGATGCCAGATAGAAGGGAACAAGATGCCCTGAGTGATGAGATGCCCCAAGTGATGAGGATATGAGATGGGAACGAGATGCCCCAAGCAATAAGTATTCAATGATGTAATCATCCTACCCCCTTGGGAGCAAAATTGAAAGATGACAAACCAGAAATAGATGTGAAATAATATATCAATAGATACAAAAGAAATTCGAGTTGTAGCAGAATGTAGAAGAGACCAGAATGATCTGAAGAAAAGAGAAGAGTTGATTTGAAATTATTATGAAGTCGCAAAGATCAAGTTTGATGAAAAGTTGATCAAATTTAGCCACAGTTGACTTGAGTTGACTATTTCAAAAATGATTTTTTTAAGTACGAAGAATGTAGAGTTGAAAGGATGTCAAGAATCACAAAGTATCAGAAAGATTTGGGTTGCACAAGTGTTTGATCGCGTTGGTCCCCAAAATTTTAAATCACATTTTTGAGGCTCTTAAGTGTGTCAAATTTTGAATTTGATCCTGAAAATGGACCCATAATGGTCCAATTAGCCAAGGGTGTGATTTTTGGGCAAATCTGAACACTTTGAAAAATTTGGGTCAACAACTATATAAGGGT
Source organism: Cupressus sempervirens (assembly GCA_028749045.1). Taxonomy (NCBI): domain Eukaryota; kingdom Viridiplantae; phylum Streptophyta; class Pinopsida; order Cupressales; family Cupressaceae; genus Cupressus; species Cupressus sempervirens. The sequence goes on from CM053786.1 coordinate 449,560,450, forward strand.
CCAAGGGGTCATTTTCAATTCATTTGTGCTTTTTGTCTTCAATTGATTTGAGCTTTGAGAGAGACACGAAAGTTAGCCTAAGACATCATCGATTTGAGAGCTCCAGACATCACACCCACCCCGCAAACTACGGACCACCAGTGAGTCATTGATTCCCCTCCTTCGTACTTTCGCTTTTACTCATTTTGAGGTCATTTACTGCACATTTTAGCATGTTTTTAGGGGGTCAAATCTCTCTTCGTGCGAGACCTATCAGCTTTCGCATGAAGAAATAGGGTTCGTTGTTTCTTCACATGCGGCGGGGAGGATCTTCGCACGGGAGACATTATGTTTCATGCAAAGGAAGAGATTCTTCGCGCAAGGCGATTAGTTTCTCGCACGAAAATCTCTTTTCTCGTGCAAACAGTTCTTTTTTCGAACAGATAGCTCTTTTTTTGCACGAATGCATGATTCTTCATGTGAAGAAAGAATGTTTTTGCACAAAACTGATAGAATTTCGTGTGAGATTTTATGAATTTCGCACAAAATTTTGTGACAGTCATGCATAAAAGTTTAATTTTTGCACTCAAAAATTGCATTTTAATTTGTTTTGATGCATCATTTTGTCTTGATACTGATTGGTTCTTTTGTTGTTTCTTGTTGTACGTGTAGGAGGTCTTTGGTGACATTGAATTCAGGTCGCATTTCCCACCATATGGGGAGCTATTGCAGAGTCTTGATGACGCTGATCGGGCACACATTGCCCAATTGGGTTTGTCTTTTTTGTGCCAGATTCTAGCTGTGATGGTGAATCACGACCTTCTCACTGCATTGGTTGAGCGTTCCCATTTGGAGACGAACACCTTCCACTTGCCGATGGGTGAGATGACTATCACTCCAAAGGATATATGGAGGATTTTGCGGATTCCTTTCCACAGTGCCCGAGTTGTCTACAATACAGTGCCCCAAGCAAGGAGAGAGGCATTGTCCATTGTATTTAGGAGGGAGCTACCGAGAGGCAGGGTTATCAGCTGGGATGAGTTGATTGCACTTATGGACCCACACACAGGCTAGCATCGGTGCTAGCTATATTTTTGAGTTGCTTCCTATGTCCTGACAGAGGACATCATGGTTTGGAGAGCGAGTCGGGAGTCATGCTCCACAGGATGCTAGAGGCACCTAAGATTTTTGGGTGGGTTAGTTCATGCTGCCTCACCTTTTCCATGAGATGCACGAGGTCATCTTCCACGAGAAGAAGACCATGGCAATCGGAGTATATGTGTTACAGATCTAGGCCTAGGATCATCTTCCTATATGTAGGCCAATCTTTGAGGATGCCCGAGAGCCCATGGAGCCCTATATTTGCAGATATCGAGGGCATATTACTCAGGCCCACTTGGGTAAGACAGAGCAGTGGAGGATACATCTTAATGACCTGGCGTCTGTAGTATGGCAACCTTGGTGAGAGACAGAGGACTGGGATGATGCTCCCAGAGAGTTACTATGGATGTTCAGTTCTTGACCTCTGGCAAGCAGGATGACATTAGTTATTGAGAGACTTGTGATATCATGGGTGTGGTGGCAATATGGCCAACCACAAGATATTTCTGTTGAGTATTACGCCTATGCCAGGTTGCAAAAGGATGTTGAGCTAGGCTAGCTAGCACGAATGAATCCAAGGCGATCCATGATAGACATTCACAGCTTAGTTGCAGTTCAGTGGGACTACCTGCCATAGGTAGTAGATGCCAGGATGATGCCTACATATCAGGCATTATTTATTAGCCATTCGTTCCCACATTTTAAAAATCTAGTGGGGATGTCAGGACAGGCAAAGAGATAGGTGCCCTAGCAGCAACAAGCATAGCCACAGCCACAGTAGTAGTCACGAGTCTAGCACCGAGTTTAGCAGATGTAGATTCCCCCACATCAAATGGAATCAAACCCAAGTGTCGGGGGCAGTGGGACTAGATAGAGTCAATTCCGTAGGTAGAGGACAGAGGAGGAGGCCCCTTAGTAGGAGGCTCCATAGCAGCAAGTGCCACCACAGCCGTAGGCACCTCCATAGCAGTAGGCACCAGAGATGCTAGATGAGGACATGCTAGATCAGTTAGCAGGTGGTGTGTAGGACACGGTATGGTGATATCGAGAGCGGGTTCATCAAGCCTCCTGATAGTTGGGAGAGTTATAGATTGCAGTGGCAGTTTAGGATGTGCAACAGGTGGAGCGACAACGGGATACAAATTTTTGGAGAGAGAGTGCTGAGACTATAGAGTGGAGATTGGAGCTGGCATAGGATGAGATCTAGTTTCAGTCAGCTCAGGCAACATATTACTATGCCACATATACCAGCACCATGCCAGATTAGACACTCTAGGTGTAGCACTATTCTCAGTATGCGTGAGAGTCTGGGGATGCACAACCTCCTACCAGACTAGATATGCCACCGCTGCCTCTGCCACTTGCTACTCCTGCTCCTCTTGGAGGTGAGGGTACGAGACAGAGTTAGATGCTTTGTGCTTGATCTCTGATTTTGATCTCCAGCTATGTATTGATTATTGTGCCAACACCACATGTATCATTTTTTATCAATTGCGCTTGAGTAGCACCCATTTTTTGTACTAACCCATTCTTTTGATATATACAAGATCTTGAGCCGAGTATTCCTATGTACATTTCATTATCTATTTAGTTGTACTTTTATGTACATGAGATGTATGTTGTATGTAAATAGAATGCATATGTATGGACTGACATCTCACATAGTGTTGCTGGTTTTTGTTTGACAGTCACAGGTATTCCATTGAGGAGCTTGAATTGACTAACCAAATGCTTGTGCAGCTATGGAGGAATCTGATGCATGTGGAGATTCCCCCCAATCTTTCATTACAAAGGGTAGGAATAGAATGACCATCGAATTGTGTGCTTATGCAAATGAAGTATGTAATGCAAGACTATGTTAAATGCAACCCTAGGTCTGGTTACCAAGCCTCGATATTTAATCTTCACCGGATATAAAATAAAACTCATATGTTATACAATTCCCACTGACATTGCAATCGTGGAAACATGAATATAACATACATTATTGGTTTGTCAAGATTAAATGTAAGCATTTGAGGCACAAGAAGCCAAAATGACCAGAACATTTGTCCATTTTAATGTACTAAGTTAACATAAGCATTAGAGCATAAATGCTAGGATGACCTAAATGTTGCTTGCATGACAAGCACACCAAACACATGGGAGATCTCTCTTATGCTAAGTATACAGTATTCATTATGTCTGCAACGACCCTTGTGTTCATAACCTGACACAAAAGTGTGCTAGATATACTTGCAGTGACCCGTACGTTCAATTAGCAAGATGAGTATCAGTATTTATTGTAGCATGAAGAGTTTACTCCAACAAATAAAGAGAAGAACCAATGTTATTGGCATATTCATATAAAAGGAGTTGAGGTACACATGGCCATCCAATACGAGATGGAGGCTCTTATAGTGGACACCCCTCTTGTAGGAATAAATCAACTTATTGGAACTAAACTGCAAGCAGAAAGCAAAGAAAAGATCATGCCCCCAGTCATTACTTCTCTAGTCAAAGATGACATCATCAAGTTTCTTGAGGAGATATGATAAAGCAAAAAAAAAAGAAGACGAAGAAAAAGCCTAGCATATCCAAACAAGTATATCATTTTTGAGTTCATTTTTTTTGGATTGATGTCAAGTGTCAATGTCCAGAACATGTTTGAAAGAAATTTTTTCAGTAGAGTGACGACAGTAGGCAAATGCAGCCAGAACGACTAGTGACTAAGGTCAAAAAGGAATCTTCACAATGAACAACCTAAGAAGGACTGAGCAATAATAGATAGACACAATGAGGACAACTGGTGACTAACGCAAAAGAGATCTTCCATAAAGGAATCTAGAGACATGAACTTAGCAACAGTAGGCAGACACTGTTGAAACAACTGGTGACTATATTGGAAGAGATTTTATGAGGAGAATCTTGAAGAGAGTGTCACTAGCGATAGTAGGCAGACATAGTGAGAACCACTGGTGACTGTCGCGAAGGAGGTTCTATGAGGAGAATCTCAAAAATAGTGACACTAGCAATAGTAGGCAGACGCGGTGAGAACCACTAGTGACTGTCGAGGAGGAGAATCTTGAAAAGAGAGTGACATTAGCGATAGTAGGTAGATGCAGTGAGGACCACTAGTGACTATTGTGAAGGAGATTCTGTGAGGAGAATCTCAAAAATAGTGACACTAGTGACAATAGGCAGACGCAGTGAGGACCACCGATGACTGTCGCGAAGGAGATTCTATGAGAAGAATCTCAAAAATAGTGACACTAAAGGGGGAATGCCCCTCAGCTATGACAAGACTCAATCCATGGATACATGAGCGAAAAGTAGGAAAAGTGAAAGTGTGAAAGCAACTATACAGAATAGCTAGAAGATGTGCTACAAGATGGAGCATTTGGAACAAGAGGCGCTTGTTTACCAAGTTTTTACCTCCTTGGCAGGATTCTCTTTTTTTGCTACCATGATGCCTGTTTCTAGGTTTTCACCAATGGTACTTTTTTTGTATTTTTCTCTTTATGATTTTTTTTTGTATTTTTTATTTTTCAATTTTTTTGGTGTTACCAAGGTGCCTATTGCTAGGTTTTCACTAGGGTAACAATTTTTTTCAAGACTTTTTGCAATTTTTAATTTTTTTTGTAGGACATATAGATATGTACAAAGAGCATGCTAAGATTAAATCAACTATAAAACCACTTCAGGTGGAGAGTGTTGACAGGCTCTTTAAACATTTATCCCTTAGTTGTGGAAAGTTGATAGGCGCCAGATCCATATCGCAGTAATGATGTAAGGACATAGCCAGTTTGGTTCAAACTTTCCCTTTTGCACTTGTTGTTGTTGATTCTTAGGGTTCTCTCTCAGGATGAGGTCACCCAGCTGGAAGTCACGTCGCCTGACCCTTTGATTGTAACTTTTGATCATTCTTTGTTGATATGCTCATAGATGATCACATGCCACTTGTCGTCACTCATCTAGTAACACAAGCTCTTGAAGCTGAGCTATTATGTAGTCATCATTAGTGATAAGACCCTTCATAGAGATTCTCAAGGTCGAAATCTTGACCTCTAGTGGAAGCACAACATCTGCCCCATTCACCAACGCAAAGGGAGTTGTGCCCATTCGAGTTCTAATGCTTGTCCTATATGCCCATAGGGTTGGGTTGATCTGGAGATGCTAGTCTCTCCCTGACTTACTGACTGTGTGATGAAGAATTTTGAAGTTCACCTTATTGGATGCCTCAGCTTGGCCATTACCCTGGGGGTAATAAATGGAAGACCAATGTTGTGTTATCTTGAATTTCTTGCATAGTTCCTTGAGGTCTTTATTCTTGAACTGTCCTCCATTATCAGTAATGATTGAGGACAATACACCATATCTATAAATGGTGTAGTTTGTGATGAAAAGTGCTACAATTTTGCCATCAACAACTATGAGAGGGACTACCTCTACCCATTTCATGAAATAATCTATAGTCATGATAATGAACTTATGTCCATTAGAAGAGGTTGGGTGAATTTTCCCCACCAAGTTGAAGGCCCATTGTTGAAATGGCCATGTTGTAGTAGAGGGAATCAGATCTTTGGCTAGAGCGTGAATGAGATTCTTGTGTAGCTAACACTGCTTGCAAGACCTAGTGTACTTGATAGCTTCTTGCTCCATTTTGTGCCAGTAGTAACTAGCACAAAGGAGTTTGCGAGCTAGTTTCAGGCCATTGGAATAAGATCTACAAATCCCTTCGTGAACATTGATTAGTGTGCATTTGGACTTGTCGGGTTCTAAACACCTAAGGAGTGTTCTGTCGAGACCTCTCCTATACAAATCATTAGCAATAATGACATAATGTGAAGCATTATGGATTAGGTAACATTTCTCATTTTGGGTTAGACCTTTTGGAATGGTTTGATTACGAAGGTTTGATTACGAAGGTAGGAATAAATGTGATGGTAGCGAGATGATTCTTGCCCTATAATAGAACAAATCATCCTAGACTTAGGTGTGTCATAGGCTAGGTAGTGTAATGCTTCCACCAAGAACTCATGTCAGAGATCATTTTTTGGCATTTGTAGCAGGGAGACCAGAGTGGCCATGGCATCAACTGCTTTATTATCTACTCCTGGAACTTGCTGGAAGGTAATGTGTGCAAAATACTTCTTCAAGTCATCAACAATGTGCTTGTAAGGAATTAGTTTCTCATCCGACACTGCCACAATGTGGTTTTCACCATCGAACCTCTTGCATTTTTTCTTTTTAATTTTATGACTGAGATATTTGATGTTGGCCTCAGTCATGTTAATACTCTGCTCATTGGTGGAGGACGTTATAGGTTTGATAGTGTTTAGGTAACAGGTGAGAGCATAGTCATTCTGGAACATGGGAACTTTGTTAGATGCATTGGGGTTCTAGTCTATAAGCTCAAGATGTGTGAGTGAGAGAGGAGTGACTGGTTCAATTGCATTCACAATATAGTCATTAAGTGTGTGGACTTGCAATTTGAGACCTATGGTGACCTCGTCCACAGGTGTGTTCAAACACCTCAGAATACTAACATCAAGAATTGACGACTCTAGGACACTAGTTTGAGCAGACCCCTATGACTTAACCCTAGATATTTCACCCACTTCGATTCAATTTTCATAGACATGCACTTGGTCAATGTCTTTATCAGTAGTAGCTTCTAAAAGATTGTCAAACTCATATTCATGAGAGTCAGTGCTACATGGTGAGAGACTATAGAACTCCCCAATAGTGATAGGGACATACTCTCCTTCAGCCTTTGGATTCTTACACAAATACTCAATATGGCATGAGTGACTAGATTCTCCCTTTTCTGAATGATATTTGAGTTGCTCAGTATTATCCTTAGAAGAATCACTGGTATCATCCACAGTGCTAACATGTGGTACAAAGTTATCTAGCTCAGCAAATAATTTAGTGAGATCATAAGGAATAGGATGAGGGTAGGAATCCTCATCATCAGAATCTTTCTCTTGAGTATCTAACTTAGCTTGTGACTCATTTTTAGATGAACTCTCAGGTTTGGGGATGAATTGATTTGATCCCAGATGGAAAGGGACCTTCTTAAAGCCTAGGCCAGTTGTATCATTATTGCTTCGAGTTGTTGCTTTGATAGGATCAATTAGGCCATTGTTATTGCAGCCAATAGGGTTGATTGCCTTGTAACCAAAATGCTTCATAAGCCTAAGACCAGGTCCATATTTATTAGGAGTGATTTCTCGAGCTTGTTCTGTTAGGTCCACTGGAGCATCTTCTTTGTAAAGCCATGTAGTAATGGATCTATTTTCCCTTTCATTTTCTAAGGGAACTATAGCCTTGACAAAAGAGCCATTAAACTTGGTTTGAGGTGTCAGCACGAATGGCTTCTTTGCTTCTGAGGGCCTCCCATAATGTCAAGGGGACTCTAGGAGAGATATTAATGATAGCACTGGTTCAATGTGGTACTCTCCCATAATTGTTTCCTTCATTTTGAATGACTGCTCAATTTGTTTCAACTTATTTTCATGACAATCAGTAGACTCATAGTTAGCAAGGATGAAAGTTTCAACAGCTTTGAGCATATTGCGGGTGTAGCTAGTAGTGGCAGGAATAGTAACTTCGGAGCCATGAAATGGGAATTTGATGCATTGGTGGTATGTGGATGGCATAGAGTGCATCTCATGTATCCATGGCCGTCCCAACAGAATGTTGTAGGCCAAGGGAATGTCAAGCACCTAACAAGTGACATCCCTTTTGACAAGACCAACGCGAATTGGTAAAACTACAAGACCTAGTGACTTTCGTTCCACTTCATCGTATGCTTTAATAGTAATCTTTCATCAAGGATCAACAGAGTCCTCAGAATAATCTAATTGTCTAAGAAGAGTAGTAGAGACAATATTTAGGCCAGTGTCATTGTCAATGAGTACTCAATGAACACTTGTCTAGTGAATCATAACCTCAATGTGTAGAGGTTGATTGTGTGGGTGATTCAGCGAGTTGTCATCTTCTTTAGAAAAGGTCATAAGATATGGCGAGGTCAGGTGACCTACCATGGATTGAAATTTCTCAAGATCAAGATCTTGAGGAACATTTGCCTCAGCGAGGGCTTTGTCCAAAATTTGCCTGTGAGCAGGCAAGATTTTAAGCAGCTCAAAGATGGAAATCTAAGCATTAGTTTTTTTCAACTGATCGAGAACACTATAACTGGTTGTAGTCAAGTTCATTGTGGGTTTTTCACCTTTACTGGATGGACCAGCAAGGGCTTTGTCTTTTTGTTGTTCAAGATTTAAAATAGGAGGCATAGGGCCTTTGAGCACCAACTTTGCATGAGAGCGAGTAACAGCATTAGCATAGTGTTGCAAAGTCATATTGTTTATCTCATTAGAACTAGGGCCCCTTAAGACAAATGGTGTCCTGGGTTTGTCATTATCTTGCTTGCCATTTATGATAATAACGTTGCAGTATTCATAATCTACAAGTTCAACCATGTGAATGACATTGTCATCATTGGAATATGTATAGTTGACCTTATTGTAGGGTTTTGGTTTCGAAGTCTCTCCTTTTTCATAAGCTAGGAAAGGTTCTTTGAACGCCTTATGGTCTGAGTTTTTGTTATGTTCATCTACCAAAAGATCACTAGCATCAATCATGTCCTGGACTTTATGACGCAAGTTTATGCAGCTGCTGGTTTTGTGTCCCTTGTTTTGGTGATACTCACAAAATGAGGTCTCATTCCACCATGGTGGACATGGTTGTGGATCATAGGGATGAGGGTTATCCATTGGTGAAATAAGCTTGTGTTGTAGCAATGTTTTGTAAACCACATCCAAAGGTTCTTCCAAAGGCATATATTCTTGCTTGGGGCGTGTTGTCCATGAGTTTCTCGATTTGTTCCTAGACGTCTTATTGTCAAGGGGAGATTTCTCATCATTTTTTATCACTTTGAGGCAGTCTATGAGATTAAATGTTGCTTTAGCCGATTTGGGTGTGACATTGTCAACAACTCCATCATGTACAATTTCTCGATTCTTGTTGACATGTTTAGTTTTATCCTTGTTGGAAGTGGAACCTTGTTTTGTGTCTCTCTGAAGACTGAGTTCACCTTTCTTGACCATAAATTCTTCGATATGGATAGCCTATGTAATCATGTCTTCAAAGGTATGTGGACCTTGTAGTTGGACTCTATACTCAAAATCAGGTAAGAGGTTATCAATGAAAATTTCAAGCTTCTCCATTTCTAGGATTTTATAGGAATACTTAGTGTATAGCTGTCTCCACCTTTGGAGGAAAGTGAGGAAAGGTTCACCAACCTTTTGTTTAAGGTTGCATAGATCTCGAATATTGATAGGGTGTTGTATGTTATGAGAATATTGCTAAACAAATGAATTGGCAATTTTGTCAAACATCTTGATACCAGGAGGTAAATGTGAGAACCACTCCAAAGCATAACCACCTGGGCTTCTAGGGAATAAACGCATGAGGTATGTTTGATTGTGTATAAACTCCATAGACAGAGCACCAAATTCCCACAAGTGATCTTGGGGATCAGTAGTACCAAAGTACTTGTCATATTTGGGTAGTTCTACGCCTCATGGGAAAGGCGGCATGTTTATGCTTTTGTCAAATGGAAATGAACAAAGAGCGTCCAATGTGTATGTCTTTGTGGGCTTCTCTTTCTCATGCATCATCTGAGTCAATTGGTCTTGCATAATTTTCAATTGTTTTTGGAGTTTGGAAGTTTTAGTTTTGACAATGGTTTCTACATTGAAATGAGAAGGTAATTTTTCTCCCTCTTGGGCAAGTTTGAGAAAGTATTTTTTTTTCTCTTCGTTGATTAGGATTCCCATGACCTTCTGAAAGTTTTTGTCTCTTTGACATTTTGCTATGTGTTCAGGGAGTATTTCCACCTCTTCCTATTCCTCATCAGTGTCATAGTCTTTCTCTTTCTCTTTGTCATTCCTAGGTGGTTCTTGATATCGAGTATGACTACCATGTTCAGGTTCACGATTAGTCATTATAGGAACGTGTTCAGTTTTAGTGTGTTGTGTTTCAAAAGGATCTCTGGAGAAAGGATCATACATCATGTTTGGGAATGCAAGACCCCTACCTATCTCAATATCCTCTCGGTAAAAAGGATTCCTAATTTGTTGCAAATTTTTGGAAAATGTTTGTTGAACTCGAGATGACCTGGCAGGTGAGGGAGATCATGAAGATGCCTCACTAGTCGAACTGGATACAGATTGCATAACTAAAGGTAAGCAACCTCTACCATGGTTACAACCCCTAGCACGACCATGTTTAAGGTTATAGGGATAAAACACATTGCCGCTTCTGGTTGTGATAGTCATAGACAAGGACAAGAAGCTAGAACCTGGACAAGGACTACACTAAGACTGAGTCTCAAAAAGGACAAGATAATAGTAAGAATGTTGTTCACTAAGGCACAAATGGTCTAATTTAAAGGCTAGAATAGCCAGAGATTATGACCAATGTGACACAAAGTATGAAAAGCATTAAGACAAGGACCAAAAAAAAAACTTATGAGAGAAGACTAGTCAAAGCATAAGACACAGTCTTTGGCTAAGCGAAGTGTCGTTGTTTTAAAATTGTTTGCAAATAGAGAGCGATAAACGGATGCAGAAAAAGATGGTGTGCAGGCTGCAGATAGCTAAAATAGACCCAAATTGGTAATGCTGACACAAGATCTCGTGCGAAAAACCTTTATAGGTCGTGCAAAGAATTTTCACAGACTACGTAAAGAATTTTTTGGCTCGTGCGAAGATCAGTGATAGTAATTTAATTTTGCGTGAATAAGTTCATAGAGCTGTGCGAAGACTCATAATAGCAGTTTAATTTTGTGTGTAAACAAAATGATTTCGTGCGAGGACCAAATGATTTTGCATGAGACCAAAATGATTTCGAACGAGAAGGCAGACGAGTTTTACAATAGCAACTGATTTTGACAAATTTTTTATCATTTTAGTAACCAGGCAGATAAATAAGCACATAGAATAGCAAGTAGGTGATTTCAAGCACATCTGAAAACAATGAGCAAGGGCAAAAGCAACCTTGCGAATGAACAATCAAGTGACTTAGTTTGTGCTAATCCCTAGGAGAGCTATTTGTGTATGTTTTCAAAGAGTTTTTCAATCATTGCACACATTTCTAGAAAGTGAAAAGTTTGGCCTCTCTAAGGTTTTTAGTAATGTTTTGACTCTGTAACTTTTATGACTCACAGGGGTAACCTCCAATCCCGACGCACCGAGGTTTCAACATAATCTGAGAACTTAATCTTCAAGAACTGCTAGGGAGATCTGACAACCCACAATAAACCACACCTATGGAGATTTCTTCCATAAGGATATTTATATAGTGGTTTTCACTACCACGTCAAAAATGGCTATTACCGCTCGAGGTTTCCTCAATGTAGTTCTCCCTATAGAGAGATTGTCTGCTACGGTTAACCCTCTCTAAAGGTTATCGACTCATAATAGTGTACCACAAGGGGACTTAGCTTCCAAATTCAAGGTCTTGACACCTTTTCACTTTTAGCCCAATCAAAGCAGACAGATTAATCCGACACGCTAAACTAAGAGTATCTCTTAAAGATCTATGATATCAACTCCCAGTGATCTATCAACCTCTTCGGAGAAAGGATACCTCAATCAAAAAGTTGAAGATTCATCTATCTGCGAGATGCTCAAAGTATCCTCCCCACCTACAAGGAATCCGTCATAGAGAGGAGTTTCACTAGGAACCCACTCTCTCAAGATTCACGAATAGTGTTCATGGGGCCTAATTACTATGTGTGTACAGATGTTAATTCCCAAAAGCAAATCTATCCAAAAGTAGTCAAAGAGCACAAGGTGTTACACTTAATGCTTTAACTAATGCAAGGTGAGTCCAAAGATGTCGAACATTTAACCCCTCACACAAGCCAAAACAAGTCCACAACTCAAAAACTAGTGAGTTCTAGAAAGCACAAAAGGGCTGCCTAGTGGAGCATTTAACGCTTCTTTCCTATAGACCCCTCCCCTTCAACGTGGTGCTGATCTTGCAACCACAGGGTGAAACAAGGGGTCGACAGATTTAGCGAGTCCAATAACCCAAAATAGCTATCTAAATCTATCACTAGTACCTAAGCCTGCTAAATGAATACTAACAGAGATCACACCCTAGTATCAAATTATGCATGTGTTGTAAAATGAAAACATGGAAGGAAACACACATAAGCTTGACACGAGAGATGTTTGTTTTAGATCTAAATGAATTTTTATCAGCTGAGGAAGGTTACCTAGTGATCCTCGCAACGCACTTAGTAGATTTTACCAGATTTTTAACAATTCTTGTGCTGTTTTTGAAGCTAGCAAAAGTAAGATGCATTTTTATTTTATTTTTTGCTTTATTTTGTCATATTTGGATGGCCTTTATTTCTTCCTTGCTGTTTTCTATCATAAAAAAAACCTGCAATAAAAATTATTGATTAAAATTCTTAGATTTGCATCATGAGTTAATAAAAAAAATTATGAAAACACATTAAAAAATTATTAAAAATAGAATTATAATCCAAAAAATCTGAAATTTTTACTGTAGTCTATAGAAAGTGTCCTAAATTGGAAATAAAAATTTTAGATCAAAATGTTGAGATTTATCTGATAAATTAATTTTTTTATGGAAAACCATAAAAGAATTAATAAAAATATATTTTATATCTAAAAACTCTGAATTTTTTATTAAAATATTTGGACATCATCCTAAACTTTTAGTAAAAATTTTAGATTTTAATTCGATGATTTGCTGTGTAAATTAATTTTTCAATGAAAAAACCATTAATGAATTACTAAAAATCCAATTTTGATCCAAAAATTCTGAAATCTTTATTGTACATGCTAGAAATTATCACAAATCTAAAAAAGAAAAAATAAGATCAAAATATTTTATTTTACTAGCTCAAATAATTTGCATATGACAAAATTATTAAAAATATATATAAAATAAAGCTTTAATCAGAAAATTTTAAAAAAATTTATGTGATTTTGTCCTATTTCCTAGAACCTTCAGTAAAAATTTTAGACCAAAATTCATCAAGTTGGTCTACTTTTTATGATTTTTATGAAAAATCATAAAAGGGATTAAAAAAAATTTTGATCAATTTTTTTTTTTTTTTTCTTTTTATAACTTTAGAACATGAGAAGGAAGAAGAAGAAGAAGAAGAAGAGAAATAGAAGAAGATTAAGAGGAAAAGAGGAAGAGGTTTCTCAAATGCTCATTTTCTCATCATTGTTGGATGTCTTCTCGAAGTGTCTTCAAACCTGCAAAACAAGATATAAATAAAAAATTAAAATGCAAAACAAAAAGAATGAGGCCAGAAAATTGATTTCTCAACCCCACTGTGGGCGCCAAAAATGTATGCGTGAATATGCGGCCTCTACTAACACACACACTTCAACACGGTCTTTATTTGCGGATTCATCCCGGAATGAATATTGGATTATTCATCCAAAAATTAGCCGAAAAGGCGACTTGTTGCCTTCTATCTAAAGGGATTTTGTTTGTTAGATATCCTCAGATTTGAGGTGTTAAGCAACCAAACCCTCTAAGAATGAAGGATTTAAGAAATGAAATTAATCTATATGATTATGCAGATTAATCTAGAATGAAAAAAGCATTCTAATCTAAGAACAAGTAAAGGAAACTAAATTAATCATATGCATATTATGCTAAATGAAATTAAGCTAAGGATGCAAATGTATGTAAAATATGAGCAAATGTGATTATGAATTCCAGCAGCCATTTGACGCAAATTCCAAATTCATCCTCCCCCAAAATGAAGAGATGAGGGTCTCTTAAATAGACTTTCCTGGAATCCATCAATGGTTGAGATCGATTTCAATCAATGGTCAGGATTAAAGGTGAAGTTCAGTCATAAAGGAAGATTGCCAAATTAGAGGAAGTTAACTGATTTCTTTTGAGTAGAATAAGGAGTTAACTGATTTAATTGCTTTTTTATCAATAGTGAACTGGAAATTTTCCTTTTTGAACTGAAGAGAGATTTTGGTGAGATATTTAATTTAATAAAATGAGATATGCTCTCATAATTACCTTTTTCATTTAATTAAATAATTCTATTTAATTAATTAGAGGCACTTTTCTTATTTAATTAAATAACTTTATTTAATTAATTAGGAATGACTTCCCATTTAATTAAATAACTTTGTTTAATTAATTAGAAGTAAGTTCTCCATTTAATTAAATAATTTCATTTAATTAATTAAAATAGGTGCATTTATTAAATTAAATAAATTTAATTCCATAGTACATTAGCCTTAGGATATAATTTAATTTAATTAAATTATAAATACTTAGTAATTAAATTAAATATTAATCAATAGGTTTAATGTGACTAATATGAATAAATACTATAAGAATTAAATAATAAGCATGATGAATGCAGATTAGGGTTTTCTGCATCTGACAATTAAGTCAAGTAGCGAGTAGCCGAATAACAATTTGCCTAATAGAATAGGACTTTAGGATTGGTCAAAAATAGACCAGAATTGGTATCATGACAATGAGCCAATTTTGGGGTATTACAAGCATAACAATAGCTCAAAATCAGGATCCTTTAAGAAGAAGAGAGCTCTCTCTTTTAAAGGTAGATGGACGGTTGAGCTCAAGATCAAGATGTGGATAATCAAGGATGGGGTTGACTTTTAGCATGGTCCATGTGTAAGAGAAAGTCAACCAATGAAAATAAGTTGACATTTCATGTAAGACAAAAGCTTTTTCTTTTAACTTGTAAATAGGAAAAAGGCTTTATGTGTGCACATTGAGTGGGTTAGAAGAATGGAGTCTTTTATTTAATTAAAAGGGGGACATGTTTTTTTAATCAAATATGAACTTAGGATAATATAGTCAATCTAAAGGTTAAAATCAAATAAATTGGTCTTAAGCAATTTAGCCTAGGCAAATAATTAATTAATTTAGCAAAAATGCTTAGAAGCAGGTGTTGGGCGTTCGTTTTGCACGAGGTCAACGGCAAGAATCCATAGTGTAATTCCTCTCTTGAAAAGAAAATCTTTTTAAAGATCCACTCCAAGGTTCAGTGTTTGTCTTGCGATGTACCAAAATCTGCTCAATAGAAGATAAATGTGAATGTTCACGAGGAGGCCTTTGCTGGTTCCAAAAACTCTTTTACCTTGGAATCAAGTAAAATCTATTTGTTGTCTCAAAAATATCACACCAAAAGAACAATATTTTTTTGCATTTTTTTTTTTTCAATGAATGCAACTACTATGAGGTCCTATTCTAACAGGGGTTTAGCAAAGCAAATAATGAAATTGAAAGAAAATAACATGAAATCAAATAACTTGAAATTGAAATTCCTAAATGGACATAAGCTACAGAACACAACACGCTGCGAGTTAAACCTTTGAAAAAATTGGTAGGAAACCAATGAAAACAGGAGCAGCACTTCCTAGAACCCACTGATGCAATCATCGGTGAGAATCTTTAACAAATTGAATGATTTTTCACTCTTCATCAAATCACAAGGCCACGAAAAGTGTGCTCATGTGAGACAAAAAGCTATGTAGACACAATCAAGTGATTTCTTCTCAAGCTCATTACGTCAATGGAATTCATATATCTATAGCAAATACCAAAACTAAAAGATCGCACAATCAGAAACAACGCAATAAACCTTTGGCTCAATCAAAATCTCATGAATAAAATTCACAAAATAATAACACATTCAAGCAAGAATAACTACACTCTAAATGCTAGCACCAAAAGCATATCTTTATTGCATAATAACGGTGGCCATTTTTACATTTTACAATGGGGTATTTATAAGAAATCATCTCCTCAATTTGTGTTGAGAGTGAGAGATATCTTGATGCAATAAAATGCTTTTAAAATATTAAAACAAACTAAATATATACAAACTGATAATCTAACTAGTGCTTAGAGGGACTCCATCCATATTTTATTCATTAATTGGATGCATGAGCCCTTTACATGTCAAAAACAATGAAAGCATGAGAGAGAAAGTAGGAGGAAGCCATCAGTCAAAGTAGAAGTGCATGGAGATACCAAAAATAGAAGCTAGCCCTTCACTAGGTGTGTATCAAAGTTAACTTGCCATCAGAATGTGCTCCCAATGCATGGAAAGTGATATTTTTGAAACTGGCAGTCAACTATCGGTGCACCTCTGAATTGTGGAGCTGAAAAATGTGGAGCTGCGAAATTGCAAAGCTGCGGAGCTCAATTTGCCAAAAAAATTAGTTCTCAATTTTGAAAATGGTTTTTGGGTTTTGCTCAAATGAGGTTTTAAATCACTTTTTGTATACACTCCATGCCCCTTTTTGATGATTTACACCCTTGTTATAGCCAATTACTTTCATAAACTTGCACTCCCTCTGCTTCTTCAATCGAAAATCTCAAGGCACCTGCATTGAATCTTGTCCCCAATAGCTGCATAAGATGAGAAACCTAATTTGCTTTATGTGTCAAACCTCTATATCTTTGAATTTTTCTTCTCTGCACCTATACAATCCTTCTTGGTGAGAAACCAAGTGATCCAAATTATCCAAGATGATCAAATGTTTGCAACATTTTCATATTTTTTGCAAATTTTTCTAGGCATTTTTAAATGACCTTTTTGGAGGTCTTTTGCTCAAAATTTCAAGTCGAAACCTTTGTCGGTCCCTAAAATTGGACAATTGAAGCCTCATTGTTTTAGGGACTAAAATTAGATCTTAAGTTCTTCTTTCCAATGATGTAAGCGGTTCTAAATTTTGAGGCCCGAGTCAAAAGTTATGATCTCGACAAGTTGAGGATGCCACTTTTACCTACAAAAGAAGCAAACATTAGTCCGTAGAGTTAACAATGCATAGTAAAGACACTAGCTACTCAAACAAAATTGGGCGTGAATCCTGAAATCTGGCTAAGTCTGAAATCCTGAAGCCCTGAAATTTGGTTAAGTCTGGATTTTTGAAGCCCTGATATTTCTTAGAATCTTTACCTTATCTTGGGGAGGTTTGAAACCTATCTCAAAAGATTCATCGCATATATTAAAATTTATCTTAAGTATAAGGAATTAAACATACGTCAACTTATACTTAACAATATATTTTAAACCCCTCTTATGGCTACTCGGACAAAATTGGAGGTGAAAAAGTGGCCTGAGAAGCATGCATGGTGCCTTGGAAGTGTGACGGTGCCAACGTGCACAAGCCTTTGGTCATGCGCACGCCCTTAGTGGCGCATTTGAATTTTTTTATTTTTATTTTTATTTTTTGTGTTTTTTGATTTTTTGATTTTTTTGTGATTTTTGAACTCAACTTTCTAACTTATTTAATGAGTTTTCCTCTCCCAACTCCTGAACTATGAGTCTGGGAGTCGAAAAAAGTAGGGGGTCCCCATTCCTAGTAAGGAATGGGGCGTGTATTTTGGAGACCACAACAAATAGGGGCACGCGGCCCTTGGTGGCATGCGCGCCCTCAGCGGTGCATTTTTTTTTTTTTGTTTTTTTTTTTTAATTTTTTGTATTTTTTGATTTTTTGATTTTTTTGTGATTTTTGAACTCAACTTTCTAACTTATTTAACCAAGTTTTTTTCTCCCGACACCCAAGCTATGAGTCTAGCAGTTGAAAAAAGTAGGGGGTCCCCATTCCTAGTAACGAATGGGGTGTGTGTTGTGGAGACCACAACGGCGGGCTAACAGTCTAGATGTCATCTTTAAGTGATTACACATCAAGACCCATATCAAGCTATCTTGAACCTCTAAACATTAAAGCTTCTTTGAAAAATATGTTGCTCACACATCCATTCAAAGAGGGGCAAATGTAATCACCTAAAAATGGTATAGTCAAATAGGTGCCCCTAATCTCAAAAATCAAACAAAAATCATCAAATTTCCTAACAAAAAAGGTAATCTATTTCTATTACTTAATATGATCAATGTATTGAATTGCATAAAACCCTTAAAATACAATAATCCTCAAAAAAAATTAATTCCTAAATATACAATGATAATTACCAATAAATCACCATGGACTATTTAATTTAATTCAAATATCCTAGCACATTAATTAAATTAAACCTGTTTGCTAATTACACATCAAAAAGTAATTAAAATTGATCAAATTAAATTAAATATCCAAAAAAAATCAATTATTGAATTAAAGACTCAATAAATTGAGAGAAATCAACTAAAAGAGATAAATACTCAATTTAATTTAATTATCTCTAATTATCCTCGCAAAAAGGGAAAATTGATTAAAATAAGGAGTTGAGTTGAGTTCACATATTCAATTAAATTTAATTGTCTTCTCCAAAATTGAAAATTGATGAAAATAAGAATTGATTGAAAGAGTTGAGTTGAGTTTTAATTTCATAACAAGAAAATCAAATATTAAATGGAATAGTTAAGTTGGCCATGTATAAATTAAAAAGGGAAGTCAAGGGAATTATACCACCATTTTAGGAAGTTAACTAGACAATCTAACCCAGTCAACTACCAATCACTCCCAATCAAGGGTAGCGAACTAGTCTATCACCTCCTACAAAGACTTTGTCTAACAGAAGGTGTGTGGAGTTGAACTTAACTCTTATTCATCCTAGAAATATCTATAAAAGAATGCTTTCTAACATTCATTTCTCATACAATGCATGTGCAATTGAAGAGTAAGATTAGAATGCTGGAATTTCTCTACAGATATTGTGCATTGGAATTTTTTTAGATTATTGTTTTTTTAGTTCATATAGATTTCGTTAGCTTTTATCAGCCATTAATCTATTTTTCACACATATTTTAATACAAAAATACAAAAAAATTGTGTAGATTTGCATTCATACTAAAATCCTTCATTTCAATAGGCCTAGTCACTGATACAGCTTTGGATCCGAGAGTTAAAAAATCCTATTGACTAGAAGGCAATAAGTCGCATTGTTTGTTTTTTTATTTGCTTGGCCATGGATGTAATGATTTATTGAAGTGTGGTGTTTATAGATACATTTACCATCTTTCACACCCACACTTCAGAGTGAGATCTCTCTGTGAGTTGCTATCTTGATATCTTCATTCTTTTATGTAATGTGTTCTCAAACCGATCACACATTGGTCAAAGAGGGGAAAATATAATCACCCAAAAATGGTCATATTGTTAGAAATATAAGAGGAGTAACTACAAGGGGAGGCATGAATCAGTTACAACTAAAACAATTCCAAATCCCTTAGATGTCAATACAAACTTCCTTGAAACTCACAGCTCGGTTAGAACTAGATATTGACTATAACTTAGTTAACAAAGCAATCTGATATATTAATGTGTATTAACCTTTAGTAACTTAGTTGCAAAAAGACAAAGCAATAATAAAATAATGTGAATACATGAGACACCAAGATTTAATGTTAAAACCCAATTTGGGAAAACCACAAATGCAACTAGTTATAAAATTTCACTCTTCTGAAGTGAGCCCTATTAAGAGCCAACCCTATTAAAGGTTACATAACACACTGGTAGGTGTGACCCTATTAGAGTATTTAAATCACCCTATTAGGAGTGACCTTATTAGAGGTCTTAAAACACTTCAATTTAGAAATGCCACCTTGTTAGAGGATTTACAAAATGACTTTTACATCAAGTCTATTAGGAGATTTCTTCACTGCTACAATTGTTAGAGAGTAATAAAGATTGACCTAATTTATTAAGCAACTAAAATTCATGTTCAAATCACTATGATGGCTTATCCTTTGGATCCTCCTTGATCAAAATATTCGTTGTAGCTTCTTGGATAATCTTCTCTTAATCAAATATCCTTCTCTTTTTGTATCTTATCTTCTTCGCTTCTTTCTCATTATTCAATCCACATCTTGATCTTTCATATATATGAAATGCAATGTCAATTTTACTTGAATACCCTTACAAACAAACAAATAACATTAATTTAGTTGGCTTGCATAAACCAACTAATGAATTAAACTAATATGCTAAATGGGTCACTCGGTTACCACTAAGTTCCTTTGTAACCGACTTGACTCAATTTACACTGAACTCCTTTGGTAATCAACCTGACGTAGTTTATATAGGAATTCCTTAACTTGGCTTCTCCTAAACTTTTTCTTGGTGAATATTAGATTCTTTTGAGCTTAGTTCCAACTGGTAGTACTTGGTAAGAGTATAACATTTGTGTAACATCAATGACAATATACAATTTAAATAATTTTTATCAACAATCTCACTCTTTGGCATTGATGGAAACACAACATGTCATTAAGCAAAGAAAACTTAGAGAAATAAAATGATTGATAAGATTTTATAATATCCTTAGTTTCATTCTAATTCTCTATCCATCTATGAGAGTTTCCTCTGAGATTCTCCCTCTGCATCTTATCTTCAGACTCCATCAAATCAAGTTCTCCCTCTTGCAGATTACTACCTCTGATTCTTCTTTGATTGTACCAATCTCTCTCAATGAATATATGACATTATTCTCTCCTTCTTTGACATCAAATTCCAAAGACTTGACATAATGCTTTTATAATGTACCTTATGTACTAATTCATATGCAATGAGCTCTAACTTCTTTGCATCAATTTGATAGTTCTTCAATGAAGCTCAGTTGATGCATCACTAATTTGTACTCTAGTGAGCATCAGATAAGGGAATGACCCCCTATATTTCCTCTTAGATACAAAATGCATCCTTAGGTAATGATTTGGTAAATATGTTAGCAATCTGCTCCTTTGTGTTAATATATTCTAATCTAACCTCTTTATCTTGAACTAATTCTATCAAAAAATGATACTTGATTACAATGTGTTTTTTCTTGGTGTGCATCACTGGATTTTTAGATATATTAATTTCACTTTTATTATCACAATAGATAACCACTAGATCCTTAATTTCTTCCTTCATTCTTGATAACAATTGCTTGAACCACATTATGTTGGAGCAAATAATTATTATAGAAACATATTTTTCCTCTATTTTAGATTGAGAGATTTAATTTTGCTTCTTACTTGTCCAAGATACTAACCTCTTTCCAAGAAAGAATTCTTCTTCACTAGTGCTCTTCCTATCATCAATGCTTCTAGCCTAATCAGCATTAGTAAAGGATTTCAACTCAAAGTTCCCTCCTTTGTTGTACCATGGACTATAGTCTTGAGTACTTTTTAGATATCTCAAAATTCTTTTGATTGTCATCATATTATTTTCTCTAGGGTTTGTAGATACCCTTGCAACTATACCAACTACTAATGCAATATTAGGTCTTGTATGAACAACATACTAAATTTTTCTAATCATAGATCTATAGGTAGTCTGATTTACCTCTTTTGGATCATTATCCTTGGATAATTTATGTTCAGTAGACATAGGTGTTCCAACTAGTTTGGAATCTACCGTTCCAAAGCTCTTCAATATTTCCTTGATATATTTTGACTAAGTAATATAAATGCCATCCTTAATTTGATGGACTTGTAAACCAACAAATAATTTTATTTCTCCAAACATTGAAATTTCAAACTCTTTCCTCATTTCTTCAAAGAATGACTTGCATAAGTCATCATGCCCTATAAATAAGATATCATCCATGAATATTTTTGCTAACAATATATTTTTTCTATGGTCCCTTTTTAATATATAGACTATTGTTATAATTCGTTCTTTGAAAACCAATCTTTACCAGATATCCATGAAGTCTCCCATACCATGCTCTAGGAGCTTGCTTCAAAAAATATAATTTACAGACCATTTCTCTTTTATTTGGATCAATGAAACCTTCAAGTTGATCAACGTAGACTTCTTCTATAATTCCATCCAATAAATTTGATTTTACATCCATTTGATACACTTTGAATCCTTTAAATGAAGCATATACAAGTAGTGTTCTAACTCCTTCAAGTCTAGCAATAGGAATAATTTTTTCTACATAGTCTATGCCTTCTTCTTGAGTGTATCCTTTGCACACTAGCCTTTCCTTATTCCTTTATACTTTACCATTTTCATTCAATTTGTTTCTAAATACACACTTTGTACCAATTACATTTTTATCCTTGGGTCTAGGGAAAAGAGTCCAAGTATTGTGTCTTCCAATTTGGTCAATTTCTTCATTCATGCCTCTATCCAACTTTCATTTTTCAATGCATCATTAATAGTTATAGGTTCAAATTTAGTAAGAAAATGTGTACCCTTTAGTTTGTTCCTTTTCATTGTGCATTTTGTCTAATTTTCAATTGTTCACTTAGGTGCATGATGCCTTCTGACATATCTAGCAATTACAAGTATCTTTCTTCTAGATTTTGGACTAGATTCACTTGGTTCACCATGCTCAAAGGTTCTATGAATTTCTAAATTTTGCTCCATTTCTATTGTCTAAGACTCAGTTCCCATGGACTATGACTTGGGTTCATCTATCTGAGACTCAATTCAAACTATTTCCAACTCAGGTTGCACTAGCTACAAATTAGTTGACACTCCAAACTTGGGTGACTCGGGTAGGGTAGTCTGCTAAATGTTGGGTAAAGTGTCAGGTTCAAAGTAAACAAAGTTTTTATAATCTTTAGGTTCTTATCTACTTGTTTCTTCATTATTTTTTGTAAACTCATCAATTTTTACATGTGCACTTTATATAACCTTGTGAGTAGAAATATTCAAACATTCGTATTTTTTTCTCTTGTTGGAGTATCCTAGGAAAATCCCTTCATCACTTTTCACATCAAAATTTCCTTTCCTTGACTCTTTCAAGATATAAAATTTACTTTGAAATACTTTAAAATAAAATACATCAGGTTTATAGGAATTACATAATTCATAAGGTGTATGATATGTACCTTTCTTCAGTTGAACTTGGTTCAAGATATGAATTGTTGTGTTGATTGCTTCCTTCCAGTATTTGGCTGCAACATTTTTCTCTACCATTAGTGTTCTTGTACAATCCATGATGGATCTATTTCTTCTTTCTACTATTCTATTCTGTTGAGGTGTACCAAGTGCAAATACCTATCTTTTGATTCCTCTTTCATTGCACAATCCATTGAATTCATTAGAGATAAATTCTCTTCCTCTATCTGATCTTAAACATTTTAACTACTTACCTATTTCTTCCTCAACTCTAGCCAAATACTATTTGAATTTTTGAAAAGCTTCAAAAATTATCCTTTAAGTACATTACTATCATCATCCTAGAATAATCATCAACAAAAAAATGAAGAATTTTTCTCCAGTGTAGCTCTCTATACCTATTGGTCCACAAAGATCTATATGAACTAATTCCAAGACTTCTTCAGTCTTGTAATTCTTACTTTTGAAGCTAGTTTTACCCATCTTTTCAATCTAAAATTATTTACATATGGACATTTTAGGTTTCTTCAAATTTGGAATACATCTTACTCTTATTTTTTTGCTTATAGTAACTAGATTATCAAAGTTTACATGACAAATCATTGTATGCCTTAACCAAATTTTCTCTGCATGTGCTAAGAAGCATGAACTATCATATCAAGATATAATAGATTACCTTTTGTCTAATTTCTAGTTCCAACTAGGTTTCATTTACCATCCAAAAGCATGGTCTTCCCTTTCATGAATTGTACCTTGAATCCAATGTTGTTTAGTTTTGCCACACTAATGTGTCAGAAATTCGTAGTTTTATGGGTCTAGCTGGTTATTATCGTAGATTTGTCCAAAACTTCTCTAAGATAGTGCATCCTATCACTTCTCTTCAAAGGAAAGGAAAGAAGTTTGTGTGGATGGAGAAATGTGAGGAAGCATTTCAGAAGCTCAAGGATCTTTTGAATAGTGCACCGATCTTAGCCGTACCTAATCTAGAAGGTGATTTCATGGTGTGTACAAATGCTTCCCTAGAAGGGATTGGGGCAGTGTTGATGCAGAATGGACAGGTGATTGCGTATGAATCACACAAGCTCAAGGATCATGAGCTTAATTATCCTATGCATGACCTTGAGTTAGCAGCAGTAGTTCATGCTTTGACAAGGTGGAGACATTTCTTGTTGGGGCATAGATTTGAGCTACACAGTGATCATCGCAGTCTTCAGTACATTTTTACTCAGCCTAATTTGAATGATCGCCAGAGATAATGGATGGAATTTCTATGCAAGTATGATTTTGATGTTAAGTACATTCAAGAAAAGGATAATGTGGTGGTAGATGCTTTGAGTCACAGGAGACATGTTATATCATTGATGACTCTTAGTGTGGATTTGAGGAGTCAAATTCTTCAGGCACTTCCTACAGACTTTTGGTATTAGGAAGTGTGTAGAGAGATAGATTCAGGAAGACCTTTGGAGGGTAAGTTTGCAGGCTACGTTTGAGAGTTAGATGGTCTTCTGAGACATTTGGGGAGGATTTATGTGCCATTACTGGATGAGCTTCACACCTTGATCCTAGTAGAGGCCCATCATACACCTTACTCCCCACATCCAGGTGTCAAGAAGATGCATGCTGATTTGAGACATTTGTTCTTTTGGTCTGGGATGAAGCGAGACATTGTTTATTATTTGGTTAGGTGTCTTGAGTGTCAGAGAGTGAAGGCAGAACACCAGCACCCGGCTGGACTATTGCAACCGAATCTCATTCCTTCTTGGAAGTGGGATATCATCTCCATGGATTTCATAGTAGGATTACCTATAACTGTTTGTCGTCATGATGCTATCATGGTCATTGTTGATCGGTTGACTAAGGTGGCACATTTTTCACTGATCAGGTCTTCCTACATAGCAGCTTCTATAGCCAATGTCTTCATGTGTGACATTGTAAGATTACATGGCATTCCTAGAAAGATTATTTTTGATAGGGATCCTGTATTTACATCTACATTTTGGACATCGCTATAGCATGAGCTTGGAGCTCAATTAAACTTCAGTTCAGCATATCATCCAGAGACAGATGGTCAGACAAAGAGGGTGAATCAAGTTTTGAAGGATATGTTAAGGATGTATGTGATGGATAGGAAGACGCATTGGGAGGACTATCTCTACCTAGTGGAGTTTGCTTACAACAACAAGTATCACAATTCTATTGGCATGGCACCATTTCAGGCATTATATGGACATCCTTGTCATACACCATTGAGTTGGGATAGTCTTGAGGATCACATCTTGTTGGGTCCTGAGATGCTTCGTGATATGGAGCAATAGGTAGTGTGTATCTATGAGCACTTGACTACCGCATAGGATAGGCAAAAAAATTATGCTGATGCTTATAAGATAGATAAGCAATTTTCTATTGGAGATAAGGTTTTCTTAAGAGTGCATCTGCAAAAAAGTCCGATCTGATACGAAAAGGGTTCTAAGCTAGCACCTCGCTTTGTGGGACCATTTGAGATTCTAGAGAGGATTGGCCCAGTTGCTTACCGCCTTGCTCTACTACCCAACCTAGCTCGCATTCATGATGTTTTTCATGTTTTAGTACTTAGGTAGTATATTCTTGATGTTGTACATGTTCTTTATTGGAATGTATTGCAGGTAGAGGATGGGCAGCTCACTTTGGAGCTGGTCTGTATTCTAGAGGAGCGGGAGTTGACCCTCAAGGGTTGAACCATCGAGCAAGTAAGGGTCCAATGGGACCCTATTGATGATTCTTTAGCTACATGGGAGGATGTAGCAAGATTGTGGGAGTTATATCCCTACTTTTTTGTAGGCTTCTAGGAGTAAGCCTAACCCAAGGGGGGGTGGATGTAGTGCCTAGCCTCATTCACATTTTTCTGGACACATTGTTGCTATTATTATCAAACTATGCTAGACTAGTTTTATGTTGATGGATTAGTGGTATTGTTTTGAGATTATTAGACATTATGTTATGGATTCAGTTGATATATGATTAGATCATTTAGACTTTACATTTCATGTATGCATGATGATCATTACATTGCTTTCAGTTATTGATGATGATTAGTTAGATGGCTTATTATCTAATGTGTTTTATTATGGATACTTACCCCATACTTGCATGTGTATGGTTTGTGTGTTTGTTCTCATTGTATGGAATTTTTGATATGGTTAAGGAAGGGAGTCGTAGTCACCTGCTAGTCAGGATCTACATGATGCACCACTTCTTGCCATTGCCTATTTAGCGTAGCATTATATACATTGTATGTACATGCATGGTTTTTATGCAGGTTGTAGGTACCGGGTATCGACTTCCTTGAATTGCCAAGATGAGCATACCCTATTACACTATCTCAATGATAAGAGAAGGGAGATAAATTCTCAAGTCCAAATCCCAAACCCTTAAACCATTGGTCCTAGTGAGGTAGGACAAGTATCTAGATATTTTACCCACCGAATGTGTTGGATGACATAATTCGTGATTTTTAACCCTTTAGACTGATTTTGTGTGAATTGTTCTATGATGGATTTTTATATTTTATCTTGGAGGTCTATGGTGAATTTTCTATTCATTAATTCTTAAATAAATAGATTTAATTAATTAATTAATTAAATGAGAATTAATTGAGAAAAAATAATTAAATAAAAGAAAATTAGAAATTAACAATTAATAATAATTATAAAATAATAATAAGGTAATAAATAAATAATAATAATAAAAGTTATAAAATTTAAATAGAAGTTATAAAAATTAAATAAGGAGTTATAAGCTTGCCTAGGAGTTAATGCACCTTTTTATTTCTCATATGTCAACAACACGGGGATTAGTGGACCAATTAAGCACATGGTGTCTACAACCTAATGACTCATCTAGAAGGTTGGAATAGACTCATGCTTAGTTGTCTACACCTTCTAGTTGTTTCTAGAGACATTCTAGGTGCTTCCTGAGAAGCCTTTATATTCAGGCATTCCTAGAAGCTTAGACAAAGCGTTTGGAGAGCATTTTGGAGCATTGGAGGACTCGGGAACTTTGGAGAAGGGAGGAGCTTGCTCTGTGGATTTTTTAAGGAAGAGCGAATTAGCATCAGAATTTGGGTAGACTCTTGTGATTTTACTTATGCTATTTTCGCATCTTGCACTTCCTGTCTTCTTTGTGTCTTCCATATGTTTTCTGAAGAATTCCATATTTTGGTTGTTTGCATTCTCAATATGGGTAGTTAAAATTTATTTGAGAAAACACCTTATATGCATAGATCTAAAGAGAACACAGGGTAAGGTTTAAATTATAGTCAAATATATTAGCAAACTTATTGAGTAAATTTGGAGAGAAAAATATTTCATGGTTTCATTTAAATTGAAAATCTTTAGAAAATTGTATTGATATGAACATGCTAATTCAGATCTGCAAATATATATATATATATATATAGATAGATAGTTATGAATAATTATTATTATATTTAAAAGGTTAAATTAATGGGTCATTCTTTTAAAAGATAAATGATTTAAAATATTTTGTCAAATATTATTTAAAAAGCAAAGACATTAATTAGTTAGCTTAATTAAACTTAGTTTAATTAACGTTAAATCAAAGTTTTAATCATGCAATTTATTAAATTAATTATTGGAACTCGATAGGAGTCAATTTTGAACAATGTTTATATAAACAATATAATTAAAAAATTGAGTCTAATAGTTTTGGGAGAGAAACTTTTTAAACAAATACATGGGTTGGGAAAAACGTACAAATGTTTCTCCATTCATTATCTAAAACTCAAAATGAAAACTGAAACCTCTACATTCTATTCAAGTATGTATTTTTAGCAAAACCAAAACATGTGCTTTCATTGTGTTTTCTATATGCTATTTGTTTTGGGTTTTGGGTTGACTAGTGTTGACCAGTTATAGGACGTCTACTAGAGGCTTGGGGGGGGGGGGGGGGGTTGTTATGATTGTGATGTCGTGATGATGTCTTATTTTTGATCTTTATAAACCCAACCATGGTTATGTGATGGAATGCTCTATGTAATGTTTGTAATTACTGATTGTATAGTTGAGATTCTTATGTATGAGACACTTGACCTAATCATTTTTGAGTCATCAATCAATTATCCTTGGAATATTTTCCAGTCGTCATGATGGGACTGAAATATTATTTTATGTTGTCATGTTGTGACATGTTTTGACTCAACCATTTTGGAGTCTTCAATCAATATGATTTGAGATATATTTGGGTTATTGGGAACCAATGGATACTTTTGATTATCAATGATGCTTCAGTTGTCAATAGAGAGCTATTGTGGTCATGATTTTTTATGGATGCTTGCTCATGGAGATTTGATGCTTTTATTATGCATATTTGATGTTCTTATTATGGATTATCCTTTATGATTTTGAGATTTATGATTCCATGAGCTTAGGGTAGGTTATCTGCTTGTAGTGTCGAGAAGTGGCTTGCAATGGGGTTTGGGGCCCTAAAAGGCTGCCATGGTAACTCATTGTAAGTTGTTTAATAAGTGAAAATATTCACACCTAATACTAACTAAATGAACCTAAAAAAAAAAAAAAAATTTCTCGCCCATGCCTCGAGTGCTTGTACAGACTAGGATGGGAGTAGAGAGAATGCATGGTTGTGACCTTGCATTCCATAGTATGCCTTGTCAGTATGAGAGGATACTAGTGGCCGCATGAAGATTAGTAGGGACCTGTGGAGTTTAGCTAACTGCCAGGGTAACTTCTACATGATATATGCGATGACACTTTCCCGCTTGCATAGTAGGTTCCTACATGTCTTTGTGTGCCTATGGGAATTAGATGTCAGTTTTGTGTGATGGAACCTTAAGTTAGTATACTTTTAGGGTTCCTGGACTTAGAGAGTATTCTTATGCTATGTGGTTTTGATAGCTTGTTTGGGACTTGAGATTATCTCCTCAGCATGGTAGGAGTGGACCACTTAGGTACCACGCGGTCGGGTGGTAGTGTTTTTCCACTCTTATCATTTGAGATCCGTTTGAGACATTGTGGTTGATGTGTCCTTCATGATGGTGGATATGTATCCTTTCACTGATGATTAGCATATGTTAGATGATGTTATCTTATGCTTATTTTTGCATGTTAGATAACTTTTTGCATATGATATAGTATATCTTAGGAGTGACATTCCTACTATGTTAATACCGATGATCTCTTCGGTGATTTGGAATGTTATGCACAGAGGGATGGCTAGGATTCATGATGGTCTAATGATGCTATTTACGGTTGGGAGGAACCATGCATTTAGTTTATTATGTTTGATCTTTATGATGGATGTATATATCTTTTGATGATGTATCATGTATGACATGAGATTATCTTTACTTGATGTATCATGGGTTAGAATAGGATGATGTACCTTGTTTCACATATGTATATTCTTTTAATCTTTTCATTCCCTGTGACATGTACAGTGGACGATTGAGCATCTAGAAATATAATGTATAAACATTGGACTTATCATTATTATTTCATGTGGTTTTTGTATTAGATGGATTCAATAATGTTAGTTGATTTAGATGTAATTCAACGTTAAGGGATCCTTAAAGAATGTAATCTGTTGTGTATGTTATGTTTAGTTTTAGATGGACATTGCTATTGCTTCTGTTATTGTGTATAAGGTATAAGTGGTATTTACTTTCATGTTTTAAAAAAAAAATGGTACCAAACTTAGTCAAATTCTAGGTTAATTCTTTAGATCCCTTGGCAGGGCATTACATTTGACACTATTGTTTCTTTTTGAGCATCATTTCACCCTTCCAATGCTACTTTGCAATTCTAGCTATCGGCCTGCTTCCTACTGCCGCCACTCCTCCTAAGCACTGCCCACCTATTGCTCTGTCACACTCCACCCACCCAACCACCATTTCCTCTCTACTAGTGGTGGTGTCCTTTTTTTATTTTTTATTTTTTAAAATAAATTATTTTCTAAGGCATTTCAGGGGCCCTATAGTTTCTTCACAATGTCTAGAGCATACAGTGGTCTTTTTTCGATTCAAAGAAGTGTCAAAAAGCTAGTTCCAAGACAGAGATGATGAAGTAGGTATTTTTTTAATTCTTTCTAGTTTGGTACCTAATTTTGTGCTTGAAGTCCATTGATGACTTCTATCTTTCAAGAGGCGTAACTTCTTCCCTATAGCTCCATTTTTTTATTCGAAAAAAGCACTAAAAAGCTCTTCTTGAGAACTTTCTAGATTCTCTATCATTTCACTAGTATTTTGTACTAGGTGTTTGAGATTCACATTTGAAGATTTTTTCTCTTTTCTTGATTTTTCATTCCTTCTATAAGATGGGGTTTGGTTATTTGCATTATGGGGGGTGTTTTTATATTACTTTCTATTATTATATCAGCATATCAGAAAACTTCAAAAACCCCTTCTAAAACAATGGTTGAGACCTCTTTTTGTCTAGTTATTCTAAACCCACACAACTATCATACATGGAAAACCCATATGTAGTGGCTTCTTTATTCAAAGGGTTTGTAGTCTTGTCTAGATACAATGCAGCTAGTTTTTCAAAGTCAATACTAGAGATTGCAACACAAGAATAAGATGGATGAAGCCATGGGTCTAATTTCTTTGAGTGTTTCAAAAAAAAATTGCATGGCAAGGTCATATGGCCTCTACACACATATCAAGACTTTTTTTTAATTAAAAATGGTACTACTATCCTTTTTTGGCACTGCAGAGGCTCTTTTTTGGCCCATTGCCATTTTTTGGCACCACTGCCACTTTTCAGGTGTTGTTTCACCTTTACGGCACTGCTTTGCAATTTTGACTGCCAACCAGCTTCTCGCAGCTGCTACTCCTCCTAAGCACTGCCCACCCACCACTCCACCGCCCTCCACCCAGCTAACCACCATTGCCTCTCTGCTAGTAGTGGTGCCCTTTTTTATATATTTTTTTTAAATAAATTAATTTCTAAAGCATTTTAGGGGGCATGTAGTTTCCTTGTGATATCTTGAGCATACAATGGTCTTTTTTTATCCAAAAGAACTGTCAAAAAGCTGGTTCCAAGATGGAGATGATGAAGCAAGTATTTTTTGAATTTTTTCTTATTTGGTACCTATTTTTGTGTTTGAAGTCTACTGATAACTTCTATCTTTTAGGGGGCATAACTTCTTCATTATAGCTCCATTTTCTAATTATTAAAAAGCACCAGAAAGCTCTTCTTGAGCACTTTCCATATTCTCTATTATTTCACCACTTTTTTATACTAGGTGTTTGTGATTCACATATGAAGCTTTTTTCTCTTTTCTTGATTATGCATTCCTTCTAGAAGCTGGGGTTCAATTATTTACATTGTGGGGGGTGTTTTTATATTACTTTCTATTATTATATTAACATATCAGAAAACTTCAAAAACTCCTTCTAAAAAAATGGTTGAGACCTCTTCTTGTCTAGTACTTCTAAACCCATACAATTGTCATACATGGAAAACCTACATGCCATGGCTTTCCATTCAAAGGGTTCACGATCTTGTCTAGATATAGTGCACCTAGTTTTTCAGAGTCAATACCAGACATTTCAATATAGGAATAAGATGGATGAAGCCATGGGTTTGATTTCTGTGAGTGTTTTAGATAGCTTACAGTTTCATCTTGAAGAGTGTTCCATTCCTCAAGAAATGTGGGACAAGTTTAAAGACTTGTTTGGCACCATCAATGAGTTCAAAGCACTTCAGATTGAGACAGAACTTACTTTGCTTGTACCTGATGTTTTCCCTCTATTGAGTACTTTCTTATGAGGTTCAAATAGTAGATGACTTTGTTACAGGGATGTGCAAAAGAGAAGATAGATGAGGAGTGCATCTACTTGATTCTCTCCAAGGTTTGAGGAAAGTTTTAGATTTTCTCTTCTACATTCCATTCCACTATGGATGCCTGAGTCTTAGGTTTATCGTGCCCACTTTTGAGGTCTTTTGTTGACTAGAGAGCAATCCAAGCTTATAGAGTTGGATACTATCACTAGCTCAAAGACATAGGCATTGGTTGCTTAGACATTTATAGCAAAGCAAAAGAAGAAATTTAAGCCCAAGATAGATTCAGTAGGTAGTGAGAGTTCCTCCAAGCCTACTTCTAAATCATATGCTCAGAAACCCTCTTGGAAGGATAAATCTTCTAAGTTTGGTGAGTCTTCCTCCAAGACTAAGAAGTTTATAGGTGATCCTTGTAGTTTTTGTGGCAAAGAAGGACATCCAGTTTCCAGGTGTTGAAAATGTCTTAATGCTTTAGAGGAGGTCATGCAGTAGCATAGTATTACGTTTCTAAAGCCACCACCTCCTCCCTTAGGGAAAGGATGTGCTCTTTCTACATGAGCATTTTCTTCTATAGTTACTTGGGTTCTTGATTTTGGAGCTTCACACCATATGACACACTCACCTGATTTGGTTACCTCAATTGCTTAGAGTGTTACTACACAAATTGTAGTTGGTGATTCTACACAACTTTTTGTCATAGGTTTAGGAACTATCTCTTTGGAAGGTGGTTCACTATAGGATGTTCTCTTCATACCTACCATTTCTACAAACCTCTTATCTATCTTTTAGATTTGTCACTCTTGCTCTAGAAAGATATTTGAGTTCTCACCATATGATGTGGCAATTTGAGACCTCCATGATCCTAACTTGGTTATTTCTATAAGGATTTTTGATCGTCAGTCTCACTTACTTTAGTTTGATGGCTATGAGAGCTCTGATTCTATAGGTGTTTCTCTCATTGCTCATGTAGTCATGGTGAGAAAGATTTGGCAAGAGTATTTTGGTCATGTCAACAACAAATATCTATAGAAGATGAGTACGCAGGAGCTATTAACTAGGTTACCTTTTATCTCTTGTACTGATGGTGTGTGTCAAGGTTGTGCCCTTAGAAAACATCACTGAGATCCTTTTTTGATAGGTAGATCTACATGTGCTAAGACACCATTAGAGTTGATACATGGTGATCTTTTTTCATTTCCCACTCCATCTTTTTTAGGTGCTCAATATGTGTTCACCTTCATAGATGACTTCTCTAGATGCACATGGGTGTACTTTTTGAAGTACAAGTCTAATGTCTTTGATTCTTTTTGAATCCTTAAAACATTTGTAGAGAAGTAATCTAGTCTTTTTTTTAGGCATATACACACTGATAATGGAGGGAATATGTGAATCAATCTTTTGGAGACTTTTGCACTTAGCATAGTTTACAGCATCAGTTCATAGCTTCCTACACCCCTTGGCAGAATGGGGTTGTAGAGAGAAAAAATAGGACATTACAGGAGATGGCCAATTGTATGATTCAGTCATGAGCTATGAGTTCTTCATTTTGGTCTAAAGCTATCAATCGTGCTGACTATATTAAGAATTGAATGCCTCACAAGGCATTGCAACACTTGACTCCTAAGGAGGCTTGGAGTCATGTCAAGCTAGATGTTTCCACTTTCTACATTTTTGGTAGTGAGGCTTGGTCATTTATTCCAGATGCTCAATGGAAATCCATGGAGAAGAAGAGTTGACCACTCATATTTGTTGGCTACTATGAGGATGTGAAGACATACAAGTTGTTTGATCTTAATTCCAGAGATGTCATGCTTTGGTGAGATGTTAAATTTGATGAGCATTATCCTTAGATGGACCCACCATCACCATCTTCTTCCTCACTACCTAGTACTTCCTCTACTCCTCCACAAGATTATGCATCCTCTAAGGAAGATCTTGATATTGATCCCCCTTCATCACCTCTACCAGTTGTTTAGTGAGTGCTTAAGTGGGCTCATGATAGTATTAATGTAGCTGAACCTTTGGTAGGTAATACTACCAATGCTCATCACACTTATGCTCAAATTATTGGTAGTGGCCTCTTGAGTCATGTTATTTGAGATGATCCATAGAGTTTTTCATGGGTGACAAGACACTTAGAGTGGGATAGGGCTAGGGATGAGGAGTACTCTTCTTTGATGAAGAATCACACATAAGATCTTTGTCCTCTTCCAAAAGGAAGAAAGTTAGTTCAGTGTCGGTGGGTATATCATACCAAGTATGTTGTAGATGGTTCTATTGATAAGTACAATGCACATCTTGTTACAAAGGGTTTTTCACAAATTAAGGGTATTGATTACTTTGAGACCTCTGCTCCTATTGCCAAGATGAATTCTATTCACCTTGTATTGTCTCTTGTAGCTTCACAAGGATGGATAGTCTTTCAGATTAATGTGAAGAGTGTCTTTTTGAATGGAGACCTTCATGAGGAGATCTATATGGAATAGCCTCATTGTTTTGTGTAGGACTCTTCATTAGTATGCAAGATATGTTCTTAAATAGGCCCCTCAAGCTTGGTATGAGAAGATGAATTCCTTCTTTCTTGCTTTACAGTTCACTTGGTGTCATTTTGATCCTACATTTTACATTTAGCATCATGGGGCTGACTTGTTGATACTTGTGCTTTATGTAGATGATCTCATCATTACAGGAAGCTCAGTCTCCATGATATAGAGTGTTCATTAGCATTGAAAGAGTAGATTGAGATGTTAGACCTTGGACTTTTGTACTATTTTTTGGGCCTATGGGTTGTTCAGTCTTTATATGGGATAACCATACTCTAGAAGAAGTATTCTCTTGATATACTTCAAAGATTCAGCTTGCTTATTGCAAGCCTTCTCCCACCCCTTTTCAGTCAAGTTTTGTTTTATCTACCACTTTCTCTACTCCTACAATGGATTACACTTTATACAAACTTTTCGGTAGTTTTTTGTACTTGACACACACACTTGATATTTCCTTTGTGGTTGGACTTGTCTCTCAATTCTCCCATGATCTACATGAGAGTCATTGACAATATTCCAAACACATCTTGAGGTACACTTGGGGTACAACATGTTATGGCATTCACTACACATTATGGGATCCTCACATTGTTGGTTATATCATCTCAGATTGGGCTAATGATATTTATGATTGCAAGTCTACTTCTAGATTTGTCTTTTGTCTTGGTTCTCATCCTATCACATGGTCTCGTAAGAAGCATCATGCTCATGGATTATCATCTATAGAGGTAGAGTACAAGGCAGCTATATTGGCTAGTCAAGAGGTTTTGTGGCTTTGGTAGTTAATGACAGAGTCTAGATTTCCTCCTTATAGTCTCACCTTTCTATGGTATGACAATTAGAGTGCTATATACATTTCCCATAACTTGATTGAGCATTAGTAGACCAAGCACATTGATCTTCACATGCACTTCATCAGACATTTATGCTTTGAGTTTCAAGTACATTCCTACTACTGATCAATAGGTTGTAGACATATTCAATAAACCTTTTACATCCCCACAGTATATTCAATTATGTTTTATGCTTGGGGTGGAGGAAGTTTTCTGTGGGGGGTCTCAGTGATGATTCCTTCCTTCCTTCTTTTCTTGCTACCTCTTTTTGGACTAGATTTTTTCCCACTAGATTTTCTCTATTTCTTTGTTTCATAGAGATTTGGTTGTGATTGGGTACCTCATCAGGCCTTGTTGTGCAAGACCCAAGTTTGCTTTCAACATTGTAGTTTCCTTGCTAAACTAAATTGTTTGTAGTTGCATTGTTGCTCATCCTAAGGAGGGTGTTAGAGTAAAAGGTTAATTTCATTTCATTTATTAAATTACCTTTACTCTCTTCTTAAGATTTCACTTTATGAACTTATGCATTCTCATTTAATAATTAATTGGAAACGGGATTGATATTGTGTTATTATCTCTTATCTTTTTCATTTCTGAGAATACAATTTGCATATTTTTAAAGCAGAACCCTTGCCTCTTATGTTCTTTTTCTTCTAAGTGATAGGCTTTTACATGTAGGTATTCTTCAGACTTTGTGGATTTGTATTGCACAAATCCTTCATATTATGGATAGCGAAGAAAGGAGATTCGATAGAGTTCCAAATTTCATGCAATCATCGAAGGTTCCAAGGTAAGGTTTGATAATGTATAGTTGCAACAATATGAGTTAATTGTAAATAAGGATAGTAAAAGGTAAATTGTGTTATTTTTTGATATGGTTTTTCTTCTATGAATTGGACAATCATGTGAAGTTTTTGTGGGCCCTAAGTAATTTTTGTAGAGGTGTTTCTTCCATAGGAGGGGAAGGGGGCACACATTATATTTATTTTGGATTTGATTTCCATAGTGAGTGGTATAAGTAAAATAGGATCAAGATATGAGCAGTCTTGAAAAGAGAATGAGTAATTGTCAAGAAAGTTATAGCATGAGTTCAATTAGTTCACTTAAGAGTTGTTTAGTCACCAAAGGTAAATTAAGGAAGGGTTTATATGTTTCTAGGAAACATAATCCCTTTGTCTCGGGTATATAAGGGTGGTTAATCAAAGTAAATAGGTAACATCTTGGTGTAAATATTTTATACACCCATTCAAGGAAGTATGGCCTCATCATGAGTATTTATTATTGTATTGAGTACAAGCTTAATGTGTGTTATCATTTGGGCTTGTACTTAATGCAATAAGAAACACTCATGACAAGGCCATATTGCCATGAATGCGTACATAAAATATTTACATCATGGTGTTACCTATTCACTTTGATTAACCACCCCTATATACCCAAGACAAAGAGGAATTAATTTTCCTATAAGAATATTACGAGCATAAATTACCCTATCCATAACATCCAAATTCAAAATTGGGAAACATAAAATAAAAATTGATCTCAATTATCTAAGACATTATACAAAAAATGCACAAAACAAGATACAATATTATTACATTAATTAAGAAAAGGAGATAAATACCTCACAAACTCACTCAACCTTTCAACACAATTGTTACAACTTTTTTTTCTAGCTTCTCTCTTGGGAAGATAAATTTGGGGCATGTGGATTGAATGCAATAAAATGATTATGATTAGTCACAAAGAAGGGTTTTGATAGTAAAGGAATTCATATAGGGCCTTTTCCACATCATGGTTGAAGAATAATGTCATGAATCAAGTGAGAACTATGGGAGGAAGAATACAGGGTGTACAAGGTCTTTAAATAATTAGGATCCCAAGGATAGGGATAGACCAAGGAAGTTGTAGAGGTAAGTAAGATTGTCATAAAAAGACAATGAAGAGGCAATTTTTTTTGTTTGATTACCTAGTATTTTTGTAGGTGAATCCAATATGTGTAGGGATATGACCAAAGCCTCATGAGAGTCTAAATGAACTTAGTAGATGTTTCTAAGCCTTAGGATGAGGGACATAGAGGGTTTGTTGTGACTATCATAAATAGGGGTACCAATAACTATCATAAGAACATAGACTATAGCATCAAGTTATTTTTAAATAAAGTTGGGAAATGTTAAGCATTTTGTGATTCAACATAAATTTCAAGAGGTTCTCCATGTAGTATGGCATTAGATAGTCAAGGTATTGGGGATGGATCCATTCTAGGTTCTGATATTGGATATGGAGAGTGATGAAAGGTTGTATTTGATTAGTGACAAAAATTAGATGAAAAGATGATTAACATCAAGATTATTTATTGAAGACAAGTGATTTATGGGGAGTATTGGATCCTAAGGCAAATTTTGTTGATTCATACATCTCTTGAATGTGGAGGACTTTTGGTAAAATCATTACCACCCATGATAACCATCAAATTTCTTAGATCCATCTGACCCATACTTTTCCATCATGCAAATAATATATTGAGGCATTTGACATCACATTTTTATAATCAAACTCTAGAATCTATCTTGATTCACTTAAGGTTGTTCACCTATTTTCATGATTCATTTTGAATTCACCACTTTTAGGATTTCAACAACATTCCAAACAAGGTTTACTTAAGGTTGTTGACTTCAATTTCTTAAGGTCATAAAACTATACATTTAGTAGGGCTATTGAAGATATTTATTTAACTATCTAAGACATGGAATAAACCTCCTCTTTGGGACATGGAAGTATTGGAAACTTACAATTGGAAAAATTGTTGGTTTTTTATTGATGTCAAATCTACTAATAAGACATATATCTACCTAATCTAGCTATCATATCTATTTGATTGGTGAAGAGGATTTAAGAAATTACTCATAACAATAGGACCTAGGGAAAAGGTTGAGTTATGGAAAGGAAGCTAAAATAGAAATTTGATTAGTTAGACTTTGATAAGACAAAGTGATTAATATATCAAGAAATTAAAGCTAAGATGAGTAATAGAGTAAAAAAGGTTAAGGAATACCTAGTGATGCTAATATCAACTGAGCCATAGTAAGTGCCAAGAAAATATAGTGTTGATTGAGAATCAATATCAACCAAGCAATTTATTTGATGTCGAACCTAAAGTTTTATAGTGATTGAGTTTCAAAACTTAGTGATTTCCAAGTAACAATGTTGAGAATGAATTTT
Organism: Cupressus sempervirens; assembly: GCA_028749045.1. NCBI lineage: Eukaryota > Viridiplantae > Streptophyta > Pinopsida > Cupressales > Cupressaceae > Cupressus > Cupressus sempervirens. The sequence continues at coordinate 449,598,750 of CM053786.1, forward strand.
GAGAGATCATGAATTCTAGCCAACTTAGTTGATTTCTTGCGAGATGTAAATAATGTTGAAGATAAGATTGATGAGTTGGATCATTAAATTTAAGTTGAGGATTATGGATGATACCTATGAACAAATTTTATGGATGAGAAGATTCTAGAAAAGAAGGAGAGTGAACATATATAATGAACCTAATTGTAAACCCTAAGATATATGGTGATCATGCAAAATGAAAAAGCAAGAATTGCCTATTTAAAGAGGTATAGTTCAAAAATTAGAGAGTGAGAGAAGAGGCACACATAAAAATATGGATCAAAGATGCACAAGGGTGAGAACAAGTGTGTGAGAGTGAAAGTGAAGCAAAAGAATATTGCTTGTGTAGATGTTGTTGGTATTGATAAGTGAATATAAGCATATGGCTTAGGTATTGTTGAAAGGAGAAGATTGATTGCTTGAATGTTTGTTAAGAAAATCAAGAATAGAGATGACAATGGGAATCTTATCAGTTAATCAGCACATGTACTAAACAGTGATCTGAACCTGCAAAGTGAGTTGTAATCATACAAATCAAAACCTAATTGTTTTCTTTCTAATAATTTTAAATAGTTTTTTTTGAAATCCTTTTAATAGAGGTTGACCTAATAGTCATTTGAAGGACTTAATAGTCTATGTAAATCCTTTAACAAGGTGACATTCTAAATAGAATGATCAAAGTCCTCTTATAAGCTCACTCCTAACAAGGTGATTAAATCCTCTAACTAGATCACATTTAACAGTGTGTATTGTAAACCTTTAACAGGGTTGGCTCTTGACAAAACTCACTTTGAAAGATGAAAAAAGTGGTGACATGTTGTTAGTGTTTTTTTCCAAAATTACATTTCCACATAAAAATCCTAGTGTCAAACTTGTGTTGAATGCTTTATATATTTTACATTTGATAAAGTTTACATTTAGTAAAGTATGTTTATGTATATCAATACAATAGAGACCGAGCAATAGAAGGATAACCATAATAGTCAATGTGCAATTGTTCAAATGGTACTTATGGAACTTGAGTAATTTATTCAAATCCACCCCAATTATTCTAAACATTTGTAACAATTAGTATCAGAGCACAGCATTTCTAACAATTAGTATCAATGCATAGTGCTTACAAAGAAAAGTTTGAAGGTACTTAAAGCTAAGGATCATGACTCATAAAAGAGAGGTACCAAATTTGAACAAGGAGAACTTTCCTACATGGAAAACCTTGATAAGATTACATATATCTAGTATTAGTGATGTTTCTTTCAACATTTTAATCAGTGTGTGAAGGTAACGACTACTCCTCTTACAGTTAAACAACTGAAGCAAAAGCAAGAATACAATCAAGAAATGTTGGGGATATCCTCAGCCCTAAGATATGCTTAGTTTAATGATTTAAAATAATGTGATAGTACAAAGAAGATGTGGGAAAATTTGAAAATCATAAATGGAGGTTGTTACAATGTCTTGAGAGCCAAGTCAGAATGCCTAAGAGGTAAATTTGATGACATGAGAATGGTGGAAGGTGAAAATATAGTGCAATACTACATAAGAGCCAAAGAAGTTTTTAATATTATTCATGATACAAATGGAGAAATCAAAGATGAAACAATAATAATAAAAAGGTATTGAGGACTCTAGTCCCTATATATGCCATTAGAAAGTCTGCATTTTAAGAACTGAGATGCACACCAGGTAACACTTTGACCTTGGAAGATGTAATTGGTAAACTTACTACTTTTGAGATGTCTAACATTGATGACTACACACCTACTACTATTGAATATTCCTTTAAGTCACAACTGGTTCTTGGCAAAAGGAAAGGAAAACATATGAGTGACAGTGATATTTTTGATGATGAGATTGATGAACTTGAAGCCCTTATTGCAAACTAATTTAGAAGAGGAAGAGGTAAATATGAAGGTAAAGTACCTTTTTTTTTTCTCATGCAACAAATTTGGTCATATTGTTGCTAGGTGTCCTGACAAAGAGGATGTGAATGAAAGGAAGGAAAGAAAATACAAAGGAAGAAGAGATGATAGAGACTACAAGAGAAACAAATATGACAAAGGTAAGAAGTCTTGTTATGTTGCTAAAGAAGAAACTGACAATGAGTTTGAAAGTAATGATGATGAAGTTGTCTATGTGGCTATGAAAGAATATTCTAATGAAGATGAGAAAACTACATTAATCTCATATGTAAACAAAAGTGATAGATAGATAATTGATAGTGGATGATCCAATCATATGACTAGTGATAAAGGTAAACTTGAGGATATTGGTCCATATAAAGGTGGATGTATTAAATTTGGTAATGATATTCCTTGTGTGTAAAAGGTAAAGGTACTATTCAACTGAGTGACAAAATAAAATGCGACAATGTTTAGCAAGTTGAAGGACTTAACTATAATTTGTTGAGTGTTTCATAGCTAAACAAATTAGGTTGCAGAGTTGAATTTCATAATAAGAAGGCTAAGATATATGATGTTGATGGTAAGATTATTAGAAATGGTGATCAAACAAGAGGTAACTTGTTCTATCTAGATTTATCTAATGAAACATGTTTTTTTGCACAACAAGAAGGTGTTTGGTTATGGCACAAGAGGTAATGTCCTATGAATTTTGAAAATTTGGTAAATACCATTAAATTGAAGAAATTAAGAGGGTTTCCTAAACTAAAGAAGTCTAAAAATGCTATGTATAAATAATGTCAATTGGGGAAAAGGACCAAGTCTAGTTTCAAGCACAAAACATACACTTCTAGTGATATTTTGGAATTTATTCATACTGACCTATGTGGACCCATTGATGCACATAGTTATTGTGGAGATTATTTTTTCATTCTATTTTTTTATGACAACTCTAGGATGATGATTGTGATGTTCCTTAAAGTTAAATCTGATGCTTTTTAGTTATTCAAGTGGTATTTAGCTAGAGTTGAAAAAGAAACAAGGAAGAATATAAAGTGCTTGAGATCTGAGAGAGGTGGTGAATTCATTTCAAATGAGTTTAATACATTTTCCAATGATAGAGGAATTAAAAGATAGATGTTAGCACTAAGGACTCCTCCATAGAATGGGATAGTTGAAAGGAGAAATAGATCAATAATGGATTGTGCAAGAATATTGATGATGGAGAAGAGTATATCAAACAAGTATTGGAGAGAAGTTGTTAGTACTATTGTTTATACCCTGAACAGAGTACAAGTCAAGAAAGGTACAAATGCTACACCTTTTGAACTATGCTATGGATATGATCCTAATGTGAAATATTTCAAACTATTTGGAAGTAAATGTTATATACTAAAAGATAGTAGGAATGGAAATATTGATGCAAAGAGTGATGAAGGTAAATTCCTAGGATATTCCACTAAGAGTAAAGCTTACAAGTGTTTGAACTCTAACACTAACAAAGTTGTAGAAAGTGCAAATGTGAAAATTGATGAATTTGAAGAAAGAAGTGACATTACATGCAATAAAGAACCTAAAGACTATAGTACATTCATCTATATGGATGATGGTTCTCTTGGCACTCCAAATAAACAAGCAAATCAAGTTGCAGTTTCCTAGTAGACAGGAAATCATGTAGTGCAAAAATAAATTGTCAAGTAGTAGATAGTGGGTGTCAAGCAGCAGATTGAAGATGTTAAGTCATAGATGGGTAATGCCAATCATCAAATAGAGAATGTTGAGCGTGCATAAACTAGACCAAAACCTGAACAAGAAAGTGCAGATGAGCTTGAGATTATTTTTCAAGATGAACCTATAGAAGAACAGAGAAGAAAACCACCTATGCTAGAAAAATTTATAAGAAGACATCACAAACCTAAACAAACCAATTATGATACATGCTTACTTTGTGAATTTGAGCCTAAATCAGTAAAAGATACTTTAGACAATGAAGATTGGATTCAAGAAATGAATGAGGAGATTGAAAAAATCAAGAAGAAAAATACTTATACTCTAGTGACAAGACCTAAAGAAAAAATATTATTGGAACAAAGTGGGTTTTTAGAAACAAACTCAATGAAAATGGTGAGGTAACAACAAACAAGGCAAGACTAGTATGCAAAGGATGTGCTCAAGAAGTAGGAGTTGATTATGGAGAAACTTTTGCTCCTATGGAGAGAGTTGAAGGAGTCATAATTCTTCTTGCACATTCAGCCTACAATAATTTCATGGTATCTCGAATGAATGTCAAATCTACATTTTTGAATGGTATACTTGAGGAAGAAGTGCATATTGAACAACCTAAAGGATTTGTAGATCCAGACAAGAAGAATGTGGTATGTAAATTGAACAAAGCTCTTTATGGATTGAAATAAGCTCCGAGAGCATGGTATGAAAGATTACATAATTATTTGGTAAATATTTTTTTTGAAAGGACAAATAATAATAATAGTGTATATTTGAATAATGGTAAGAACAATGAAGTATTCCTATCTGAAATATTTTTTGATCATATTATATTTGGAGGAAAAGAAGCATTTTGCAAGCCATTTGCGTGCTGATGAGATGAAAAAGGAATTTGAAATGTCTATAGCTGGTCAAATAAAATTCTTTATTGGTTTACAAGTATGCTAAATGAAGTTTTGTATTTTCATTACTCAATTCAAATACATCAAGGAGATACTAAAGACTTTTTGTATGGAAGATTCAAGACAAGTGAGTACACCTATGTCTATAGGACATAAGCTATCTATGAATGATGAATCTGCTAAATTAACCAGACATTATACAATCCGTGATTATAAAATTGTAATATGTTGTTCATACTAGACTTGATATTGCATTAGCAGTTGGGATAGTTGCTAGATTTTTAGAAAATCCTAAGGAGAATAATATGATGTTAGAAAAAGGATAATGAAGTATTTGAAAGCTACATAAGACTACGAATTATATTAAAAGAGATATGATAGATTTGAACTAGAGGTATTCACTGACTCATATTGGTTAGGAAATATTGATTATAGAAAAAGAACTAGTGGAGGTGCATTCTTTCTAGGAAAGATATTGGTGTCATGGACAAGACAGAAATAGAATTGTACTTCCCAATCAACAGTTGAAGTTGAGTATGTGGTAGTTGCAGTGAATTGTTCAAACATTTTGTGGATAAAGCAATTACTAAAAGGTATGAAAGAAGAAATTACAGATCTAGTAGTTATCTATTATGATAACACAAGTTTTATTCACATTTTAAAGAATGCAATGATGTGTACTAAGACAAATCACATTGCTATCAAGTATCACTACTTGAGGGAACTAGTTCAAGACAAAGAAGTGAAGTTAGAATATGTGCATACCAAAGAACAAATTGTTGATATATTTAATAAAGCCCAATCTAAAGATGTCCATGAATATCTTAGAGGTAAATTAGGGATGATTTCTCTAAACAAAGCAACTTAAGGAGAAAAGGTGCATTGCATCAAATGTACTAATCAAAATATCTTACACATTGATGCAAAATATATCTACTTTGGGAAATGCCTCAAGTAGATAGTCAAGTACAACATAATAAATTAGTCATATATAAATGACAAAAATTAGCCAAACATGAAAATATCTACATAATTTAGATGCATGAAGAGATTGAAGCTAAGAAATTTACGTGTCTTTGGCATTATTGTCAAAGAGGGAGAGATATAAAGAGATAAAGAGTGAGATATAATAGAAACATAAGAAGATGTATACAAAAGTGAGAGATTTATTACTAATGGATAGATGTATCCAAGAGGGACATCTATTACCTCAGAGGGACAAAATCAGTAAAGAGAATCAAAATGAAACTAAGGATATTGATCACTCATGGTAGTGAAATCTTTTGGATTGTATGGTAATAAAGTTAGATACATCAAGATATTGAGATGTTGCATATATTGAGATGTTACTATCAATGCCAAAGAGGGAGATTGTTGGAAACTTACAATTGGAACGATTGGTTTTTTTGTCATTGATGTCAAATCTACTAATAAGACATATTTTTACCTAATCTAAATGTCATATCTATTTGATTGATGAAGAGGATTTGAGAAAGTTCTCATAACAATAGCACCTAGGGAAAAGGTTGAGTTATGGAAAGGAAGCTACAATATACATTTGATTAGTTAGAATTTGATAAGACAAAGTGATAGTTTATATCAAGAAAGTAAAGCTAATTCAAGCAATAGAGTAAAACATTTAAGGAATGCAAAGTGATGTTAATGTCAACCAAGCCACAGTAAGTGTCAAGAAAATCTAATGTTCACCAAGCACCAGTATCAACCAAGAAAGTTAGTTGATGTCGAGCCAAAAATTTCATAGTGATTGAGTGTTAGAACTTAGTGATTGTTGAGTAACAATGTTGAGAATGAATATGAGGAAATTGTAAATTCAAGCCAACTCAATTGATTTCAATGGAGATGTAAACTGTGTTGAAGATAAGATTAATGAGTTGGATCATTAAATTCAAGGTGGGGGTTAGGTATGATACCTATGAACAAATTTTATGGATGAGAAGATTCTAGAAAAGAAGGAGGATGAATAGACACAATGAACTTGATCATAAACCCTAAGATCTACGGTGATCATGAAAAATGGCAAAGCAAAAATTACCTATTTAAAGAGGCATAGAGTCAAATTTAGAGAGTGAGAGAACAGGTACATAAAAAAAGGTGAATCAAAGATGCACAAGGGTGAGCACAAGTGTATGAGAGTGAAAGCAAAGAAAAATGAGATTACTTGTACAGATGTTGCTGATATTGATAATTGAATCTGAGCAGATGGCTTAAGTTTTGTTGAAAGGAGAATATTGATTGCTTAAAGGTTTTCCAAGTGAATCAAAAATAGAGATGACAATGGGAAGCTTATCAATGAATGACCAAATGTACCAAAAAGTGATCTAAACCTACAAAGTGAGTTGTAATCATATAGATCAAACCCCTATTATTTTCTTTTTAATCATTGTAAATAATTTGTATTGAAATCCTTTTAATAGAGGTTGACCTTATAGTAATTTGAAGGACTTAACAGTCTGTGTAAATCCTTTAACAAGGTGGAATCCCAAATTGAATTATCAAAATCATCTAACAAGGCCACTGCTAATAAGGTGATTAAATCCTCTAACCAAGTCACATTTAACAATGTGTATTGTAAACCTTTAACAAGGTTGGCTCCTAAAAAAGCTCACTTTGAAAGAGTGAAAAAGTGATGACATGTTGTTGGTGGTTTTCCCAAATTGGGTTTCCATGTAAAAATCATAGTTTCAAACTTGTGTTGAATGCTTTATATGTTTTACATTTGATAAATTTTACACTCAGCAATGTTTGTTATGTTTATCAATACATTAGAGACCAAGAAATAGTATAGTAAGATAAGCATGACAGTGAATGTTTAATTGTTCAAATCGTACTTATGGACCTTGAGTAAGTGATTATCCCCCCTCCCCCAATTATTTTTAAAATTTCTAACAAGAAGAAGGATATTTTAAATGCCAATTACTGAATATGATTGTAGCCATCCATGCACAAAAATGGCATTCGCTTAAGGCATAGAAAGTAACAATGATCAGTCACAAAACGAAGGTTTGATAGTGCCACTTTGAATATGTATTTCTTTGTCAATAATTTGTCAAATAAATATTTTTTTAAAGCATGAGGAGAGTGAAGGAGGGAAGGTCTCTTAAGTGCAGAAGGTTCTTGAGAGGGTTGGAATCCAAAGAACAAGGCTAAGAAAGTTCATTTGTAGAGTTTGATAATGTATTCAATCCAACTTCTCTCTCTATTTCAATTTGTAGTGTTATAGCGTCAAGAAGTTCTTTGACTATTCTCTAGCAGGTTCCAAGAGTTTTATTTTATAAATTTTGATAGCTAATGACAATTATTCCTAACAAGATGAGAAAAATTAAATTGCAACATGCATCCTTTTATGTATCCTATTTGTTTCAAACATGTCTCAAAATCAGTGAGTAGTGATAAGAGAGTTTGATATAGATATGATTAGAGTTTGAGAAGGTGATTGACTTGTAGATAATAGTGGATCCTATCAGTACTTGAGCATTAATAGGTCTAATAATGATAAGGTTTGTGTCTAGTATATTATTGAGATTCACTTTGTTTCAAGAATAGTTTACTATTCTCTGCTTAATAGGGCCAACCACATGAAGGTGTAATCTCAACCACCCCCACCCCCGCCCCCACCCTCGTTGCACCCCACCCCCCCCCCCCCCCCCCCCGGCACTCAATATAACTTTGAATTCCCTATTGACATCTAACAATCATTTCTTATTTCATCCATTAATAAAATATAACATTCAGTCATTATCACAGAAAGTAAAAAAAGGTATGAGCATCCATAATGTAATCTCATAATATCCAAAGCTAACATCTAACATTTATTCATTCATTAACACATAAAATTCATTAAAATTAATGGAAACATTAATCAATATTCATTAGCACATAACAAATTCAATCATTTTCAAATAAAGTACATTAATTTTTTGATTTATTTTATTTTATTTTCTATACTTAGTGGAAATTCTATTTCTTCTTCATGTCCCTCTTCTATTGTTCTCATTGTGCGTTGTGTCTAAGGATGAGCCTACTCTTTCAAAGGGGGTTTTCTTCAACAAGAAATAAATGGTTTAAATTCAAAATAATTTTTTATTATTAATTTAAGGAACATAACTTTTTTCGCTCTTTATTGATAGAGGAACTTCACATTTCTTATTTTTTGTAGGCAAGTCATGCTCCACTTGTTCAACACTAGCTACATGCTCTAAAATTATAACAAAAAAAGTTACATTAATTACTATACCAATTTTAATTAAAGATGTTTGATTGTATTAATAGTTACTTTAAAAAATTAATAGAAAATGATTATATGCACTTCTAGAATCCACATCCATATAACTTTCACAATGTGTGGAATGTGCTCTAGAAGCACCATTTTGCATTCCAATGTCATACACATTGTTATCATTCGTTTGTTATTTAAAGAAAACAATCATTTTATTTTGCAACATAACATCAAATAGACTATTGGTAAAGTGTTTAATTTTAAAAAATTATTTTATTTTTCAACTATGTGACAAATCCAACACAACCTTTCTCACTTGGTTCTCAAATTTGTTCAACCATGACTAAATAGCCTTCCTTATAGGAAATTTTATTGAGGTAATCTATGAGAAACATGTTGAATTGAGAGCCCTACATTTTTTCTAGGCATCATAAAAATTTATTGAATTTTTTAAATTGTATGCAATTTATAAATATAATAATATAATATTTCATTTACTGATACTTACAACTTGTGGAACAAGTTTCAAATAACCACTAAACTTGAGCTTGTATTGTCAGTACTTTCTTATCTTTCCTACATTGTTTTTGATGTGTCAGTCAACCTATGAAAATATGGAAATATGTTAGATAATATAAATATAAAGATTAATTAGTAAATAATTACATTCTTAATAGTATCACATACCTTCATTTATTGTTTGGTGGTGTATTTCCTCTTTTCCTATCACTTTTCTCCTTTGCATCCAAATTTAGGTTCTTCCACTTGTTAACTAGAGTCTAAGGGGGACACTCGCACTTTGAGTTCTTCACTAATTTGGACCTATATTGGTCCCTTGGATACTTGAAATATAATCAAACTCTCTCAAGGATATTGACTTCATCAAATGTGTGATCTCTAAAAATTTTGGTCACACAATCTATGAGATCTTTTTTTTTGGTTATCTTGTTCACTCCACCTTTTAATAAAAAACAAACTTGTTAGATTCAAAAATGAAGTGAAGTTACCTTTAATATAGTTCAATAATTGGATTAGAGAAAAACTATCCTATAAATTATATGAAATTAAAATATTGGTTTAGGGTTTGTTCACCTATGGTGTTCCACCTTTGACATATGGCAGGGTTGAATATCTCCAATATAATGTCATTGAGATTTTTATAAAAATTATCATCCCCTACAAAAATAATCATGGGATCATTAGTCAAAATAGAGTGATCAATAAGTAAATTATAATTGGACTATATATAATAATAACTTAGAGTACCTAAAACTTTTGGTATCTTTAAGGGAATCATTTCTTTATTGCTCATAAGTGATGTGTGGTGCTTCACCGATATTGTACCAACAACACAAGAACATCTAAGAAATTCCTATGCACCCTCATGTGTTACATCTCCCACTAGATAAAATGAATGCATTATGAAACTCCCTCAAGAAATAACAATTCAACATGAATAAACACATAAAATAAAAAGAGAACAAAAGAAAGATTTATGTACCAACATGTTGTGCAACATAGAATCATTGCATGCTTTGTGTTGTCAACATTGTCGTGGGCATTTCACATATGCACAACCTCATCATAGGTAAAATTTTCATGGTATCATCGACATGCCCCAAGAATAGTGGATGGAACAACATGAGGATATTCTAAATAGAATGTCCAAGCAAGATGTTGTTATAGTGTTGATATACATATGGTGAATAGAGATAGGAAAGGAAAAGATAGTTTCCTAATGGAGATTGAGTATAATAATCCATATATATTCAGTGAAAAACACAAGTGGGAGATAGAACATTGAAATCACCTAGACCACCTACAATACCCTTATCAAAAAAAAATTATAAAAACCACACGTCCATATTTTAGTTAATGACATAAAAGAGTATAAAAAAAACCATTATTAAACTTTTTTAATGATTAAAAATTTCATTACTACTTACTCTTAAGGTATATTCTCGGTGCATTAATTTTTTTCCCTCTGTTTTATCAAAGGTGTCTGATGGTCTATTTTTGACAATTTAAGAACTTTAATTATAATTTCCTTAACAAATTTTGTAATTGTATTGATCGGGTCAGTAGATTTTTCAATAGCAACATCATAATCCTCCTCATTAGAGTTGTCCTACAGGACTAGTATAGATTCCTTTACTTTTCCCTAAGCATCCATCTATGACAATAATATTATTAACACTATCAAATTTACTCCAATATACTCAAGTAAAGGACATAATAAAATAACATTTTTCTTCTATCTAATTTGAACAATTACAATGAGGCTTAAATGTCAAAAAGAAGTGTGAAGATTATCAATATCCTTGTATGTAACATGTGGTTGCTCCATGTGGCCCTAAGACAAAAATTAAATATATAAATGTTAGTGAAAAAATTATTAATAAAATGTTGTATTGGAGTCATTGTTTGGAGGTTGGTTTAAATGGAGCATTGTACATACAACCCCAATTATATAGCTTTGTTTGTATCTATGAGATTCAAATTATAATTAATGTGGAACTCTTTCATTTCATGTATTAACTTTATCACACATACAAATACATAATTTCCCTCATGCAACTCAAATATGTAATCGGGTTACTTAATAGTTGACCCAAGTCACGCACTATTTATAAAACCAACTATATTCCCTACTGCTTTTGGGCTTCTTCAATGTATATGCTAGTCTTTCAATTTGATCATTATCTTTTTGTTGTATATAATTTATCAAGAGTTCATGCCTGTGCATATTATTTTTTATATCAAACAATCAGCATCCAACTTTTGTAATCATAACAAGGTCCAACATACTCCATCAATTCAGCAACTCTATTATAAGAGACATTTATATCATCCATAGAAAATAAACCCAAACCATGTAATGAAAATGGTATCATGTGATATATGTTGATATCTAAGCCTATGTTGTTGATTAGTGACCAAACACTTAGCAATTTTCAAGTCATTTTATTAGGCAAGATTACAAGGTCATCATTGCAATTAAGTTGTCTAGTAAAGGCTAAGAAGAAAAATTATTGTCAAGAATTTAGTAGATATGTGAGCTAAGGAATATAGTATGAGCCAAGAAATATAATAGACACCGAGCATATTGAGAAGTTATCAAGATTTGAGTGAATAGACTTATAGAAGTTGAGTAACAACAGACATGATCGAGCATCAGAGCACTTAAGTACCAAGTAATTTAGTTTTGATATGTGATTTCATAATGGCAAAAAATCATATGTAAATAATTTTGGCCAACATTCCTATGACATTTAATATTTTTAGAGCTAGATCAAATTCTAATTATGTGTCATCAACACAAGGTAATGATCCCTAGGTGTATAATTCAACCAATCAGAAAAAAGGACATAAATGGTAAAAGATAATAAAGCTTAAACAATTGATCAAGATCTAGAAACTCCATAAGAAGTCTATTTAAGGAGGATTTAAACCCTAGAGAAAAATTGAAGATGAAGAGAGAAGCAAAGAGACATCCATAAGGAGTATGCACACATGAAGGAGTAAAATCCAAGTTATGGAGATAGAACCAACAGAAAGCAATTAGGGCAGTGAAGCACTAAATAGAATTATTAGATTAGGAGAATAAAATTAAATATATAGGAAGGAGGAGACCCAGTATCAGGTTTCAAAACATACCATACTAAATTAATTATTTTGTAATTGAGTCTAGGAAAAACTCTTAACCTAGTGGTCCTAGCAGGCCTATGTAAATCTCATTACAAAATCCTTACTTAATTGTAAGTGTCAAATCTTCTAACAAGGTAAGACCTAGTAGTATTTTAAGTCTTTAACAAGACAGACCTTTCACCAGCTAGATCATATCTTATGATCAAACATTGTAACCTTGATAGGTTAAATTTTTTGTTGCAATAGTGAAGATTTGTGGGTTTCATCCACATCCCAGTTTTACCTTCATCTTGAAGTGTTTCTCGGTAACCAAATTAGTGTGTTGTGTTTTGAAATATTATGGATATGATGTACTTAATTTATGTTTCAACATTATAGTTTTATCAATGAATTAGGTATGATTTAATGAAATTGATTTTGAAGTCAAAATTTTAAGATCCTATCTCAACACCCCCCCCCCAGGTAGCTTGTTTCCCATATACATATTCAAACAATTGGTATCAAAGTTCAATTCTCTTGTTAGGAAGCTTAAAAACTTGAGAGGATAAGATCATGGATATGGAGGTATACAAGATGGCAAAGATCATTGAGAATCAAATATTTGAAATCCAGATCGGTTTGCAACAATTAGAGATGGCAAAAAAAGAGTTGAGAAAATCCCTCAAAAGAAGAAGAGAGATGGCTATACAACTTAATAACACTCAATAAATAGAAGTTGATGCAGAAGGACTATTGGACAATGGAAAGACTAGTGACAAAGATAAAGCGATGACAGAATTGCTTGAAAAAAATAGTGCCCTAGTAAAGGAAGCAAAAGATCTCAAGACAAAACAAGAAATTCAATCAATTGCACTATGTGAAGTTATTGAACAAAAGAATAAAGAAATGGAAGATAAGATCATGGATGAAGAAGATAAAAGGAAGATTTCTAAAGACTTGAAGAAACATCATTTGAAGTTTAGGAGCTTACAAATACTCATCTTGATGTGATAAACCAATTAGCAATTACAAATTAGGAAGCAAACAAGAAAGATTTGGAGATCACAAATCTAAGGTTACAAAATGAAAAATTGAAGAATGAGTTAAGGCATGAAAAGGAATTCATGGAGAGAATGAACAAACCAAATGAAGCAATCAAACATTTTGAAGACATGATGAACTCACCAATAGAAAAAGACACCTCTGGACTTCGATACAAGCAATATTCAACTACTGAAGAAGGAGAATCATCCAAATGTGGAGAAAAAAGGAATGCAAAATCAAAATGAAAACCTACATGTCATTACTATGGGAAGACTAGACAAACAACAAAAATTTGTAGAAGAAAAAATGGTAAGAAAACTCCTAAACCTAAGCCAATTGGTAATTGCTCTAAATGCAAGAATGTAAGACATCAAGCTCATGAATGTAGAACAAAGAACAAAGATTCAACTAGAAAGGTATCTATATTCCAAGGACATTGCTACAATTATCAAAAGTATGGACATAAAGCTTATGATTTTAGACTTAAGAAAAAATTAAATTGGACACCTGAAAAAAAAACTCATGCAGCAAAGAAAGGCAATTCCTATGACTAGGATTACAACACATGGTACAGTATTCACTATTGTGGAGAATATGGACACATTCCATAGAATTTCATCAAGACACATTTTACATGAAATTTCAAGAAATCACTAACTAGAGAGATAGTATGTTTCAATTGTCTTAAAGTGGGACACATCAATAAGAACTACAAAACCATGACACCTGCACCAATACCAAGCAATGAAAGTTTCAAACCAAAAAGAAAGAAGAAATGGATAGAGGTAGTAGGACCCAAAAGTAGTAGAGTAGAAGACATTGTGATCACCCAATCTAATGGATCTAGTGATCACACCTCATCTTACTAAAGGAAGAAGGTGTGTAGGAACTGTATAGTTGAAAGCTATATTTTACATCAGTTCTTGGTATTAAAGTGATGAAAATATATATCTATATAACTGGAGATCCCTTGAGAAATGTTAGCAATGAATATTTAGAAAGTACTGAGCATCAGTGGTACAATCTATATTGACCAATTCTTGTAGTATAAACCATGTAATCAAGAAGGATTACATACTGACTAAGTGAATTGGTTATGATCAAATGTATAACCTTAATCGAGCTAAAGTTAAGACCAAGACACTATCGAAGTACAAAGACATTAATTGTAGACCTAAATTGAAAGATCAAAGGTATATATCTAATTTGAACATTCATTTTTCTTGCCCAATGATAAAAGAGCTCACAAGAACATTTAAAAGGCAACCTTAGCAACCAGAGTAAGGAATCATAGCAAGTTATCATCAATTTTTTGAAGTGAAGTAACGATTACTCTTAATGTTGAATAAGGCATTTAGTGAAGGTATTTTGTGAAAATATTTTATTGAAATCCTTGTTCACAATAGCATCTAGAAGTGAAATGATAAAGGATAATAGTGTGAAAATTATCAGGAATAATCACATACCTCCACCAAATTTTAGAAACATAGTTAATATTGAAATCCCTATTGATAATGATGGAGCGTTGCCATCTATTCCACCTAGATTCTTGATTGTATAGGACATCAGATCATGTTATCAATGTAAGATTAGAGAGATTGGAGATTTTAAAATTAGGATAGCTTATTATTGTGGTTTCAGAATGTACACCCCATTTTCACAAAGAAAATGGGGACCCCCTAGTTTAAAAACTTCTCATCTAGGCTCCCAATCTAGAGTCCTAGTCATTTTGGACTCTATCATGGGTTTGGTTCAAACCTCAATCTCTGACCAAGAAAAGTCAAGCAACCCAAGAAGATCAAGAAATTATAATATCGACCCTAATTTTCTTTAAGTGTGCACTTGTGAACATGATTGAGCATGCATGGACTACATCCCACTCTAGGGATGCAGACATATACTTGTGCGCAACCCTTGAAGGTGCACACCTACAAGGGTGTGCAGTAGGTATAAGGTTTGTATAAGACCCAAACCCCCCCCCCACATCCTCTCATTATCATTTTGCTCCCTTTGAAGAGCACACTATCACACCCTTGTGTCCTTCGCAACTCCACCAATAGTTCTTTCTTGTACAAATACAAGACAAAGGTTAGCAGCCCTATGAGGTGTGCACATGAACACCTCCACAAATATAAGGCTTAAACTAACAATTAAAAAATAAAGAACTCTAGGGCTCCATAATGGTGTGCATGTGTGCACCTTCCCACATATAAAAAGACTAAAAAAGAATACATAAACTCTTTATAGCTTAATGAAGGTGTGTGTATTTTCACCTCCATCAGGTGTGCATGTGCATAGCTCCGTGGCCACTAGGAGAAAAAATAGAATTACCCACCCCTCAATTAGCATTGCATACATGCACCCCTTGCATAGGCATGCACATGCACAACTGCATAATTAGCCAATTCAAAGGCTAAAATAGTGCACTAGCACACTTATAAGGGTAGACTAAGTGCACTAAAGTGCATAATAGAGAATTTTGAGGGGGGTTGCCTTTTCCTAAATTTGGAGTGGGTATTGACCTATTTGTGAGTCAGTTTGACATTTTTTTAGGTAAAGTTTTACCTACAGACTAATGCTTGCCTCTTTTGTCCAGATCAAATGGCATCCTCCTTATCTTCCATGGTAGAGAAAATGGCTCCAAAACCTATAACATTCAAGTATCAAGGATCCCTTAAGAAGTCAATATTCTAGGATGGGCATTCAGAGATCAAGTACATTGAACTAGCACACATAGACTAGAATGTCTTCCTTACTATCTACAATAAACCAAAGGAGAGATCAGCAATGGTATCAACACTCATCAAGTTAGGGCTTGTGATTGGAGCATCTCACCTAAGGTCGGTTCAATCCTTAGAACTAATAATTTTACACTCAAAAGTGTCCCACTCTAAACCCTTCTATCCAAATGATTCCATGAGTTTGGAATGCTTGGATGCTGGCTTAGAGCTCCCTATCCATGGAGTGCAACAGAGTATATTTCAAGAATAAGAAGGCTCTCAGATGAGCCTTAGAGATACTCTTCTTACTAGTAAACCATGCCATGCGAGGTTCCAAAGACAAGATGCAAGAATGCAAATGTCCCAAGGAGTTCCTCAAGAATGCAATGCAACTAAATATTAAATTAGAATGAATATGAAAAGTGCAGCTATTCTAAGCATGGATGAGAATGTTATAATACCAATATTAAGCTATGTGATTAAAGCTACATGTAAAAATGAAAGCTAAGCTAAGCTAGAATGCCATGGATGAGAGAATGTAGACAAGAAATAGAAGTTCTCCACAAAGCTCCAAAGAAACCTATTAAAAAACTTGCAGCATAAGAATATTCAAAATGAGGATGGATTGAGGGGGAAAGCTCTCTCCCTTTTAAAGATGTATGGACAGTAGAGATCAAGATGAAGATGGTGGATGATCAACGGTGGAATTCAAAAAGAGGAGTTATCCATGTGCACACACAAGTCAACCAATAGAATATAAGTTGACTTGTCATATAAGACAAAAGTCACAAAGCCTTTTCTTTTAATTGCAAAATAGAAAAAGGACTTTATGTGTGCACTTTAAGTGGGTTAGAAGAATGGGGTCTTTTATTTAATTAAAAGGGGACATGTTATTTTAATCAAATAATGAACTTATGATAGCATAGTCAAACTATAGGTTATAATCAAATAAATTGATTATTAGCAATTTGGCTTAGGTAAGTGATTAAATTAATTTAGCCAAAATGTTGAAAAGGGGGCTAATAGTCTAGATGACCATTTTTAGGTGATTACATTTGCCCCTCTTTGACTAATGCGTGATCGATCTGGGAACACATTATGTCAAAGAAAATCGAAGCCAAGTAGGTGATGATAGATATAGATGTCTAATTCCAAAGAGTGAAATGCAGAAATAGATAGCAAGTCCTGAATGCACAGCGTGATAGCAGTAGTACTGAGCACTAGGAAGAGATGATGTTATAATTCAAGAAGAATACTAACTCTTAGAAAAGTGGATAGAGTGAGAGCAAGTGAGAAGATCAAACAAATGCTCCTAAGCAGTGATAGAGTATTTCTGCCCCCTCGGGATCGAAATTGAAATGAGGTAAGGGGATGCAAAAACTGGCTAGAAATGAGAAAATTAGAATATAGCAATGTCCAAGATGACAGATAGATGATTAGAACCCAAGAATGACTATATAAAAAAATTGATAAAATGCCCCAATTTGACTAGAGTTGACCTTGAAGGATATAGCATAAAAATAAGGTCGAAATGAGTAGAAAGGTGATTTTAGACATGAAATAGTGAATTTAAGAAGATATGAAGTATGGAAATGATGAAGACATGAAGAAATGAAGATGCCCCAGTGATGATTTAGAGATTAGACCTCAAAAGGTCAACTAACTGCTCAGAAGAAATTAGAATTTTAAAAGACAATTTTGACCATCAAGATGAACTTGAATTTGGATTTCGATCCCGAAAATGAATCTAGGATGTTGAAATTATTTAAGACATCAAAACTTTATATAATGTGATGACAAGATAGAAAAGAGATGAAGCAAAAGATTAAGAAGGTGAAAAGACCTGAACAAGAAGAAAGTAAAGAAATATATGAAAGGAGTTAGCTGATATGTCCACAAAAAGATGAAGAAAGAGAGCTCTCCCCATATGAAAGAATGCAAGACTAAGCTAGAAAATGAACCTAAAATGCAAGCTAATATGCAAAGTGGTTTACCAGCAAGAAGCGCATAACATTTAGACTCTTAATTTCATCATTGAGCATTTATTAGGGACATCATGAGATCATACAACCATCACTAGTATAACTATGAGGATATGAATATGATCGATATTAGATAGGTATGTGGAAATCCAATCTAAGCATCAGAGACATGTAAGTCAAGATAACTACGTGATTAGATTCCCTAAGTTTAATTTAGCAAGATTACACCTGTATCAAGGCATCAGCGTCGGAATAAACCCCAAGTGCGGTCTTGCGAAACAGTCAAGGATGATACATTTGTAAGTCAACATGTTGGATAGGACAAGCATAAATGCTTGAAACACTATAGACAAACAAAGTATAACCACAAGCAGAAATCAAGAAAGTATTTCCCATGCCCCCAGTCTTCTAGTCAACAACATCCTCGAAAGACTATTAGGGAGGGAACACATGGCAAAGAAATTATCATAGACAACACACAAAGTAGATAAAGATCAGCATAGCTCAGTCATTTAAGTGTTAAAGTGTGTGTGTGTAAGTCACTTGGCCATTTCTTCAAGACTTGATTCTAATAGTGAGAAATATTGCGACATCGAAGACCGTAGGTAAACTATCTGAAAAGTGTTGAAAAACACTTGATGTCAAGGTGGGGGAAGTGTTGAGAAACACTATTTTGTGAGTTGTCAAAGAAACCCAAATGCACAAGAATACCTCAAAAAGGCTAAGTAGTTATGCCCCCGAGATGAGTACAAGAAACAATTCCAAGCTAGGAAATGTGTAGCAAAGTGGATGATTGAAACTGATAGACATAGGTGCAAGGATTTCAAGTAGTGCCTATTTCCAGGTTTTCACCACTTGACAGATTTTTTCAGTTTTTTTTTTTTCAATTTTTTGTATATTTGTATTTTTTTTTTTTTTGGTGATACATCAAAGTGCCTATTGCTAGGTTTTCACTAAGAAGATCTTTTTTTCAGGACATTTTCTGATTTTTAGGATTTTTTTCAGGATCATATATGATTTTTTGAAATTTTTAGAATAATTTAGAGATCACTAGTTCTCAAGCAAGATCACATCATTTTCTCCCAATGTCTAGCAAGGTATAGGACACGATGGAGAAACAAGTCAATGGATAAGAAAAGATGCATAAGAAAGGAATGTGAAGCAAGTGAAAGTGATCCTCAAGAATTGACTCCTCAAGAGTACCCAAGCTAGGGAAAGAGGTGAAATACTCATATGAAGCATATTTTGGATAAGTAATGGAAGTAATGAGAAAGATAGCATGTAGGATAAGTAGTGAAGCCAACAGGTGATATAGCATGAAGGTGTAGTCCAAAAGAGTAGTGAAGCCAATAGGTGATATAGCATGAAGCGTGTAGTCCAAAAGAGAAGCCATGTCAAGAGACCTATGAGAACCATGTTTCATTTATTGTGATCAAGACCAAGGGATCAACTAGATAGGATAGCGATGGGATAGAGCAATAAAAATAAAGCTCAAGATGGAGGCTATGAGTGAATAAGAAAGCACAAATAGAGAATCTCATGGATAAGATAGCCAATATGCAAAGATAGCTCAACACTGTCAAGATCAAAGAGAGAAGAGGGGATAGATGGATGGTGGAAGAACTATGCATGACGCCTGTTTGCCAGGTTTTCATCATGGTACTTATCCAAGGTGTCACAAGAAGTAGTTTTCACCATAGGATGGATTTATTTCTCTTTACTTTTGCTACCAAGGTGGCACAAGAAGTGGTTTTCACCAAGGCACATTTTCAATTTTTTTCATTTTTTTAAATTTTTGTTTTCTTCTTTTTTTTTTTTTTTTTTTTTTTTGAATTTTTAGAAAGAGCTCAAGCTTTTTGAATTTAGATAGTACTCCTATAGGAAAGATAAGCCATGATAAGCCAAGACCATAGAAAAGTATGCTCAAAGATGTTGATAGGGTGATGAAAGAGAAATGGTGGTAGGAAGAGTATATGGAGGATAATAGTTCATGTATAGAAAGTTAGTATAAGCTTTAGAGGATTTCGTGAGGGTAGTTGAAATATTGTACAAGATCAACATTGACACACACCTTGAAGGGTATTGGAATGATGGAGGAATCATGGATGAAGTAGCTTGAGGTTTAGATGTATGAAATGGTAGAAGAGATTTGGAAAAAAGTGGAGTGGAAGGCTTTGGAATAATTTTAGGAAGATTTTTGGAAGAAGATGGAATGGAAGCCTTTGGAAGCTTGAATGTCAACTTTGAAGTATTTACAATATTCGAGTCTTCTAAAAGAGACTTGGGAATCCATATAGCTTTATATTTTCCTTTGGATACTTCAAAACACATTTCTTCAATAATGGGTTTAGGAACCCATATTTTCTTTGATTTAGCTTTTTTAATAGTGGACCTTTGCAGTCTCTTTTGTGCATTCTCCTTCTTAGCATTCACATGTCGATTAGATGGGACATAGTGATCTTTCTTTTTCAATGGATTCTTATGTTTATTCTCACTTCCAAAGGACTTGGGATTTGTGGATGAATAAGGCTGATATGACTGGTTTAGATGGATAGATGGGTGAAAAGTCATCAAGGATGAGTGTCTTTGTTGATCTTGAGGTATTATAGGAGAGCTAGGGAATGAGCTAGGAGTGAATGTAGGAGATGAAGGAACATAAGATCACAATATAGATGGAAGGTTTGAAGACTTTAGCTTTGATGGATAAGGACCAAGGATAGACTTAGGATATGCAAATGGATAGTGAAAAGGGATATCAACATATTTAGAGTGAGCAACATAGTCAAAGCCATCAATAGACTCATGAGTACCTTTGATAGGAACAACATTTTTAATAGAAGCACTTGAAGCTTGAGCACAACTTTGAAGTGGATGTGGAGAAGTAGAACATGAGGGGATGCTTTGATCTTAACAAGTAGCTTTGGATAGCATATGAAGAGAACTTTTCTCATAATTTTCAGTAAGCTCAAGGGACATAATGGAAGTGGTATCTTCATCATACTTGGGGGGTGGACAAGATATAGGATATGGAGGGGGAAAATATTGAAAGAGATGAAAGGGTGCTTGATCTTGATCTTTCTTGAAATTTATAGTTTTTTCTTTTTGAGAGTCCTCTTGACATGGAGTCACTTCTAAGGACAAGGGAGAATGAAGAGTGAATGGAGTAGTGCTTGGATTAGGCATAGCAATGCATGAAGGTTGAGGATGTTTAGGATTGGTAGCATGGAAAAGGTTTGCCTCCAAGTGAAGGTTAGCTTGATTTTCTTTTAGAGGTAGCCCTTGAGGATACACGTAGTCAATGTCGAAAGCATTAGGTTCTTTATTTGATGGAGGCATGCTGGAAAGATTTGAAATGTTGGGAGATGCATGAGTGTTGGAAGAAGTGGAAGATGTAATGGAGCCACTACTAGACATAGGTTCATCAACATAATCTTTCTCAAGAGAAGTATCCTCAACACATGAGTCACTAGAGGTTCCAATAATTCCATTATCAATAAGATCTTGGATTTTATGTTTTAGCTCAATGCAATCTGAAGTACTATGCTCATTATGTTGATGATAAGCACAATAGATATCCAAGAATGGGTTTCCATATGAGCTATACTTAGGTAACATGATGATCTTATTGCTAAGAAGTTTTTGCAAAGTGTCATCATAAGAATCTTCCAAGGGAGCAAAAGTTATATCAAAATTATGTCTAGAGTCCTTTTGTTGTTTCTCATGTGAATGGTATGCATCCATGTCTTCATCATTATCTTGGTCAAAGATAGGTCCATCATGAAATTTTAGCATAGCCTCAAGTGCTTGTTCTCTACAAAGGTCTTTAGATCTAGAAGATGAAGACATTTGATGTCTTGAAGTAGAGCATGTAGACCTAGAAGAAGAGGATGACCTCAAATAAGGTGACTCACATGCATGTAAAGACCTTAAGGAAGATTCATTTAATGATTCAATCTTCTCCTCTAATCTTTTCTCAAGTTTAGACTTCATTTCCATCATGCGCTTAGAGAGACGAAGGTAAGAAAGATCATTTGTCTCTTCTAGTTCTTTGTATTGTGCATATACATCTTGAAACTCTTTAGTGACATGGAGGATATCATGATCATCTATATTTGGTTGAGGTTTGGTAGAACAAGCTTTGAATTCCATAGTGATAGATAGATAATCAAGCATGAAGGGGACTAGAGGAAGCTAATAAGGTGATACAAGATAACTTGATGTCCAAACTAGAGAGGTAGATTATTCACTTGCCAAGATAGTAATGATAGAGTAAAGTGACTTGTCAAGAAAGTGTCCAAGTTACTTATGACACTAGTGACTCAAGTCAAGAGCTAGGAAAGAAGCCAACAGCTAAGTAGATAGAGCAAGTGGGGTGACAAGTGAACAACTTTCCCAACCTAAGAGTGCAGTCAAGAAATCAAGGTAACCATTTTAGAAAAAGGATGACTAGCAAGCGGACATAGACCATGAAGACAAAAAGACCTAGAGCACTAAGACCAAAGAACCACTTTAAGCATGTTTAAGCACTAGAGACATAAAAAATCATATCCAAATGATGAAACCCCCCTTAGTAAGTAACACAAGAAAATGTTTGCACTTGACATTTTGACTTGGTTAACAAAATTTGACAATAATTGATAGCATAGAAAATTTTATGTTCAAAAGAAATTTCTTTCCAAGCAAGATAGTGACACATGGAGTATTCTTCAAACAATAAAGCAAGGGACAAAGCAACCTTGCATGATACAAGCATATCTGAGGTCTCAAAATAATTCCCTAGAATTATCGTCATGTGTATGTTCAAAATATTTTCATAGGTCTCCACATTCGAGAACACATCAAGCAATATCTACCTCAAGGACATGGTTCATTACTCAACAACTTGGCCCACGCTTGATGCTCCTTTACCTCACACCAAGTGGTTGCCCACAAGAGATATTGGCTTTGTCATAGAAATGCCATAAGCATAACCAAGGGAACACATATGGTGAGTGTAAATCTTGGGGTGATCTGGGTAGTCCACTAGGATCGATCCTTGCACCAAGAAGTTGAGCAGCTAAAAAAGGTAGTTACTAACTTAGGGTGTTTAGATAGGGCTTCCGTTCATAGTGTTCCTCTTGCTCCCAATTACGAGACACCTCACCTTGCGATGAGTAATCGATCTCGCGATCACAAGAGTACCTTAAGCATTCTTGCCTAGTGATCTCCCTATGGTCAAAATCCCATAAGCGATCACACTAGGCGAAGACAAACACTATGTCTACCAAAGTTTTGTGTCCTTGATAGCCTTGAGTTTATAGTGGGTTGGAAGAGCCATGTAATTTGTTTGTCCCCACTTGGGTCGTTCCTCTCAGGTTGTTCGAGAACAGGCCCTCTAAAGGATTCTAAACTACACAAAGAGTGGATCAACTTTTGGAAGTCAAGATTTCTGATTCACCACAAGGGTGAAGAGCATACTCTCCTATTCCAATCATTTTCTCCCAAAAACACCAAAAGGATTCAGTTGCCTCTTACTCTTGAAATGAAATGGTAAGTCAAGATTTTTGATTCACCACAAGGGTGAAGAGCATACTCTCCTATCACCAAAAGATCCCAATTGTAAGTTTTAATGTGCCTAAAAATAAACAATTAGTATATGCCACACATGTAAAAGTAAAAAACAAGAAAAATTGGGTTTTTATGCATTGGGCAGCCCTGTAAACAATCGTTAGTAGCCCTTGTGCATTTGAAGCTTTGACATGCGTTCTTTTTATGCAATATTTCAAATTTTTTTTCACAAGGATGGCAACCTGCAATCACAACTTGTTAGCACCACAAGTTAGTGTGAAATAACATAAAATAATGCAATAAAAAGTGGTTAGTTGCCTCAAATATCCAAGTTATCTTCCAATCAAGTGTATGCAAAGAAAGGGCAAACTAATCACAAATGCTCTCATTTTTACTCTTTGCTTTTGATCTAGTCAACAAGATTAGACTTTTTTGCTATTATTTCGTATCCAAAAATAAAAATAAAAAGAAGACACCCCTGTTAAAAATCAGAGAGCTTTCCAAAAATGTAAGAAATTTAAAAAAATCTCTTCATTTGTGCTCTAGAGATCAATTTTGTCAAAACAGGCCAAATTTATCAAATCGAGTTTTTGATCCTTAACACGACCTCAAAATTCAAAACACAAAGAAAGAACCCCCATTAGAATTGAAAACCCTTTCTAGAAATGTAAGTTTTTCTGAAAAATATGCTGATGTGTGACTAGAAGTGGCTTTTTATGAAGAAAAAAAAAAAAAAAAAAAAACTCATAACTCTCGAAAATCATGTCACAATGCTCTGAAAATCGAACTGAGACATTTTCAGCATATACCCAACTTGTAAAAAAAAATTCAGAACAAAACTCTAAGCGGTTTAAAAGATATGATCAAATCTTTAAACCAACTAGATTTTTCGCCTTCAAACCAATCTACTTATGGGTTGGCCTTAAAATCCAAGTGACAATTCTACAAAAGAATTTGATTAGATCCAATATGCTACTGTAAAAAATCAGAGATGAAATATAAAATCAAATGGAGCTAGAAATTTCATTCAAGCCCCACGGTGGGCGCAAAAAATGTACACTCGAAAGTGTCCCACTCTAAACCCTTCTATCCAAACGATTCCATGAGTTTGGAATGCTTGGATGCCGACTTAGAGCTCCCTATCCATGGAGTGAAAGAGAGTATATTTCAAGAATAAGAAGGCTCTTAGATGAGCCTTAGAGATACTCTTCTTGCTAGTAAACCATGCAATGGGAGGTTCCAAAGACAAAATGCAAGAATGCAAATGTCCCAAGGAGTTCCTCAAGAATGCAATGCAACTAAAGATTAAATTAGAATGAATATGAAAAGTGCAGCTATTCTAAGCATGGATGAGAGTGTTATAATACCAATATTAAGCTATGTGATTTAAGCTACATGTAAAAATGAAAGCTAAGCTAAGCTAGAATGCCATGGATGAGAGAATGTAGACAAGAAATAGAAGTTCTCCACAAAGCCCCAAAGAAACTTGTTAGAAAACCTGCAGCATAACAATATTCAAAATGAGGATGGATTGAGGGGGAAAGCTCTCTCCCTTTTAAAGATGTATGGATGGTAGAGATCAAGATGAAGATGGTGGATGATCAACAGTGGAATTCAAAAAGAGGAGTGATCCATGTGCACACACAAGTCAACCAATAGAATATAAGTTGACTTGTCATATAAGACAAAAGTCACAAAGCCTTTTCTTTTAATTGCAAAATAGAAAAAGGACTTTATGTGTGCACTTTAAGTGGGTTAGAAGAATGGAGTCTTTTATTTAATTAAAAGGGGACATGTTCTTTTAATCAAATAATGAACTTATGATAGCATAGTCAAACTATAGGTTATAATCAAATAAATTGATTATTAGCAATTTGGCTTAGGTAAGTGATTAAATTGATTTAGCCAAAATGTTGAGAAGGGGGCTAATAGTCTAGATGACCATTTTTAGGTGATTACATTCCTCTTTGACTAATGTGTGATCGATTCGAGAACACATGTAGTCAAAGAAAGAAATTGAAGTGTGAGGTCAATTGGGATCACAAAACAACCCAAATGTGTGGTCGACTCGGGAACACATCAGGACAAAGAAGACAAATACATTTTAACTTGAAAAAGTTGAGGATAAAATTGATAAAACTGAATCAAGGATTGAAATTGATAATTACTGCCCCCTCGTGATCGAAATCGAAATGAGATAGAGGAGAAACAACAAATTGATAAATTTGATCAAATCGAACAAAAGATAAGGTTCTTGATGTAAGATGAAAGATATAAGAATCATAGAACCAAGGTAGATCATCAAGCATGAAATATTATGCCCCAAAGGTGATTTAGAAGAAAAGAAGTGGGGAAAAAGAAAATGGAAGATAGAAGTTTGAAAGATATGGAAAGAAATAGAAATAAGAAAAGAAAATGCTCCAAAAATCAATCAACTGTTTAAGATAGAAATTTTGATAGAGATCACGACAGAAAATAAGGAAATAAAGATCAAAATGTGACCACAATTGATTAAATGTCCACAATAAAGATGAAAGGAGAACCCTCTCAAACTCATAATGCAGCCTAAAAATGCAAACTAACATGAAGTCTAATAATGCAAGCTACATGAAATGCAATGGTGTACTTGCAAAAGAGAAACTGTAACATAGGATTTTGTGTTCATCATTTATTAGAGAATGTAAAAGAACTTATTTTCATCATTGGGCCATTATTAACGGACATCAAAAAATGACACAATCATCACTAGTTACAAATGCAACTATGAAGATATGAATGTGATTTATATTGGATTGAAATGTGGAAAGATTCTAACATAAGCATCAAAGACATAAAGGTCAAGATGACTTCAATGTTATCTTAGCCAATTTAATATAGAAAACTATGCTCGCATCAAGGCATAGATGCCAAGATGACTATAAGAATGGTTGTGCAAAAACAATCAAGGATGATGTCTCAAATCTCCTAAGTGTTTCAAGGGGACAAAAAAAGAAACTCTAGAGTTCAAGACCACACTCACAATCAAAAAAATAAAAAATAAAAACATGTCTCATGCCCCAAGTCTTCTAGCGATGCATCATGGAGAGACTTATCAGACAAAGACACTCAACAAAAATCAATAATAGTTAGTACACAGAGAAAAAAAAATCATGACATAAGTCAAGCATTAAGTGTTGCGTTTAAAAATTTAAGTGTGTTAACTGATACTGAGTTCTGAGGACAAGGATCAAATGCTTGTAGGAAGGTAAGATCACATGATGATACTGGGTAAGACCAAACCAATAAGTGTTGAAAAACACTTGATGTCAATGGGTGTTGAAAAACACCATTTGCGAGGTGCCCTGAAGACTCACACATCTAAGAAACCAAATCTAACATAGTTATGCCCCCTAGACAAAGACCAATTCCAAACCAAGGTAACAAGGACAAGGCATGGTGGAGAAAGGCTAAGTGTCGAGGACATGTGCTAAGAGAAGGTTATCAAAACCATAACTGGAGAAATAGTCTTGGACCTCCAACCCCAGAATATAGAAAAGGTGTTTCACCTCCCAAGGGTGGATCAATATTTGCAAATCTTGTATGATGCATTAGAGAGATGGTACAGGGAAAATGAGAAAGAGGAAAAGGAAATAGTTCAATCCTCTTTCCTGATTGATAGAACACCAGTGGACTACCAAGTGGGAAAAGTTGATATGACAAGGGGATATATCAAGGATGATATTGAATATGCAATTGTACTTCTAAATACAGTCATGGACCTCCTAGTAGTAGGTCACCTTCAGACTTTAGTGGTCTATTTCATTGAAACCATTAGAATGAAAAAGATGCCAATTGATTGGGCTACCATCCTAAGTAACAACTTGGATGAGAAACTAGTAGTCGTTAAAGTAGACCTGTGAGTGTACTTATTGGTGGCAAGAACCACTAATTATCCAAGCCTTTACAAAAATGGAAGCATGTAGAATGCAAATGCTTCACCTTATGTGGTATAGTGTAAAGTGTGGAATATAGAGTGGTGAATGATGGGTTTATCTTTGCAATAATCAAGTTCATCGAAGGAGACTATGCAAAAAGAATATTAGTAGACGCAATAGCTGGGATTAGAGAAATAGATGCCTACTAAATTCAATTCAAAACCTTCACATATCTTTGGGTAGCTATTTTAATACCCCAAAATTAGTTCATTGTCATCTGAACCAATTCTGGTCCATTTTGATCAACCCTAAAGTCCTGTTTCATTAGAAAATTCTCATTCTAATTTTTGCTACTTGACTTAATTGTCAAATGCAGAAAACCCTAATCTACATTAATCATGCTATTTATTTAATTCCTAAAGTATTGACTCAGATTAGCTACATTAAACCTATTGATTAAGATTTGATTTAATTTGAAGTGTTTATACTTTAATTAAATTAAATTATCTCCTAAGGCTAATGTACTAAGGAATTAACTTTATTTAATTTAATAATGCTCTCATTTTAATTATTGAATATAATTATTCAATTAATGGAAATATGCATTTATGAGGTCATATCTCATTTTTATTAAACTAAATAACCTTCCAATTTCATCTCTCCAATTCAAGAATGGGAATTCCAAGTGATCTACCTCTTGAATTGGAATTGGTTCAATCCACTTATTCTCACACTTGGGTGAATTCTAGTTAACTTTCCATTACACTCAGGATCTAAGTTAGTTAACCTCACCTACACTAGGAATTTTCCATCCTTACTGGAACTCTGCTTCAATCCTGACCATTAATTTGAGTTGATCTCAACTATTAATTGATTTCAGGAATTTTATTTAAGAGGCTTCTAATTCCTCAAGGAGGTTGGAATTTGAATTGCATTGAAATACTGTCAAATTGGATACTCAATCTTGTCATAGCTTTTTTTTTAATTGCTTAGCATTAATGTCATATTAGATTAAAAATGCATCCATCTAGTTTAATTCTCTTTTACTTATTATTAGATTAAACTTCACATCATCTAGCTTAAATACACTTTCATATCATTGCATAAAATCCTTCATATCAAAGGGTTTGGTTGCTTGCTTTTGATCTAAGAGTGAATAGGAAAAATCCCTCTAGTTAGAAGGCAACAGGTTGTTCTGTCTTAGATGGACAATTCAATGTTCATTCCGGGATGATCTTGCAGATAAGGACCATGTTGAAGTCTATGTGAGTATCAGAGGCCCCCCTAGTTTTGCATATACATTTCTAGTGCCCACCATGGGGCTACCAAGAAAAATAATTTTTCTGGCCCCATTCACTTTATTTCCTAATATTTTAATGATTATTTCACACCTGCACATATAGATTTCTAGATTTTTGTGCAAAAAATCTCATTTTCATGAAAAGATTTGAGGGTTCTACCTATTTCTCTGCACTTTCTCATGTGAAAAAGTGCCCCATTGTGTGGTTTCTCATGTGGCACCTCATTTTCTCATGTGGGTCAATGTAAAAGCTCGCACATCTACATAAAGTTTGCACAAAATCTTGTAACAGCATAGATAAAATGCAAATTTTTCATAATGTTGTTTATCATTTTGTTTCACTAATGTGTTTTCTCTGAAACATCTTCATTTTAGCT
Organism: Cupressus sempervirens; assembly: GCA_028749045.1. Taxonomy (NCBI): domain Eukaryota; kingdom Viridiplantae; phylum Streptophyta; class Pinopsida; order Cupressales; family Cupressaceae; genus Cupressus; species Cupressus sempervirens. The sequence goes on from CM053786.1 coordinate 449,628,047, forward strand.
TTCTGATTTTTCTATAACATAACAATGGTTTGTAAGATGATTGATGAAGATTCATTTTATACAAACTTTTGAAACATGGACTAACTGTGTGTTCATAGGACATTGCCAAAGATACAATTGTCAAAGATCAATTTTAAAACCTACATAAAATATTCAGTCTTTTTCCTACTTTCCAAATATAGTCTAATTAGGGCTTGTGAACTTCGTAGGGTGCAAGACAGGGGAATAGGGAAGTATGCTCTTTACCACTTGGAGGTCATGACTAAGGGTAAATCAGAAACCTAAAGCCTCTGAAAGATGGCATCCAAGGGAGGAAAGAAACTTAGAGGTTCTCTAGTGTGAATCCTCTTCTATGAAGGGATGATGATTTCCTTTTAGGGAATCAGAATCTTGAGAAAGGATAAGTCTAGATTGATTCAACCAAGTCGGTGATTAATGCATTTTCTGTGTTTGGGTAAGGTAATAAGGTAGAGGAGTATTCTCTTTCCCCTTAAGGGAAATTAGAAACTTGGACCCTTAGATTTGAACCACTAGTTTGAGTCAACCCTTACAGGGCCTATCGGAGAAATCTAACCTCTGAGAATGACCCAAGTGAGCACACTCCTTTCGTCAAAAATTCCAACTTACTATAATAAAAAAATCTTTGTAGAGAAAAAGACTCCAAAGCTATATTAATTTCCTCTTCTTCATTCCTGATATCGCATATCAAGAAGAGGCTTTGTTTGTTGCACTAGTCAGAATTGGCCCTAGTCTTGCTAGTCAAGTGTGTGCACTTTCAAATGCCAGTGTAGGTTACTAGTCTCAACTCCACTTATGGAGCCAATGGAGATTAATACAAATGGAAGCCAATTAAAAACTTTTAGTTAGTTGCTACCCAGTTCACCTCCAAAAGGGGGCATAATCTTTATGCAAGGAGGGGGAAGAATCTCTCCTATAGAACTCACCATAGGCATGTTATTGGGTGTTGGAAGGTGGTATATGTGCTTGACCCCTACTACAAGGGTGTTCATTCAGTGTATATATTATTGAGCCCTTTGAATACGCCAAAAACATGGGTGCCTTCTAGGGGGTGACATGGCTATGTGAGGTGCACGCATGTGCATAAGTTGTGGGACAAAAGTTTTTGCCTTGTCTACCATTTTTGGTTCTAGGGATAAAGCATGTTTGTTATCAAGTCTTAAACATATCCAAACCTATCTAAAAAAATTGAAAGTTAATACTTCTCCATCCCTTTGAGTTTCTTTGTCCTCGGTTAGATTATATTAGACTGTTGTTGATTCTCATGTCTTTCTAAAAACCCGTCGATCTTGTTTAAAACCAAATGTTGTGTAACAACTTGAAAACCAACCTTGCTATCTATTTGAAATCTATCAAATAAACCAACAATATATCCAAAATAGTTTGAAACCTTCAAAGTCTCTTCAAAATCCAATTTCGATTGTTAGCCTGGTCTCCATTTTTGTGCCCAATTTTTCAAAATTCTATGCGAGAACCTTTTTATTCCATACTTCTTTGTGCAGCTCTGCACAAGTCTTCACATGATCCTACAAGACTTCGCATGAGATCTTGCCAAACTTGTCATTTTTATGTCAAAATCCTCTTTACTTTTAATTCTAGCACTTCCTTATAGGGCCCTATATAGATCTTCGTGCGAGAACTCTGGTCCAAAATTGCTATTTTAAATATTTTCTTGGCCTTTTACACTTTCTCATGTGGATCTCTGAGAATCTTCACATAGCATCTTGCACCCAAACTATCAAAATTGTCTGTTCAAACTACTTGTGCTCTCAGTCTGGTCTATTTCCTACAATAGTTTACCTCTTTCCTATCTGCAAATAGTCTAAAATAGTGGCATCCTGCTTAGCTAATGACTTGTGATCCACATTTCAACTAGTCTTATTTCTCAGTTACCTTGTTCTTGCCCTTTAGTTTTGGTTGTGCTTTATGTCATGATAGTCATAATCTCTAGTTTTTCAAGCCCTTACTTTAACTATTCATACCTTAGTATGTTGCACCCTTATTTTTATTTTTTGAGACTACGTTCTAGTGTGGTCCTTGTCTAGGTTTTTGCTTCTTGTCCTTGTCTATGACTGTGGCGACAAAAAGTGGAAATGTGTTTTATCCCCTTAGACTTAGATGAGGTAGAGATAGGGGTTGTAATCAAGAAAAAGGTCACATTCTATTTTTTACATGGTCTATGTCCAGTTTGTCCAATGGGGAGTCTTCATGATCTCCATCACCTGTCAGATTACCTCACATCCAAAGAACTTTCTCTATAAACTTACAACAAACTAGGAACCCCTTGTATCAAGAGGATCCTAAAACTAGCAAAGGTCCTACATCTCTAAACAACACAACTGAATTCTTATTCAAAGGACCTTTCTAATTGGAACATAATAAAACCATTCACATTCCTACAGTGGGTAATCACAAACCTGAGCATGGTGAACATGGCAGAAACCAAGACCAACCTAGGAATGATAAAGAAAAAGGCCATTACATTGATGAGGAGTAGGAAGAGGTGGAAATACTGCCTAAACACATAGCAAAGTGTCATAAAGACAAAAACTTTCAAAAGGTCATGGAAATCCTACTCAACGAAGAGAAAGAAAAATACTTTCTCAAACTTCCCCAAGAGGGAGCTAAGATACCCCATCATTTCAATGTGAAAACTATCATCATGCCTAAAAAGGAAACTAAAACTTCTGAACTCTAAAAAAAACTAAAAATCATGCAAGACCAACTAGCTCAGATGATGTGTGATAAAGACAAACCTATGAAAATGTACACCTTAGACACTCGTTTTCTATTCCCATTTGACAAGAGTATAGACATGCCTCCTTTTCCACAAGGAGTTCAGTTACCCAAGTATGATAAATACTTTGGAACTAGCAATCCCCAAAATCATTCGTGGGAATTTTGTGCCTTGTCTATGGAATTTATGCATAATTAGACATATCTCATGCATCTATTCCCAAGAAGTTTAGGTGGTCTGGCTATGGAGTGGTTTTCACACTTGCCTCCTAGTATCAAAATGTTTGATGAAATTGCCAACTTATTTGTCCAGCAATATTCTCACAACATTCAATGCCCTATTAACATCCAAGATTTGTGTAATCTTAAGCAAAAGGTTGGGGAACCTTTCCTCACATTCTTTTAGAGATGGAGACGACTTTATACTACATATTCATGCAAGATTTCTGAAATGGAAAAGCTTGACATCTTCACTAATAATCTCCTACCTAATTTTGGGTATACAATCCAACTTCAAGGTCCATGCACCTTTGAGGACATGGTCATTCAAGCTATCCACATCAAGGAATTCATGGTCAAGAAGAGTGAACTTACCCTACAAAAGGACACAAAACAAGGATCCACTTCTAACAAGGACAAACCCAAGTACATCAACAAGAATTGATAATTTATAAATGATGGGGTTGTCGACAACATCACTCCTAAACCTACTAAAATAGTCTTTAATCTCACAGATAGTCTCAACACAGCCAAAAATGTTGAGAAACCTCCTCCTGACAATAAGACATCCAAAAATAAACTAAGAAGCTCATGAGCTACATGCCCTAAACAAGAGTATACACCTCTTGGTGAACCTTTAGATATGGTTTACAAGACCTTGCTATAAAACAAGCTCATTTCACCATTGTACAACTCTCACCCTTATGACCTGCAACCACACCCACCATGGTGGAACGAAACTGCATTTTGTGAGTACCACCAAAGTAAGGGGCACAAAACTAGCAACTACATAAACTTGCATCACAAATTCTAGGACATGATTGATGATGGTGAGATTGTGGTAGACAAACACAACAAGAACTTGGATCACAAGGCTTTCAATGAGCCCTTCCCATCTTACGAAAAAAGAGATAGCTCAAAACCAAAATCTAACAACAAGGTCAACAATACATACTCTAATGAAAACAATGTGATCAACATGGTTGAACCTATGGATTTTGAGTAATGTGACGTTATTACCATCAAGGGCAAGCAAGATAACAATAAACCTAAGACACCATTTGTCTTGAGGGACCCTACTTCCCACATAGCTGACAATAAATCTTTGCAATATTGTACCAATGTTGTTACATGTTCTTGTGCCAAGTTGGTACTCAAAGGCCCTATGCCTTCTACTCCTAATCTTGAACAGCATAAAGATAAAACCCTTGCTAGTCCATCTAGTAGAGGTGCAAAACTTGCAAAAAATTCAAAAGCCACCAGCTACAATGTCCTTGATAAATTAAAATGAACTAATGCTCAAATCACAATCTTTGAGTTGCTTAAAATCTTGCTTGTCCATAGGCAAATTTTTGAGAAAGCCCTCACTGAGGAAAATGTTCCTCAAGATCTTGATCTTGAGTGATTTCAATCTATGGTAGGTCATCTAACCTTGCCTTACTATATGTCCTTCTCTAAGGAGGAAGATAATTCATTGAGTCACCCACACAATCAAGCACTACACATTGAGGTTATGATACATTAGAAATGTGTTTGTCAAGTAGTTATCGATAATGAAGTTGGGTTAAACATTGTTGTTGCTCTACTTAGACAATTAGACTATTGTGAGGAGTATATTGATCATCATCACAAGATCACTATTAAAGCATGTGATGAAGTTGAGTGAAAGTCTTTAGGTCTTGTGGTATTGCCTCTCTGTGTTGGTCTTGTAGAAAGGGATGTCACTTTTCAAGTCCTTGACATCCCCTTGGCTTACAATATTTTGCCAAGAAGGCCATGGATACATGAGATGTACATTGTGCCATCCACATACCATCAATGCATAAAATTCCCATTTCATGGCTCTAAAGTCACTATCGCTACAAGTACAAGCTATACCTAAAATATGTTGAAAGCTACTGAGAATTTTATACTGCTAACAACGAATCTATTGATTATCATGATAACAAGATAAAGCAAATTGAGTATTCATTCAAGCTAAAAGAAACTAGCATGGGTGAATACCACATAGAAATAGTGTTGTCATTGACATCTCTTCTTAAGTCTCCCTATCATTATGGGATACCATCTAAAGCAAAGAAGCCATTTGTGTTGACACCTCAAACCAAGTATAATGGTACTTTTGTCAAAGCTATAGTTCCCTTAGAGGAAAAAAGTGAAAACAAAGCCATTGATGTGTGGCTTTATAAAGAGGAGACTCTAGTTGACCTCACAGAATAGGCTCATGAGATCACTCCTGAGAAATATGGCCCTAGTCTTAGACTCATGAAATGCTTTGGCTACAAGGGAACTGGTGTTATTGGATACAATAACAATGGTCTAATTGATCCTGTTGAAGCAATAGCTCAAAAAAATAGAGATACATTTGGTCTAGGCTTTAAGAAGGTTCCCTTCCATTTAGGGATTAACAAATTCATACCAGAACCTAAGAGTTCATCCAAAAATGAATCACAAGCTGACTCTAATATTCAAAAAGATCATACTGATGATGAGGATCCTTCTCCTTATCCTATTCCTCACAATCTTTCTGAATTCTTTGCTAAACCTATGACTTTGTGCCATATGTCATCACTATGGATGGTACTAGTGATTCTTCTAAGGACAATATTGACCCACACTATGTCCATTCAAAACAAGAAGAGTCTAGTCAGGCATTATGCATTGAGTACCTATGCAAAAATCCAAATGATGAAGGAGAGTATGTCCTTATCACTATCAAGGAATTCTATAGTCTATCACCATGTACCATTGATTGTAAGGAGTATCAATTTGACTCCCTTTCAGAAGTAACTATAGATAAAGACATTGATCAAGTTCATGTCTATGAAAACCAACTCAAAGTAGGTGAAATGTCTATAGTTAGGTCAGACAAGTTCGATCCAACTAGTGTCCTCGAGTCTTTGGTTGATGGCATTAGTACTCAAAGGCATTTGAACACACTTGTGGATGACGCTAGTCTAGGTCTCAAATTGCTAGTTGAAGAATTTAATGATTATGTTATCAACGCAATCAAATCTACCACTACTCTTTCACTCACATATCTCAAACTTATAGACTAGAATTCTAATACACCTAGTGAAGTCCCCACATTCTAGAATGACTATGCTCTTTCCTACTACCTAAATGTTGTTGAATTAGTAACGTCTTTTACTAGCAAAAAAAGTGTCAACATGACTGAAGTTGACATCAAATGTCTTAGTCATACAATCAAAAAGAAAAAAATACAAGGTCTGATAGTGAAAACCACATTATGGCAGTGTAAAAACCTTAAAAAGTAAAAATAAAAGACATATCCAAGGGTGAAGACATCTCTAAGGTGCTTGCAGATGAGATATTTGATGCACTTCCTAGTTATTTTCAAGAAAGATCATTAGTGTTGATAGAGCCAACATAGCCGATCAACTTGGGCATAGAAGAACATCCTCACATGATACATTTGGCATAGTCATTGTCTTTAGAAGAAAAAGAGGAATGCATTGCCTTCTTCTAAGAGAAGAAGATAAACTTTGCATGGACATATTTAGACATGCCAAGATTAGATCCTGATCTTATTATGCATCAATCATCTATTGCATCAAGCATTAAACCAATTAAATTAAAACTTCAGAAAATACATCCTCATGTTGCATTGCTCATCAAAGATAAATTAGAGAAGCTTTTGAAAGTTGGCTTCATCTATGCTATCGATTACGTTGAATGGATATCCAACATTGTTCTAGTTTCCAAGTATGACAAATCTATCAGAGTTTGTACAAAATTCAGTGATCTCAATTTAGCATGTTCTAAGGATGATTTTCCACTACCTAACATTGATATGATAGTAGACATGACAGGATGATATGAGATGTACTCACTGATGGATGGATTTTATAGTTATAATCATATCAAAATTGAACCAAAAGATCAAGAAAAGATTTCTTTTACATGTGCATGGGGAGCCTTCTATTGGAATGTGATGCCATTTGGCTTGAAAAATGCTGGTGCTACATATAAGAGAGCAATCACTACAATTTTTTATGATATGATGCATAAGACCATGGAAGACTGCATGGATGATACCTTGGTCAAGAGCACAAAATACAATACTCACCTTCAAGATTTGGGACCTATTCTAGATCACATGGAAAAATTCAGTTTAAGACTTAATCCCAAGAAATGCACATTTGGTGTCACATCAAGAAAACTATTAGGATACATTGTGCCTACAAAAGGAATTGAGGTGGATCTGGAGAAAGTTCAAGCAATTATGGATATGCCTCCACCCCATAATATCAATTAGATGAGAGGATTACAAGGGAGACTTCAATCTATTCATAGATTCATCTCACAGCTGGTGGATAGATCACAACCTTTCACCAAGACTCTACATAAAGGTGTGAAATATAACTAGAGTCAGGATCGCAACCAAAGCTTGACACAAATAAAACAACATCTTGCTAATCCACTAATCTTGATGCCTCTTATTTATGAGAAGCCACTAATTTTGTACATCTCTACCATAGAAACCTCTTTGAGTATCTTACTTGCTCAAGAAGACAATGATAACAAGGAAAGGGCTATTTACTATTTGATTCATACATTGATCTCTTATGAGATGAATTACAGTATCATTGAGAAAGCTTTCTTAGCGTTTGTCTTTGCTTCCCAAAAGTTGAGACACTACATGCTCACTCACACTACATGATTGGTGGCTAAAATTGATCCATTGAAGTACTTGCTCAATAAGGTAGCTCTAGTAGGGAGATTAGCTAAGTGGGTCATGATACTAAGTGAGTTTAACATTCAATATGTTGAAAAAAAAGCTATCAAGGGATAAGTGATTGCAGACCAGCTAGTAGATGCACCTATGCAGAGTCTTCTCCCAATGAACATCAATTTTCCTGATGAATCAATTTTGACACTCACACACCAAAAATGGGTGATGTTCTTTGATGGTTCACTCACACAATAGGAATCCGGTGCTAGGTTACTCTTTATAACACCACAAAGGTATTCACTCCCCAAGTTGTATAAGATTTTTTTTCCTTGTACAAACAACACTGCAAAGTACAAGCCTCTGATTAATGGCATGAAGATTGTGGCTGAATGGAGAGTGGATTAATTGAACATCTTTAGGGAATCTCAGCTCATAATCAACTAGGTTAATGATGTGTATCAACAAAAGGATGAGAAATTAATCCCTTACAAATGCATGGTTGATGATATGAAGAAATACTTTGCTCATATCACTTTTCAGCAAATCCCTTGAGCAAACAATAAAGCGGCTGATGTCATGGCTACTCTAGCTTCCTTGCTACAAATGCCAGAAAATGATCTCTGACAAAAGTTCTTGGTGAAAATGTTACTCTATCCTACCTATGATAACCCTGAATCTAGGATGATCTATTCTATTGTAGGAGAAGATTCATCTTGCTACCACCACATCTACTCCTATCTACGTGACTAAACTATTCCAAACAGTCTAACCCAGAATGAAAAATGTCACTTATCTGTAATGCTTCACAATATGTCATTATTGATGTTCTTTGACAGTTCTTTCACACAATAGGGATCCGATGTTGGGCTACTATTCATAGTACCTTAGAAGTATTCATAGCCTAAAACATACAAGATTTTGTTTCCTTGTACAAACAAAATCACATAATATGAAGCTCTCATTAATGACATGAAGATGGCAATTGAATGGAGAGTAAATCAATTGAACATATTTGGTGATTTATAGCACATAATCAATTAGGCCAATGACATATATTAGACAAAGGATGAGAAGTTGATCCCATATAGATGCATGGTAGATGACATGAAGAAATACTTTGCTCATATCACTTTTCAACAAATTTATCAGGTAGACAACAAAGTGGCTGATGCCATGGCTACTGTTGCTTCCTTGTTATAGATGCCAAAGAATGATCTTCGACACAAGTTCCTGGTGGAAATGTTAATCTACCTTGCCTATGATACTCCTAAATCTTAGAAGATCTATTCTATTATAGGACATGATTCATCTTGCTACCACCATATATACTCCTATCTACATGACCAAACCATTCCAAACGGTCTAACCCAGAATGAAAATGTCACTTTATCCACAATGCTTCATGGTATGTCATTATTGCTAATGACTTCTTTAGGAGAGGTCTCATTAAAACACTCCTTAGATGTCTAGAACCTGATGAGTCCAAATGCATGTTAATCAACATCCATGAGGGTATTTTTGGATCTCACTCTAATGTCCCAACACTAGCTTGTAAACTTATGAGAGCTGTTACCATTGGCCAAATATGGAGCAAGAAGCAATCAAATATGCCAAGTCCTATAAAAAGTGCCAACTTCATGGGAATTTGATTCATGCTCCAGCTACTTCCATCTATCATGTCATGTCCATTCCAATAATGAGCCTTTGATCTTGTGGGTCAAATTCATCCATCTTCTTCAAATGGACACAATTTTATTATTATAGCTATAGACTGCTTCACGAAGTGGGTAGAGGCATTACCTCTCAAAATAGCAAAATGCAAAACTGTAGCTCTGTTTATCACAAACTACATCATGTAAAGCTATGGTGTACCATCCTCCATCATTACTAACAATGGAGGATAGTTTAAAAACAAAGACCTCAAGGAGTTATGCAAAAATTTTAGATTAATGCAACACTGGTCTTCTATCTATTACTCCCAAGGTAATGGTCAAGTAGAAGCATCCAACAAGGCCATACTCAAGATCTTGTATCACATAGTTAGCAAATTTGGGAGGGACTGGCACCTCTAGATTAATCCAACTTTATGGGCATATAGAATAAGTATTAGAACTCCTATAGGTACAATGCCCTTTACTTTGGTTAATGGAGCCAATGGTGTGCTTACAATTGAGGTTGAGATTCCTACTTTGAGAATCTCCATGAAGGGCCTCATCACTAATGATGACTATAGAATATCTCAGCTTCAACAACTAGTGTCATTAGATGAATGTCAGCAAGTGGCCTGTGATCAAGTTTGAGCTTATCAGCAACATATGTCTAGAAGTTACAATAAGAAAGTTAAGCTACATAACTTCTAAATGGGTGATATTATCCTGAGAGAAAACCCTAAGAATCAGAAACAATAGGTCCAAAAAGGGAAGTTCAAACCAAATTGGCTTGGTCCTTACATAGTCACTATAGTGTTTGGATCTGGTGCTTACCAACTTTCTACAACTAAGGGAGAGATAATCAAGGAGCCCATTAACACTCTCCACCTAAAGTAGTTCTACAACTGATTTGATCTCAAAAACTCTTTGTATATACTTAAATTCCCTAAAAAATCTAAAAATTGCAAAAAGTCCTAGAAAAAACTATTACCTGGATAAAAACCTAGCAATGGGTGCCTTGGTAATACCAAAAAAAAAAAAATTTAAAAGAGAAAATACAAAAAAAAAAGAGAGAAAAAAGAGAAAGAAAAAAAAAATAAGAAAAAGTGCCATTGGTGGAAACCTGGAAACAGGCATCATGGTAGCAAAAAAAAAAATACAATCTCTGCTAAGAAGGTGAAAACCTAGTAAACAGGTGCCTCTTGTTCCCAATACTCCATCTTGTAGCACACCTTCTAGCTTCCTATATAATTGCTTTCCTACTTTCACTTCCTACTTTAGTTTCCTACTTTTTTCTCATGTATCCATGGATTGACTCTTGTCAAAATTTGGAGGCACCACCCTACAATTTCATGGAGTCTCTCTCACGATAGTCACCAATGATCCTCACTGCATCTCCCTACTATTGTTCATGTCCCTTTTCAAGATTCCTCTCATGGAGTCACTCTCATGACAGTCACCAATGGTCCTCACTGCATCTACCTATTGTTGTTCATGTTCCTCTTTGAGATTCCTCTCATAGATTCTCCCTCATGACAATCACCAATGGTCCTAACTGCATCTTCCTACTATCATTTGTGTCACTTTTTAAGGAGAAGGACATTCCTCTCATAGATTCTCTCTCATGACAATCACCAATGGTCCTCACTGCATCTGCCTACTATCGTTTGTGTCACTTTTTGAGATTCCTCTCAGTGGTCCTTACTACATCTACATGCTATCATTCATGTCACTTTTTGAGATTCCTCTCATAGAGTCTCTCTCATGATAGTCACCAGTGGTCCTCACTACATCTGCCTACTATCGTTCATGTCACTTTTGAGATTCCCCTTTATGGAAGATATCTCTTGTGTCAGTCACCAGTCATCCTAACTACATCTTTCTACTATCATCACCCTGCTAAAGAGATTTCTTTCATCCATGTTCTGGACATTGACACTTGACATCAATCCTATAACACAAAAACACTGAACTCAAAATGATATACTTGTTTGGATATGTTGAGCTTTTTTTTTCTTTGGTTGTTTCACTTTTTCTTCATCATGTCTCCTCAAGCAACTTGATGATGGCATTTTGACTAGAGAAGCAATAACTAGGGGCATGATCTTTTCTTTTCTTTCTATTTGTGGTTTAGTTCCAATAATCTAAAGCATCCATATAAGAGGGGTGTCTAGTTTAAGAGCCTTCATCTCATATTGGATGGTAATGTGTACCTCAACTCCTTATATACAGATACATCAATAACACTGGTTATTCTCCTTGCTTGTTGGAGTGAACTCTTCATACTATAGTAAATAGTGATACTCGTCCTCCTAAGTGAACATATGGGTCACTGCAAGTATATCTAGCACACTTCTATCTCAGGTTACAAACACAAGGGTCATTGTGGATAGAATACTTATTGATTACTTAGCATAAGATAGATATCTTTTGTGTCTGGTGTGTTTTCCTACAAGCAACATTCTTGTCATCCTAGCATTTATGCTTTGATGCTTATGTTAGTTTTCTACATTAAAAGGGACAAATGTTCTAGTCATTCTGACTTCTTGTGCCTCGAATGCTTACATTTAATCCTGAAAAAATTAGAACATATTTACTACTCATATTTCCATGGTTGCAATTTCAGTGGGAATTGTATGACATATGGGGTTTTGTTATATGCTCAGTGATGAAAATTGAAGAGGCTTGGTAACTAGACCTAGGGTTGCATCTAGCATAGGTTTTCATTGCATACTTCACTAAGATGAACACATGATTCAATTGCAAATCTACTTCCATCCTTCATGATGTGGGATTGTTGGTCTCTTCAAAGTATCATGTTTCTTCACGGTTGTACAAGGATTTGGTTCTTTGGTTCATCCTCCTACTCCTTGATAGGATACCTGTCAATGTCAAGCAAAAATGAAAAACACTACATGAGATGTCAATCCATTCACATTTACATTTCATCCATAATTTCATCATCCATCTCATCTACACCACATTTACAAATCAAACCAAATATGCATCCATACATCACATCATGTTTGCATCTCATAATCATAGTATAAACATCTCATGTACATCAAGTTAAAAGATAGACAATGACATGTAAAAAAGATACTCAACTAAACATCACACACACACACACACACACACACACACACACACACACACACACACACACACACACACACACACACACACACACACACACACACACATATATATATATATATATATCAATATCAAAGAATATGTCAATACAAAAATGAGTGCTACTCAAGCATTATCGATCAAAAATAATACAAAATAGTGCTAGCACACCAATTGATACATAGCTAGATCAAAAACTCAGAGACAAAAGTAGTCTAACTCTCTCCAACTCCCTCACCTCTTGGAGGAGGAGGAGGAGGTGGTAGAGGCATAACTGGCCTAGCAGGTGGTTGCACACCTCCTAACTCCTAAGCATACTGTGAGAATCGGGGCACTTTTTGAACCTCATCTGGTACAACTATGGTGTAGGCTACAAAATAATACATTTCTTGTGCTGCCTGTAAGTGGACCTCATCCTATAGCTGCTCTACCCTCCTCCCAGCTATCTCTAGTTGCTCTCGTAACCCGCACATCTCACAATCCCACTCAACTATTTGGGTGTCTTGCATAGCTATCTGGATCTGTAGCTCTCTTAACTACTAAGAGACCTATCGTATCGACTCTCTGGCTCTCCTCAAGGCATCATGAGACCCAGTAGTTGGCTGGTCCTGCATCTCCTCCTCAAGCTACTCGGCCTATTGCTCAACTGGATATTGCTCCTCTGTGTGGGGTCTCTATTGTCAACCCTAATCTACCCCACTACCACCTACACTTACATCACTCCCCATCTACTAAGGGGAAATCTACACTTGTTGGACTTAGTGTCTAACCTTCTATTGTCCCTACTTTGGTGCCTACGATGGTGAATCTTGGAATCTTTTCAACTCAAAATTACTTCACATTGCCTCAAATTTGGAAAAAGTCAACTATGGTCAAATCTAGTCAACTTTTGGTCAAACTTAGTCTTTTGGACCTCAAAATCACTCCAAATTGATTCCAAATTTTCTTCTGATCATTCTAACCTTTTCTATATTCTTTACACTATATGATTTCTTTTGTATTTCTTGCTATACTACTCGATCTCCTATTTCTAGTGTTTCATCTTTCGATTTCGCTCCCAAGTGGGTAGGATGATTACATCATAGAATCTAAATTTCAAACTCAATCTAAATCTTATGTCCTCATTACTTAGGGAATTTTATCACTAGGGGCATCTTGTTCCCCTCTATCTAGCATCTTTTTCATTTATCTCATCTTTCCATCAGCTGATAATATCTTATAACAATCTTTATCAAAGTTTGATGGACAGGTATCGGGACAATCTAAACCTTGACTCCTAAGGATCAAGCCTCATTCTGGGGATGATTATATGACTCATGATTAGATCTTGTTATCTTTTATAGGTATCTATGTGTTCTATCTGGATCCCTTAAGGTTAAGCTCCATTCTAGAGATAATCTTTAAAAGCTTGTCAACTCTAGGTATCTAGGTGTTCCATCTAGATCCCTTAAGATTAAGCTCTGTTCTGGAGATAATCTTTAAAAGCTTGTTAACTCTAGGTATCTAGGTGTTCTATCTGAATCCCTTAAGGTTAAGCTCTGTGCTGGAGATAATTTTTAAAAGCTTGTCAACTTTAGGTATCTAGGTGTTTTATCAGGATCCCTTAAGGTTAAGCATTGTTTTGGAGATAATTTTTGAAAGCTTATCAATTAGTCTTTGTGTATTTAATTTTGGAACCAATCTTATCAATCTTGGTATCTAGGTGTTCTACCTAGATCCATTAAGCTTAAGCTTCACTTTGGAGATAATCTTTAAAAGCTTATCAATTGGTTTTTGTGTCATCAAATTGCATAATCAATCTCATTTCTTGATCTGTGCATCATGCTTTCTAATTTTCTTTGAATTGAATGTGTTTCTTGCATATTCATTCAAAGAGGGGCAAATGTAATACCCCAAAATTGGCTCATTGCCATCTCAACCAATTCTGGTCCATTTTGATCAACCCTAAAGTCCTATTTCATTAGACAATTCTCATTCTGATTTTTGCTACTTGACTTAATTGTCAAATGCAAAAAACCCTAATCTACATTAATCATGCTATTTATTTAATTCCTAAAGTATTGACTCAGATTAGCTACATTAAACCTATTGATTAAGATTTGATTTAATTTGAAGTGTTTATACTTTAATTAAATTAAATTATCTCCTAAGGCTAATGTATTAAGGAATTAAATTTATTTAATTTAATAATACTCTCAATTTAATTATTGAATGTAATTATTCAATTAATGGAAATATGCATTTATGAGGTCATATCTCATTTTTATTAAATTAAATAACCTTCCAATTTCATCTCTCCAGTTCAAGAATGGGAATTCCAAGTGATATACCTCTCAAATTGGAATTGGCTTAATCCACTTATTCTCACACTTGGGTGAATTCCAATTACCTTTTCATTACACTCAAGATCTAAGTTAGTTAACCTCACCTACACTGGAAATTTTTTGTCCTTACTAGATCTCTACTTCAATCCTAACCATCAATTTGAGTTGATCTCAACCGTTAATTGACTTCAAGAATTCTATTTAAGAGGCTTCTAATTCCTCATTTAGGAGGTTGCAATTTGAATTGCATCAAAATACTATCGAATTGCATACTCAATTACTCAATCTTGTCATAGCTTTTTTTTTAATTTCTTAGCATTAATGTTATATTAGATTAAAAATGCATCCATCTGGTTTAATTCTCTTTTACTTATTAGTAGATTAAACTACACATCATCTAGCTTAAATACACTTTCATATCATTGTATAAAATCCTTTGTATTAAAGGGTCTAGTTGCCTACTTCTCAGTTTGAGAGTGAATAGGAAAAATCCCTATAGTTAGAAGGTTGTTCTATTAGACCTCTCAGATGGACAATTCAATGTTCATTTTGAGATGATCTTGCGGGTAAGGACCATGTTGAAGTGTATGTGAGTATCTGAGGGCCCCTCCAATTTGGCATCTACAACTATTACTCTTTAATTCCCCAAGAAGCTCCCAAGATACCCATTAGATAGGCTCGTACTCTTAGAGATTGTGCATCAACTCACTTCTACATATGATAGAGTGAGAAAACAACATAAGAAGACATTGTTCTAGCCCATTACAATTAGTGCCTTTGAGGTGAAGAAAAAGTATGATATTACCACCTTTTATTTTGAGTAGGGTTAATATCCCTTAGAAGAATACAACTCCCCTCGCCCATTCCTTGATAACATTGGTATGGTACGTTATCTGGCAAGGAAATAGTTTGTACATGTTAACACCCTAAAGGATCATTGGATGAATGTAATAGATGACTATGATGTCTGAATAAGGGACTATACTAAGATGAGTCAATACTTAGTGGAGAATGTTATAAACATGAATGTTCCCTTGAAGACCATAGAAAAGGATGCCAAAGAAGTGATGGATCCTTTATACAATAGAGATAAAATCTATGACTAGTTAATTATGAATGTTGAGATAGGTCAGGATGAAAATGATGACATAGCTCATTAGGTGAGGCATGTTGTTGAATTGAAAAAGGATTGGATCAAAAAGACATTTAAAATGGATCTAGTTCCTCAAGCCATATCCCTATAAGCCTTATCTAGTTGATCAAAGGTAAAGGTGCAAAGGTCACTGTGCAACCTACCTCACTCAATCCCCAATAAGGCCAAAAATGGTTCACTGACATGAGTGGGGGGTTGAGTACTTCAAAGCTTATCAGGGAAAGAAGAGGAAAAGGATACCTCCAAGGTAAAAGAAACAAAAAACTCAAGCTCAAGAACCTTCACAACAAGAATAACCTGAACAGGCATGAGCTAAGCCTCAATCACAAAATCCTACACAAGAGCCTTTAGAGCAGCTATAGTAAAAAAAGTTAGAGTAGGAAAAACAAGAGGAATAGAGGGTCCCACCACAAATTACTATAGAGGAAGAAGCCTCCCCCTCATCTCCAAAAAAATCAAGAATTAAAACAATTGTGGTGGGAACACAAAGGAGGAGACTAAAGAAGAAAAATACTTCATCCTAATAGGTTCCTAAAACCATCCTAGAAGCTAAGGATGAAGAAGAAGGGACACAAATAGAATTTGTCCCTTGAGCCAAAGAACCCACTCAGCCAAAGCCACAGAGGAAGAAAGGAGAAGAAGCTCTACACAAACACCTTCATCTAATCTAAAAGAGGCTATCCAAGTATCAACTTTAGAGGATGAATAGCAAAAGTGGATTGTTGAGATGGAAGGAGAGGATTGGAATCAATTACCTCCTCTACATCAAGGACCTTTGGGCATTCCACCATCACTATCATAGGATATGCCTTTCTTGGACAAAGGATCAGTATCCACCTTCTCGAGCAAAAGAAGTAGAATCTAAAAGTCAAGGAATGGAGGAGGGTGAATATCAACAACTTTATACTAATGAAGTATCTAAGGATGAATAAATCCAAGAAACTAATCAAACTCCCCTAGATATAGAGGCTAGATCTTCATCCCAAAAGAACATAGAGATTCCTTATCAAGATCTTTCTCAGAATGAGAAGACTCTAGAAAAAAGTGACAAGGGAAAGGAGCCTACTCAAGAACCAAACTCTTTAGCTAGGTATATGTCACTAAAGGACACCACATCGGCATAGCTAAAGAGGGAGGTTATGTTTCATCAAAAAAGATAGTTGGACCTAATAGTAGAGGAGTAAATAAAGGAACTGATTAAAGTAGTGAAGAGGCCTAAGCCACCTAAGGGTGATGCAAGAACATTGGCCTTCATCATGAAGAACCAAGATCAAGACCTTCTTGCACATATTGTCATTCCTCTTCCTCACACCAACACTGAAGAACTGACTCTGAAAGATTATCAAATCAAGGAATTCATGTTGGGAAGGCTCACAATGGATATAGCCAAGATGATGATCACTATAGACATGAAGGAGGAGTTCAGGCACAAGGACCAGGATGAATCAGAGCTAATACCATTAGGAAAGAAAAATGAGCTACTAAGAGGATACTTGAACAAAGTTGTGGGCCCCATTGACCTAGAGAATCTAGAGATCACTCTTGAAGTGGAATTAGCAAGAAGAGGAGTAGAACAACAATTGGATCCATTTTTTGGAAGCATGTCAGCAATGGCATGATAGTTTTAAAGAGAAAGGTGTGCAGATCATACAGGGAGATTTGAGCCAGTTGCACCATATCCAATTGAGTTTCAACAAGTTGATTTCCATAGTAAACTAAGATTTCATACTAATGGATGAAGTACATACCTAGAACAAGGACCTACAAGCATTAAAATCAATAAATGGGAAAATATATCAAATACTAATGGAGGTATACATTGCGGATGAGTTAGATAAACTCAATGATTTGATTAAGAAGATATTGATAGGTAATGAAGTAATGGAGGGATTGCATGAAGAGATCCATTAGATTAAAGATAAAGCTCAAGAGAAGGTTTTGGAAGCAGAGAAGTATTATAACATTTCTTGCCTTGTTATTTTTGAGGATGAGTCAAAGCTTTAGCTTTTTGCGATACAATCAATAGTTTGACAAGGAACTTTTGTAGAAGCTTCATCAAAAGATGACATCAAACAAGCCATCAAAATTGAAGAAGCATTTTTGGAAGTAGATACCAAGCTTGAAGATTTTATGGAGACAAGGATCAAAGTTAGTAATTATGAGCAAGTGGTAAAGAATAAATATGAGGGTTTGGATCTACTAGAAGCTAGCCTAGTAGCTGAGATGATAGAGAAGTTCAAGAACAAACATCTAGACATCATTTTGGTGCAAAGTGGGTAAAAACTTAGATGTCAGTAATCAAGTTTGACACTTCAAAAGATTTTCAATTTTTTGGAAATTGTCACCAAGGTTCACAAGTGCGCTAACAATTTTGAGGGTAGTTCAACTCCCAAAAACACCTAGAGAAGGTCGAGCTTTCATTTTTATAGCCTCCATAGACTCCCAAATCATCTTACAACTACATTCTTATTATATTTTCATTCTTTTGTGTCATGTAAAGGCTCATACACACATTAATGTATATAAACAAGGGTGGAGACCTACTTAGCACCTTTTAGAGAGTTAATTTCTATATAGTTAGATTTGTTTTATTAATTTTTTGCATGCTTTTTCATTTTAAGAGCTCTCACTTCTAATACAAAGGGAGGAGATGATTTCTTATAAATACATGGATGTATTATTTACTCCATGTCATTATTTTGATGTAATAATATATGTTATCGGTGCTCTTATTCTGAGTATAGTTATTCTTTCTAAAAAGTGTTATTTTTTTTAATGCATGTTCATGAATAATAATGGAGCCAATGATTTTATTGTATTGTTATGATTGTTTGATCTTTTAGTTATGGTGTTTGTCTTATGTTAACAAATTTTTCTGATGTAACAAGTTGGAGAAAGGGTCATCTTTGTTCTTGCATAGTGTCTTGTCTCATATGAGTGCACTTTTTATGGCCTTATGATTTGAAGAGATGTGAAACATCTTTTGGTTTATATTGAGTTCCTATTGATGATTGCATCGATGGACTTGAGGAAGCACTACTCCTAATTTCTTTGGTTTCCTACTCAGTCCCTTTTGATAATTTAATTCACAAATGTGTTGTTACAGTGGTTTATGTCCATTAGGATTTTCCCTTTCAAGTTATTTTCTTTAATCTCTCATTACCTTATCTTTGTTATTTTCTTTTCTAACACTTGGTTAAAAGAGGAATTCATATAGTTGCATCGATAAATTTCATTCATCATAAAATAGAAAATACCAAAAATATATTTCTTTTTTGGTTACTTTTTCAAACAACAACAAATCAAACAAATTATCCAAAAATTTTAGAACCAATAAAGTCCTCCTCATGAACATACACATTTATCTTCAATTGAGTGGATTTTAGTATGTTGTAAGACCACCCAGAATCTTGGAATTGATCCTCGATAAGCTTTTCAAGAGAGGAATTTGAAAGGATTCCTTACATTTTGCATCATGCAAAATGCTAGCTCAAGAAGTGGTGCTAAAGGGAGGGGCTTGAAACAATTAGATACAAAAAACAAGATGTTTGGAAATTTTGTAGTTTTTGAACATTCAAAAAATTCTAAGTTTGTGACTGTCAGAATGTGCATAGGTGTGCAGGTGCGCAGGTGCATAGGTGTGTAGTTTTGAAGAGGTGCACTTCTCTAGAGGTGTGATTTTCTAGAATTGATGCAAACTAGAAGATCCTAATCCACCATCTCTATTTCAGCGAGCTTCACGGTCTTCACCCAATGCACACGAGTTCGTAGAACTCAATCATTTTCTCAAGCCTCACAATGATAAAGGATTACCAAGAATTCTACCACTTCCATTCCAAATTTTATCATCTTTAGCTCCACCTCTGAACTAACCTCCACCTATTATTCCACCAAATCCTCCATTGATGGCTTTCTTCACTAATGTAGTAGATTCACTAATCAACTTGCAAGGTGCACTCAATAACCTTCCCAAGAATCTTGGGAAATGTTGCCCAAGGTTCATCTACAAAGAGACACATACAACTAAGAACCATATCAAGGTATTCAAATAGATATACAATCACAAAAAAATTCAAGAAGTGAATTTGGCCCTCCATTTATTCCCATACTCATTGAGAAACGTTGTCTTTAAATGGTGCATAAATTTACCACCAGGATGTATCCAAAATTGGGTCACCTTTAAAAAGTTGTTCCTAGAATGATTTAAAACATTTGTCAACCTGGCTAAGATACATCATCAATTTATATTAATCAAGAGGGACCCAACGGAAACCATTTCACATTTATATCATCGCTTTCACATGGCATACCACAAGTTGGAAACACCCTACATAATACTAGGTGAAGATGCAATCCAAATCTATTTAAATGTTATGGACCATCTCACTATTTTTTTCCTGAGAAAATTTTCTACTATAGACATCAACATATTGAAAAAAGTCTTCTTAGAAGCAATTACCTTTACTAAACAAGCCAATCCTAATGGAGGAGGATTGATAGTTCCAACTCAAGCTACTACAATAGTACCAACATATCCTGTTGGAACATAAGTAATGCCTAGTCAATTCATTCAAATTAATCCAATTCCACCACAATAGGCACTAGCTATGCTAGTTCTAGCCATAACTTACCCAATATATGAATTTCCAAAAGTTGTTTTCTTTGAGAAGAAGGCAACAACATCTATTGAATCAGAAAATAATGTTGTGTCTGAGATTGGCCAAATGAAGAAGACCATGTCTCAAATTACCAATGAAACCCATTTGAGGTTGTCACAAGGGAAGAACAATAACTTTCAAAGAAAGAATATAGGCCCCTATAACAACACTAATTACAACAAGAATTTTAGCAGAAATAACAATGCAAGGAACAATTTCAACCCTCTAGATCATTATGATGGTTTCTGAGGAAAAAATCAACAATGGAACACCTATCCAAACCATGGAAGCATCCATGTAGATAATAATAAAAATTCTCATTTTATGGAAATCAATCAATTTGATAGTAATCAAAACATACCTAATGATGGCAGCTCATATTTCAATGGAAATCAAGAAGTAAATCAACATTCACAAGGCAGTGACAATGAGTCCCCTATGCATTTCAACACTATGCTATTAGAGTCCTATGTTTCTCCATAGAATCCTAAAGTGGAAGAAAAGTAAATGAAGAATTTACTTTTCCATTCATTAAAGCATTAGATATTTATCCAGAAGAGGTGTTTGCTTTTTGAAATGACAACCAAAATACTTACAATTTGTGGAATCAAAAAGAACCCATGACTGATGGCTGTAATCACCCAAAAATGGTCATCTAGACTATGAGCCCCCTTTGTAGCATTTTTTCATAATCTACTAATGCTTATCCTTGATCAAATCCCCAAAAATATATTTATTTGATTTTATCCTAAGTTTGACCACTTTATCCTAAGTTCATATTTAATTAAAATATAATGTCCCCTTTTTACTAAAATAAAATTCCCCACTCATCTCTTATCCTAAGTTACACACACAAAAGTATTTCTCTTATTTAAAAATAAAAGAAAAGACATTTTTTTCCCACATGGGGGAAAAAGTCAACTCTTCATCACGATTGGTGGAAATGCTTGTGCACATGGATCACTCCCACTTTCAAACTCCACCCTTGATCACATGTACCTTGTCTCATGATCTCCATCATCCATTTCTCTTTAAAATAGAGAGCTCTCTCCTCACTTCAAAAACTCCACTCATTTACTAATGTTATGCTATAGGATTGAAGATCTCATACTTATGGAGCTCCTTTTCTTCTATCTTATATTCTTCATTCTTCATGCTACTAATTCATTCTAGATTTTTGGATGCTAGCATTCTTTCTCCCATCTTTGAATCTCTTATTCTATGCTGCACCTTGCAAGGGTTGCATAGTTTGGTTCATTTGAGAGCCACCATCTCATAGCCTTTGCACATCATAGATCAAGAGCTATAAGCCACCTCTTGAGATATCCTCTTTTATGGGTATTCTCAAGAATAATGGTTTATAGAAGTGTGCTTGCATTTTTCACACACATTTTTGGCACCCACCATGGGGCTAGAACCAAGTTTTTAGCTCCATTTTCTTGTTGATATTTTAGTTGCATTCTTATGTATGGTTTTTATAGAAACTTATTGCATCTAATCAAGTGGTTTTTGTAGGTTTTCCACTTTGATTTTAAGGCTAACCCTTGTATAGATTGGTTTGAAGGCTACAACCCTAGTTTTTCAAAGATTTGAGCATATCTTTCAAACCACTTGAGTTCAAATTTGAATTATTTTTTTCTAGTTGGAAATTCATCGAAAATGTCTCAATCCAATTTTTAGGTCGTTTTGAGTTGATTTGCATTAGGTATAATGTTTTCATTTGTTTTCATAAAAAATCATTTATGGACATAAATTAGCATATTTTTCATAAAAATGTACATTTTTGGAAAGGTCTCTAAATTATACATTGGGTTAGTTCTTTTTGTTTTGAATTTAGAGGTCACATTAGGGCTCAATAACTTGATTTGAAAAATGGGTTTGTTTTGGGAAAATGGGTCCCTAGGACACAAATGAAGAGATATTTCTCTTTTTTCTTGTATTTTTGGAAATATGTCTAGTTTTTAGCATGGGTCTCTTCTTTGTATTTCTATTTTTGGAGCCAAAATAATAGCAAACTAGTCCAATCCTATTGACAAGGTCAAAAGTAAAAAGTAAAAATGAGAGCATTTATGATTAGCTTGCACTTTCTTTGTGTACACTTGGTTGGAAGATAACTTGGATTTTTGAGGCAACTAACCACTTTGTCTCACAAGTCTTACTTGGTTATTGTTCCCTAACCTTGGTTGTTTTGTAGCAAGTTTCTCATTTCATTGCTAAAAAGAACACATGTTAAAGACCTTGCTTGTTAAAAGGGCTACTAACACTCATTTGCAGGGCTGCCCAAAACAAATAAACAAACAAGTCAAAAAGTATTTTTGTGCTTTAGTTATTTTTTATGTACATCATTATATTAGTTTTTTTTCATTTCTAGGCACATAATTACTTATTTTACTAAAGTTTTTCACTTGATAGGAGAGCATGCCCTTCACCTTTCAGTGAATTAGAAATCTTGACCCATTTGATATGAAAGGGTGGAGTAAGGTGTACATGAACATTTATCAGTGTGTTTAGGGGAAGAAATTGGAATAGGAGACTATGCTCTTCACCCTTGTGATGAATCATAAATCTTGACCTCCAAAAGTGGATCCATCTCATCTAGTTTAGCATCCATTAGAGGGCCTACTCTTGATAAATCAAGAGGAATCACCCAAGTGTGGACAAGAGAACCCAAATATTCTAACCCCCTATAAAATCAAGGCTATCAAGGACACAAAATCTCGGTATACATAGTACTTGTCTTCATCTAGTAGAAGTACTTGTGGGATTGTGAGCATGAGAAAATCACTAGGTGAGAATTATTAAGATACTCTTGTAGCTATGAGGTGTGTTACTTGTCATATGATAAGGTGTCCTATATTAGGAGCAAGAGGAATGCTATGAAAAAAATCCCTTACTAAGAACCTAGGATAGAAACTACCTTTGTTTTATGCTCAACATCTTGGTGTAAGGACCGATCCTAGTGGACTACCCAAATCACCCCAAGATTTGACTCACCATATGTGTTCCTTTAGATGTGGGTAACCCATCTATGACAAAACCAATATCTATTTTGGGAAACCACTTTGTGTGAGGCAAGCGAGCATCAAGTGTGGACCAAGGTATTGAGTAATGAGCCATGTCCTTAGGTAGAATGTGCTTGATATGTCTTTGAATGTGCTAGACCTGTGAAAATATTTTGAACATACACATAATGATAGTTCTAGGGCTTTCTTTTGAGACCTCACCTATGCATGTATCATGCATGTTTTCTTTGTCCCTTGCTTGATTGTTTTAATACTACGCCATGTGTCACATCTTTCTTTTTAACATCAAACTTGCTACGCTATCAACTATTGTCAAACTTTGTCCACCAAGTCCAAACATCAAGTCTAAACATTTGCTTGTGTTGCTTGCTAAGGGGAGTTCCATCTTGTGACTTTATTCTCTATTTCTCTAATGCTTAAACATGCTTAAATTGGCTCTTTGGTCTTATCACTCTTGGTATTTTCCACCTTCTTGGTCTATATGCACTTGCTATGACCCTCTTTTTTCTAAAAGGTTACCTTGATATCTTGACTACACTCTTTAATTGCGAAAGTTGTTCACTTATTTTTTCTTATCTATCTACTTGGCTATTTGGTCTTCTTTCCTAGCTCTTTACTTTTGCTGCTAGTGTCATAATCTTCTTGGACACTTTTCTTGATAAGTGACTCATTCATTGCTATTTGAATTTGACAAGTGAACACTCTACCTCTCTAGTTTGGACATCAAGTTATCTTGTGTCACCTTATTAGCTTCCTGTAGTTTCATTCATGGTTGATTATCTATCTACCACTATGGCATTCAAACCTTGTGCTACCAAACTTCAACCAAATCTAGATGATCATGATATCCTCCATGTCATTAAAGAGTTTCAAGATCTATACACTCAATACAAAGAACTAGAAGAGACAAATGATCTTTCTTACCTTCATCTCTCTAAGAGCATGATAGAAATGAAGTCTAAACTTGAGAAAAGTTTAGAGGAGAAGATTGCATTCTTAAATAAATCTCCCTTAAGACCTTTACAGACACACGGGTCATCTTCTTTAAGATCTTAGATCTACATATTCTACTCCAAGACATCAAATGTCTTCATCTTCTAGATCTAAAGACCTCTTTAGAGAGCTATCAAGTAAAACCTCCTTGAATTCTATGCTAAACTTTCACGAGAAGCCTATCTTTGACCAATGGGATGAAGACATGGATGTATGCTATGCACTTGATATGGAACAAAAAGAGCCTATACATACTTTTGAGATGAATTTTACTCCCTTGGAAGATTCTTATGACATCATCTCGCAAATGCTCCTTGCTAATGAGCTCATCACATTGCCTAAGACTAGCTCATATGGAAACCCATTGTTAGATATCTATTGTGCTTATCATCAACATCATGAGCATAGTACTTTAGATTCCATTGAGCTGAAACATAAAGTCCAAGATATTATT
Organism: Cupressus sempervirens; assembly: GCA_028749045.1. Taxonomy (NCBI): domain Eukaryota; kingdom Viridiplantae; phylum Streptophyta; class Pinopsida; order Cupressales; family Cupressaceae; genus Cupressus; species Cupressus sempervirens. The sequence continues at coordinate 449,653,105 of CM053786.1, forward strand.
GACGATGGGATTATTGATACCTATAATGAATCATGTTGTGAGGATACTTCTCTTAAGCAATATTATATTAATGAACCTTTTTCTAGTGGTGTTTTCCTTGATACCTATGCTTGTTCCAATACTCATGCATCTCCTAACACTTCAAAGCTTCCAACATGACTCTAGCAAATAAAGAACCTAATGTTTTTTGTGTACACTATTCCTATCCTCAAGGGCTACCTCTAAAAGAAACTCAAGCTAAATTTCACTTGGCTGCAAATATATTCCATACTACTAAGCCTAAAGATCCTCAACTTTCATGTGATGCCATGCTTACTATGCCCACTTCAGCTAATTGCCCATTACCTCTTTAAAAGCCTATCACGCAAATCTCATATTTTCCCTTGTCCTTAGAAGTGTCTCCATGTCAAGAGGACTCTCAAAAATATAAATCTATAAAGGTCAAGAAAGATCAAGATCAAGAACCCTTTCATCTCCTTCAAGAGTTCATTCTTCCATATCCTATGTATTATCCACCTACTAAGTATGATGAAGACATCACTTAGATTATTTCCATTGAGATTACTAAAAGTTATGAGAAAAGTTATCTTCATGTGCTATTCAAAGAAACTTTTCAAGGTCAAAGTATCCCTTCTTGTTCTACTTCTCCACATCCACTTCAAAACTATGCTCAAGCTTCAAATACTCTTACTAAAAATGTTGCTCCTATCAAAGCTACTCATGATTTATTGATGGCCTTGGTCATGTTACTCACTCTAAAGATGTTGATATCCTTATCCACTATCCCTTTGCATCTTCAAAATCTATCCTTGGTCCTTATCCATTTAAGATAGAACCTTCAAACCTTCCTTCCATATTGGGGTCATATGTTTGTTCATCTCTAACATTTTCTACTCCTAGCTTTCCCATCATACCTCAAGATTAAAAAATAAAGTCATCCTTGATGAATTTCCACCCATTTATCCATCTAAACCAGTCATATCAGCCTTATTCATCCATAAATCCCAAGTATTTTGGAAGTGAGAAAAAACATAAGAATCCACTGAAAAAAGAATATCACTATGTCCCATCTAATTGACATGTAAATTCAAAGAAGAAAAAAACATTCAAGAGACCATAAAGGTCCACTATTAAAAAGGTGAAATCAAAAATATGGGTTCCTAAATCCATTATTGAAGATACGCTTTCTAAAACATCCAAAGGAAATGAAAAATCTAAAGTTATATGGATTCCAAAGTCTCTTTTGAAAGACTTGAATATTGAAAATACTTCAAAGTTGGCATTCAAGCTTCCAAAGGCTTCCACTCCATATTCTTCCAAACATCTAAAAAGCTTCCAAAGGCTTCCACTCCATCTTCTTCTAAAATTCTCCTACCACCTCATACATCTAAACCTCAAGCTATTTCATCCATAAGTCCTCCATCATTACATCACCCTTCAAGGTGTGTGTGTCAATGTTGATCTTGCCCAATATTTCAGCTACCCTCATGAAATCCTCTAAAGCTTACACTTACTTTCTATCCACACTCAATCAGTTCTTCCAAGACATTAACTCTTATCCTCCATATACTTTCCTAATATAATCTCCCTTCCATCACTCTATCAGCATCTTTGAGCATACCTTTCTATGGGCTTGGCTTATCATGAATTATCTTTCCAATAGGAGCTCTGTGTAACTTGAAAAAGTTTGACCTATTTCTAAAAATTAAAAAAAATCAAAAAAAGTAAAGAGAAATAAATTTTTCCTATTGTGAAAACTACTTCTTATGGCACCTTGGATAAGTCCATGATGAAAACCTAGCAAACAAGCATCATGTGTAATTCTCATACCATCCATCTATCCCCTTTTCTCCCTCTTTTATCGTGACAATGTTGAGCTATCCTTGCATATTGGATATCTTGTTCATCAACTTACCTATTGTGCTTTCCCATTCACTCATAGCCTTCATATCCAACTTCATTCTTATCTCTATATTCCATCACTATTCTATCTAGTTGACCCCTTGGTCTTGATCACACAAAGAAAAATATGGTTCTCATAGATCTCTTGACATGCCTACTCTTTTGGACTACACACTTTCATGCTATCTTACTTATTGGCTTCTACTACTTATCCCATAAGTTATCTCACTTATTAGATTTAACTACTTATCCTACATGCTATCTCCTTGGCTTTCTTTATTTGTCCAAAATATACTTCATATGGCTATCTTTCCCTAGCTTGGGTATTCTTGAGGAGTCAATCCTTAAGGATCACTTTCACTTACTTCATACACCTTTCTTATCCATCTCTACTTATCCACCAGCCTTCTGCTCCATCATATTCTACACCTTGCTAGACATTGGTAAAAAAAGATGTGATCTTGCTTGAGAACTAGTAATATCTAAATCATCCTTAAAAATCCAAAAAAATCAAATATGATGCTAAAAAAATCCTAGAAAATAGAAAATGTCCTAAAAAATGATCATCTTAGTGAAAACCTAGCAATAGGCTCTGTGATGTATCACCAAAAAAATCAAATATCTCAAAAATACAAAAAAAAAAAAAATCAAAAATCAAAAATACAAAAAATACAAAAAAAATTGAAAATAGTCCTAAAAAAATCTGCTAAGTGGTGAAAACCTGGAAATGGGCACTACTTGAGACCCTTGCAACTATGTCTAGGGTGCTATGATATTTCTCACTATCATATTCAAGTCTTGAAGAAATGGCTATGTGACATAAACAAATGCGCTTAAATATTAAACTTGTTGAGATATGATGAATTTTATTTCCTTTGTGTGTTGTTTATGACAGTTTCTTTGTTGAGTGTTCCCTCCCTCCCTAATAGTCTTTTGTGGATGTCCTAGACTAGAAGAATAGGAGCATGGGGCATGTTTTAATTTCTTTATTCTTGTGGGTATACTTTGTTAGTCCAAGGTGTTTTAGAGATTTCATGCTTGTCCTAGTTAACACTTTGGACCTACAATGTATCATCCTTGTCTATTTTTGCAAGACCACACTTGGGGTTTATCTTGGCACTTATGCCTTGATATAGGTGTAAAATTTCTATATTAAACCTTGGGAATCTAATTGCATAGACATATTGACTTATGTGTCTTTGATACTTAGATTGGATTCCCACATTTTTATCTAATATAGATCATATTCATATCCTCATAGTTTATACTAGTGATGAATGTATGATCTTTTGATGTCCCTAACAAGGCTCAATGATAAAAACTATGACCTACTTATGTAACTGTTACATATTGTGCCCCCCCCCCACCAAATATTTGAATTTTAAATACTACCCGCCCAACGGTCATTTCCCTGTTTAATGTTATTTTAAACATCCCCAGGAATAGCAAAAAAATTAAACGATTGAACCTTATGATATTCCTTATTTCCTAGGTATATTTGTGCAAGCTCGCAAGTCCCCCATTGTCAGATCTAAAGATATCTACGGTTGGTGCTATCTTGCTATGGGAAGGTGCACAATCCTTTGCCATAGCGAGATAGCACCTTTTGGCCGTGTGGTCGGTGGGTCCTCTTTTTCCTCGTTGTTTCTCCAGCGTCAAGTTTTGCTAGATCCATGGCGGGCGCTATGGCGCTATTGGAAAATTTGTGTTCCTCGTCGTTAGCGACATAGCACCCAGATAGAAAATGATATTGCAGCAACATTAGAAGGAAGGTGGGTCCCAGGTATGCCCTGTCAGATATTAGTGATGAAATTTGTCAGACACCTTGGCAGTTGATCGATCTTTTCATTGGCTAAAGTATAACTGTGTAGAATGTGGGTCTTGCTTCCCTTGGCGGGCCACAAATGAGGATTTTTTAGATAGGTTAGCACGTAGCCAGTTCTTATTGGTTGGTATACTAATAGGTCAGATCTATCTTGCTCACTGCCAGATCTCAAAAAATCAATGGTGGGTGCTATCTCACTATGGGGAGCTGCGAAGACGTTATCCATAGCGACATAGCACCTCAGTGATGCGTGGCACAAATGATGTAATGGGCCCGCCCTTCTCCAAAGTGGTGTTACAGCTCATCCTCGATGGTGGTTTTCAGGTGGGTCATAGTGCGGTGGCAATATTTCATTGGTCTAGTCAAACAACTTAGTGTGCAGCCGTGCAAATTTGTTGCTCACCATAGATCTAAGGAAATTGATGGTAGGCGCTATCTCACTATGGAAAGCTCCAAGGATATTACCCATAATGACATAGCACCATTGCACCACATGGATCAGTGGGGCCAGATCTTGCTAAGATGAGGACACCAGGTTGTGCCAGGTGGTTGCCAAGTGGATTCATGGACCAGAAACCTTACAGAGGCAAGCGCAATATTATGAGGATCTTCCATGATCGTTGATCTTGTGGAGATCAACAATGGGCGCTATCTCGCTATGAAAAGTTGTGAGAATATTACCCATAGTGACATAGCACCTCAGCAATATGTAGCAGGTTGGGGCCAAGTGTTATGAAACTACAGGGATGGTGCCAAGTGTGCTGAGTTGTTTTGTGGGCCCAAAAGTTGTAAGGGCAAAGCATAATAATACGGCAAGTCTTCACGATTGTTAGATCACTCTAGATCCACGGTGGTGCTATCTCACTATGGGAAAGTACTCAAAGGATACGCATAGCGACATAGCACCTAAGTGACACGTGTTCTAGTAGGTCCAATTAAGGCATTGACAGTTAGATGCGCTGGTAGTTAATGTGACCATCACAGTTGGAGTTTGAGGATGGTGCAGTTAGTAATGAAAAGAGATGGTCAACCATGTAAGACTTATGCAAGGTGGCAAGATAAAAGGAGGTTATTGGCCCATGTAGCCCATTTTGGATGCAGAGTTTAGTTGACTTGCTAACCCTGTTGATTCAGGTGCTTAGGGATGATAAGAAATCGAGGTTTTACACACATCCAATCTTATGATCGATTCCAACCACCAGAAGTGAATGTGAAGCATGCAAAGACACTCTACCACCCTGATATAATCTATCTACTTGGTCAAAGCATAGCTATAGCATCACCTTTGTCTTCTCAAGGCCCTATTTTAGTTAAAATCAGATTTCATGGTACCAAAAAGCTATATTCAGATCGAATTTTCTTCTAGATCCCCATGATTGTTCTCTGTAGGACTTCAATGTAGTGGTTGGGGAGTAACTTCAATTGGAGGACATCTCAATTATGCCTGAGCTATAAAGGCAACTTCTAAAAATTTTGTAAAGGTCGACCTTTCTCTATTTTCTCTGTTACTACTCGGTAGATTCTCAATGTAAATTCCCCTGTGCCTTTGAACTACATGATTTTTGTCTTATATCTTTCAGCCATTGGTATGAAAGTGCAAGAACTCTTGCCTCTTACTGGTGTTTTGTAGAGATCTATGATCTGCATGACTATATCTCCTTGGCCTATGAATGATGATATAAGTGAATCTCTCTTTCCTTGTGTCATTCACCTTGGTCTTCTGATCTACATGTGATTATTAGATTAAAGCAAGTCTGAATGTGTATATCCTTAGTTCATTTTGTTCAATAGTGCATATATGGGCAGAGTTTGGTCTAAAAACTCTATTTTGGTGCATCACCTCTTTAGATTAGATTAGGTAGATTTTCTTTCATGCTCTCCTTCTCCCTTTTCCTCTCCAAGAGTAGTTAGGTGCGTCCTGATAGTAAGAGGAAGTCAGCCTTCTCTGGAGACTCAACCTCACAGTTCAAGTCCCACAGCTTAGAGATTGTTTCCATGTTTCACTAGGTTGTCCTCATGCATAGGCTTTGGACAAGGGTGCAAACCTAAGTGACAATAGTAACCCTTGCAATTACACCTTTTCATACTATCTTTCATTCTAGGGTTCATTCTATCTTAACTTTGCATTTTGCGTGTTGAGAGAACTCTCTTCTTTATCTTTCATGGATGTGTTAGCTAACTACATTCATCCTTCTCTTGTCTATTGTAAATCTTATCTTATATCTTCTTTCTTATTTCTCTCTTCTTTTCTATCTTACCATCTCATCTATGCTTTTGACCTATTTTTCTAATCTCAACATCCTAGATCTATTTTTAGGATCAAAATCCAAATTCAAATTCATTTTGCTAGTCATAATTTCTTCCTTCTTCTATGTAGTTGGTTGACCTATTAAGGCTTGATCTTTGAATCTTGTTGGGTAAATCATCATTTCTACTCTCTTCCACTCTTCTCTTTCATTTCTATTTCATCTCATTTCATCTTTCTTCTTTCTTTGACCTAATTCTTATGCTTTATCTTTCTTGGTCAAACTTAGTCAAAATAGGGCATATCTTCATTTCTTGGTGATCACTCTCAAGTCTTAATCTCTTATCTATCATCATGAACTTTTCTTTGTTCTAATTTTATCAAATCTAACTCATTTATTCATCTCCTCTATCTTATTTTGATTTCAATCTCGAGGGGGCAAGAATATTCTATCATTGTTGAAATTGCTTTCTGCTACAACTATTTATTTTCTCTTGATCCATCTGCTTTGTTTTCTTGACATATCAGTGCTTGTCTCCAATACTAATATGGTCTCTTCTCTCTCCAAATGTTCAGTATTGCTTCTAATAAACTATGCATTTAGGATCTGCTATCTCTTTGTGCTTTGTTCTTTAGAGTCAAATCTCTCTATCATCTTGGCTTCTTCATTCTTTGATGTAATGTGTTGCCAAACTAATCACACATAAATCAAAAAGGAGAAAATGTGATCACCCAAAAATGGTCATCTAAACTATGAACCCCCTTTGTAGCATTTTTGCATAATTTATCTAATGCATATCCTTGATCAAATCCCAAAAAATCTATTTATTTGATTTTATCCTATAGTTTGACCACTTTATCCTAAGTTCATATTTAATTAAAAGAACATTTCCTCCTTTTAATTAAATAAAATTTCCCACTCATCACTTATTCTAATTCGTATACACAAAAGCATTTCTGTTATTTAAAAAAATTTTAAAAAGGCATTTTTGTCCCACATGGGGGACAAAAGTCAACTCTTCATCACGATTGGTGGAATGCTTGTGCACATGGATCACTCCCACTTTCAAACTCCACCTTTGATCACATGTATCTTGCCTCATAATTTCTATCATCCATTTCTCTTTAAAAGGGAGATCTCTCTCTTGAAAAACTCTACTCTTTTACTAAGGTTATGTTGTAGGATTGAAGCTCTCATACTTGTGGAGTTCCTTTTCTTCTATCTTATATTCTTCATTCTTAATGCTTCTCATTCATTCTAGATTCTTGGATGCTAGCATTCCTGCTCCATCTTTGAATCTCTCATTCTATGGTGCACCTTGCAAGGGTTGCATAGTTTGGTTCATTTGAGAACCACCATCTCATAGCCTTTGCATGTCATAGATAGAGAGCTATAAGCCACCTCTTGAGATGTCCTCTTTCGTGGGTATTCTCAATAACAATGGTTTATAGAAGTTTGCTTGCATTTTTCACACACAATGGGATTCCTTTTGAATTACAACCAACATTTTTGGATCCAAGGGCTAATAACAATCAAGTGCCTACTTGAGCACCTTATGTTGGATAGCAAAGTCAAAATTAAGGAAACATACCTACAATATTGAAGAATCATGCTTGATCTATTGAGAATTATAGCATAGTGGAAGATCTAAAGAAAATGAAGGCCAATATATCCTTGCTTGTTATGCTACAAAATTTCCCTAATCAGAGAGAAGCATTGATAAAGGCTCCTGATCATACAAAGGAAACACCTAATGTATGTCCTCAAAAGTTAGTATCACAACAAGTCAAGACTTCTAAGGCTATGTCAACCATGTATAAAGATAAGGTGGAAGTGCCTCCTTTCTTGTTTAGTCTCAAAATATTTGGAAGAAATCTCCACAATTGTCTCATAGATTCGAGAGCTTCTTGTAACGTCATGCTACTTTTGAGAGCTCAAAGGTTGGGAGTCACTCCACAACCCACCAATCGAATTGTGATTCAACTCAACAAAACAAAAGTAAAGGTTATTGGGGTGTTAAAAGATGTTCAAATATAGTTGACAACATACCCCAAAATTCAAGATATCATAGATATACATGTGGTGGAAATTCCAGAAACATGTGGACTGTTATAGATTAAGGTAAAAATAGGTTTTGAAGGGACCCAAAACCCTTTAACAAAAGAAAAATATCAACATTAAGCACCACCAAGTTTTAAAAGGACCTAAAACCTAGATTTTATCAAAAAACACAAAAACCAAGTTTTATATGGACCTGAAATTGCAAGTTTCAACCAAACACACCTAGGTTTTACAAGGACCTAGAACCTAAAGTTTAAACAAAATCTAGAGAAAATAAAAAATAGAATGAATAAAACCACATAGTCCAGCACCTAGCACACTAGTAACAATGACCAGCACCTACAACAGCTCTTTAATGATCTTCTCCACCTCCTTTCCTACTTCTACAATGCTCTAGATAATATCAATTGTGGTAGAACTAGGAACCTTAAGTGCTTCAATAATTTTCTTTCTCATACTCTTCCTCATTCTCTTACTTGGACCTCCTAGACTCCTCACCCCAACTGTATCTAGAGAAATCTCCTCATTACTTTTCTTGCCCAAATTGGTCACTGTAGAACACAAGCTAGAGGTAACCTGCTCCATTCTTTGCCCACTATCCTTTATTAATTGATGGATTTCCATCTCATGCTCCTTAAGTTTGTCAGGAATATTTGTAACTTTTCTTTATAGATGGGCTCTCATAGCATGTTCATGGTCCAGATCTTTTTGAATAAACCCCAACTTTTTCTTGAGCACCATGATCTCATTGTAGAGCCATGAGTCACCTTAAACGGATGCCTCCACTTTAAGCTTGGAAATATGAAGGAAAGATAAATTCACTTGATGAGACTCATCCCTAAACCCTTCATCAGCTCTATTCACCATGTCAATATTAGTATCCTTATTTTCTATATTGACCTGGATCTTGGTGTTTTCATCCTGCTTCTCATTGAGCTCCTCTATATTCTCCTTACTCAGGCTATGCTATTTCATGACATGGACTTTACCCTCATTATTCTTTTTAGTATCCATGTCCATTTTCTCCTCATTGTAATTCCTTTTAGAGAGAGAAAGGTGAACACTTTATTTCCCCTCTTCATCCCCTAAAGCTTCAGACCCTACATTAGACTTGATTTTCCCATCTTTACTACCCTCCACATGATCTTTTCCAATTGACATTCCTTTTCTCCTAGAATAACCTTCTAGGTTCAAGTTGAGGTCCCTCATTTCTAATTTATTATCATCCTTAGTAGAATTCTTAGAATTCATAACTTCGCATTTTTCTTTTTAATTTCATGTTTGATACCCTTTATAGTACTCTTAATTTCACTAGTGCCTTCCTCACTTTTAACCTTAATTTTCTTTGAGTGAGGTTCATTACCAATCACTTTCCACTTCTTCTCCATGGTCAAAGAGGGTTTAATAGCCTTGGTTGTATAGTAATTTTTAATAATATTAAACCCTCATGGAGCACGGGATGTAACTCCTTTCTATGGGCTTGGAGGCTTTGAATCAAAGAGTATTTCAAATAAAACAAGAAATATATTCTATATTTATACCTAAAATGAATTAGGAACACAAAATGAAACTTGTGGACTTTCTTAGCTCTACCATCAAGGATAAAATACTCACGAATGCATGATAAAATATCCTCTAGATAACCTTAATCTAGCTCTAGTCGTAGAAATCACCATTCTTCTCCAACTTTTTTTTCCTCTTCATTAGTTTTAGGGAATTTCTTGACAGCAACATTCAAAATACTAGTCTCCTTGCTGAATTTAAGACCCTCCATTAGAAGACTCATAATCTAATTGATAAATTCCTCCAACAACTTCACAGTGACTCCATGCAGCATAACCCTATCTTCAATCCAAATTTTGAAGAAATACTCTATAATGTAAGGCTTATACCCATGAAGTTTCTTGATATAAGCCCCTACTTTCCTTTTTTCAGGATATCCCATACATCTAAATTCTCCTTCCATTCTTTACAATTATTTGAATCTTTCTTTCTTGGTTCTCCTCTCATCTTGTATTCGGCTCTACACTTATAACTAACTTGATAAATAGTAACCAAAAAGAAAAGAAAAGTGTATTTGATTTCCAAAAAACTTTTAACCTTACATATGTGCCAAGTATGATCCATAATTACACAATGGTACCACCTTGGTATACTCAGAAAATCCACCATAAATCTATCCCTTCCCTTAATAAATTCCTCAATCTTGCATGATCTTTCCTTCACTAGCATGTGTCATATCATAATTAACAATTTCTATCAGCTCCACTACCTTTCTTAGGTCATCTTGCCAACTCAAATTTGTTTCCCTATAGACCGCTTGATTCACAGTCTAGGCAGCAGCTTTGTTGCCCTCTCAAAAAATATGAGAAATAAAAACATTATCAAATTTATTCATAAGGTCTTTTATTTCCAATATACTTCCCTCAATACTCCAAGTTATTGGACTCATATTATTCAGCATTTTAATAATATTAAGGGAATCTCCTTCCAACCAAATATTCTAAAAACAACATTCCACTACCATCCTCGTAGTGAACAAAGAAATTGTTTCCTCAGCTTAATGACTAGTAGACTTGCCTATAGGTATAGCAATAGCATCCACAACCCTACTATAATGGTCTCTCAAAACAACTCCACATCTAGCTTTTCCAAAATTCCCTTTAGTTGAACCATCAAAATTACCTTTGATCCATCCCATTGGTAGAGATCTCCACTTTACATTATGTCTCTAATCCTCCTATTTTATTTTAGTATCTTTAGCATTCATAGGATTACTTATTTGAGTCTCATCAAACATTTTTCTCTAAGATTTCCAATTCTCTTTGATAGCTTTGATAATATTTTGACCCAATACCCAATAAGGAGTCTCTTTATTTCTAAAAATTAAATTGTTCCTCTGCTTCTAGATACCCCACTGGAGATGAGGAAGATAAATATTCCAAAGAAAACCAATATCATCATCCTTAGTTGGACATGTCCAGCTTTAAAAATATTGATCATTGTTATTATATTGAACACAAACTAAATTCCAATAGATAAGGAGATGACTCCATACATTCTAGCTAAACCTATAGTTTAAAAAAAGTTAATTCCCTTCTTCAAAGTCCATCTTACAGAGACATCATTTGTTGACCAATTAAAACCCCTCTCCTTTGCAAATTATCCAAAGTTAAAATTTTGTTTTGAAACATAGTCCAAAAAAAATATTGATTTTAGGAATAAGCCCTTTAATCCATGCTTTAGCCCACATAGGAGTATTTCCTTTGTTCTCCAAACTAGAAATAGAAGAGACCTTGAAACATCCTCTTGGTTCAATCCTCCAAACCCAAATATCCTCTTTTTGAGGATAAAGGCTAACAATATTCAAGGCCAACTGGATGCTTGAAAAATCATGATTAATCTCAGCAATATTAACCTATTTACTATAAATCCAATAATTCTCCACAAAATCACCATAAACCTATTTACATCTATCAAAAAAAATCCTATCCTTAAAATCCTTAATCAAAGGGTGATCCAAGAGCCATTCATCATCCCAAAACCTGATCTTGCTCCCATTACCTACTTTAATTTACAACTATTACTTAAAATTTGTTTAGCTCCCTAGATCGCATTCAAAATAGTAAAAGAAGAAGGAACAATAGGATAGGAAAGAAAATCATAAAAAGAAGGAGCCTCATAAAGGCACTTATGTTTCTATATTGAACTCCATTCCTTGTTATCATGATAGACTATCCATCCTTGTTTAGCTAATAATGTTTTATTCATACTTCTAATAGATCTTATACCTAAACCACCTTTCGGCTTAGGTTTATAGATCTTTTTCCAAGAAATTAAAGTCATTCTCTTCTTTTCCTCTGTTCTAGACCAAAGGAAATTCCTTAGAATTTTATCAATTGCATTAGCAAATTTTGTTGGAATCCTGAAGAGGTTCAAAGCATAAGTAGGAATAATTTGAAGATAGGCTTTGAGTAGAGTAACTTTGCCAGCTTGACTCAACCTATTACCTTTCCACCCTACCAATTTCTTATTAAATTTCTTAACAAGATCCTCTCAAAAAAAATTGAAGGACTCGGCCCCAACGGTAAGCCAAGATAAGTACATGGAAAATATCCTATAGAGCAGCCAAGAATATTAGCAATCTTTCCCTGTCTGAAAACCGGAGTATTAATAAAAAATAAAGAACTCTTGTTCCAATTAATCAGCTAACCAATAGCAAAGGAATAAATATTAAGAGCCTTTTTAATATTTCTCACCTCCCTAACATCAACTTCTCCAAGGAAGATGGTATCATCCACAAATTGTTTGTGACAACATACAAGAGGATGAGAGAAAGGTTTCAACCCTTGTATTTCCCCTTTGAAACCAACTTCCCAATATGTCTACCCAAATAATTAGCCATAATAGTAAAGATAATCAGAGATAAGGGATCACCCTGCCTCAGCCCCCTAGAGGATTTTAAAAAATTAGTAGACCTTCCATTGACCAACACAACAACTGAAGTAGTGGAAACTATCTGCATAATAAGCTTAATCACAATGATACTAAAGCCAAAAGACATTATGATCTTGTGGTGAAAAGACCATTCAATTCTATCATAAGCTTTGCCTATATCAACTTTCATAATAAAACCTTGATTATTAGAAAGAGATAAGGAATGGATATTTTCATGCATAGAAATTATTGAGTTAAGGATTTGTCTACCAAAAATAAAACCATTATGTTGTTCCAAAATCAAGTTAGGAAGAATATTCAACAATCTCAAAGTAAGAACTTTTAAGATGATTTTATAAATCAAGTTGTAGAGACTAATGGGTTTGAACTGCTTTAGAGAATCGGCTCCAATATTCTTTGGAATCAAACAAAGGAAGGTAGATTTAATTTCCTTAAACATTATTTTTGCCCCAAAGAATCCTTTGACAACGTCACATACATCTTTACCAACTAGTTTCCACTATAAAAGAAAAGCATAGGGAATCCATCTAGACCTGGGTATTTATCTCCTTCAAGTGAGCAGATAAATTTTAAGATTTCCTCTCCCTAAGGAATAGCACACAATAATTTATTCTACTCCTCAATGACCAAAGAGGGAATAGGCAAAAACTCAACCTGTTTAGTTTGATCAATATCAAGGTTTAAAGGCTCGTTCATGGGTGTGTTGGGATTAATCCAACCTCAAAAAGGGAAAAGGCATTATGGATACCTCCAAAGTAGGGATGGATCAAAATAAATTTTGACAGGGCTGCAAGGGCCAACCCAAGTGTATCAGAATGTGAATGTGTGACAAGAGACCACGAAGGTAATATCATTGCATTTATAGCCAAAAATTTGCCAAATGGAACAAATAATATTATAGAATGTTTTGCTACTAAGGAAGCTTTGGAATTAGGAGTAAAAATCAAAGTTTAAAGAATACATTTGAAAGCTGATTCAGAGATCATCATCAATGGCATCAAGAAAGGAAAGATGGAAGCATGGCTTTTGAATCAAAGCATTAGGTAAATTAAGGAGTTTTTGTTGGACTTCGAGGATTTTAAAGTTTCTCATTGTTATAGGGAAGCAAATAAAGTGGTGGATCAGCTACCCAACTTAGGTGCCAATTCAACATTGGGCCCTCAACATGTGATTTGTGAGGACTTTTGCCACCTTGGAGAGTAATTTAATAAGAAAAGTAGATGACCATTAGTGTAAATATCTATCTCATGGTACTCCATTTTGGATGTCTGAAACATTATGTTTTAGACTCATGAGGGCATTAACCACCCCAAGGAAAGCAAAACTAATCATGGTATCAAAGCATCCTTCATGTGTGGCAAAGATGTGTGTGGTTGGCTTGGGTACATTTTTTAGTTTTTCTAGAGAGTTTCATGGGTATTAAATCCAAATGAAAGACAAGGTAAGACCATTATTTTTTACAAAGAACAAAAATGGAGGAAAATTTTGCCATTGGCTCAAATTTGCAAATTTAGACTTATGAAGGATAGATTCTCTATGACAACTAAAACACATTTTCTTCATTAAGGATCCAAACTTTATTAAGGGTGTTCAGATGTTATTTGGGCCAGAGTATTTGGATGACTAAAGAGGTGGTCCAATCTAAATGTGGCCTCTATATTTGTGGTGATTGCTCTATTATTGGGAGGATCAAAAGATAAAGTTTGAAGGGTGGTGGCTATCAGTGTTCATAGGCAATGGCTTTTGGGCCTAGATGAAGTCATTGAACAAATAGTTTTGGGGGTGGTCATTGAAATGGGCACTGAACCCTAGCATTTGATTGGTATACGGGATTCCTCTATCCAGTTATTGGTGGTTTGGTCATCCTCAAACCTATAGGAAGTGCATATCCCAAAAGCTATTAAGGGATGCAAATTGATATTGGATTATGGCCAAGAATATCTAGAAGATGAAGGAGGTGGGGCATGGTTTCATGAAGGAAATGGCAAGAAAAAGCACCTTGACCCCTAGACAAAAACTCTGCCACCAGATTGTAAAGAAATCAAAGCCAAAAAAATTGGGTGTCTACTACAAAGGGGATGTGGGTTGATGTTTCCTTGATACTAGAGAAGGGAGATGGCAAGGGCAAGCATCATAGGTTGGGGCAAGGACTCTCAGTGGAGGATGATCACACTACCCCAACATTTACTCAGGAGGAAGCGGCCAACTAGTTTAAGATGTAGTTGATGATGGCAATGGTGGCACTACTTGTTTGGTCTATGTATGGTTAATGTATGGGTGGGTGTTTATGTTTTTATGGAGTGTTAAAATTCCCTTTTGGGTTATTATTATCTAATGGTATATGTAAGGGGATAGGTAGCTATAAGTGCAAGGCTTTATGCCATATTGATATAATGTACTCTCTTTTTCAACATCAATACAAACGATATTAACAATCAAAAAATATATATACTAGGGTCTGAAAATAGCATGGATGAAAAAAGGAAACCATTTCATCAGAGATTTCCATTTCATTCGTGATTTGATGTCTTCCTTTAGTGAGATTGGAAATACGATTTTTGGCTTTGTGTATCAAAGTTGACAAATGGAAAAAATTTGTATTCCTATCTCCTTCTTCGAGCCAAATGGATCTAGACCTTTGTCTCCAATAGATCTCTTCTTTATAAATTATGTCATGGTACTCCACCAATTTCTCATTTACTTCCTTCACCAAATACATCAAGTATCCCTCATGATGGATTCTATCTTGGATAACTTTTAGATCATCTTTGATAATTGATTTACTTTCAAAGATATTCCCAAAGTATCTTTTATTCCATTCTCTAACTTTCTTTTTAACATTTCTAAGTTTAGAAGCCACATTGAATAAATTTACTCCTTTAATGTTAATGTTCCACCATTCCACAAGTTGATCCTCAAACTGTGGATGCTATATCCATATTTTCTCAAATTTGAATGGGAAATTCTTCCTGGCTTGAATAGCCTCCACCATAAATAAAAGAGGAAAATGGTTAGAAGAAATCTTCTGGATAGCCTTAAGGTTACATACAAAATCTTTAGTCTAGTCTGGAGATATTAATACTCTATCCAAATGAGCTTGGATGCATTCATTCCCCACTCTTTTATTGCTCCATGTGAACTCAACTCCTTGAAGATCCAAGTCTATTAATCCCTCCTTGTTTAGAAACTCCATTAAATCCAGTCTTCCTTCCAACTGACTAGCATTTCCACCTTTTCTTTCATGTTCATAAAAAGGAACATTAAAATCCCACAAAAATAACCATCTTCCATAACAATCAACACTCTTTATCTTAGATAAAGAGTCCCAAAACTTTTTTCTAACCTTCTTGTTAATTGGTGCATACACATTAACTATATACCAATAGTTATTCTGGGCATAACTCTTTAACTTGAAACCATTAAAGTTTTATTAGCATCCATCAAAGTACCAAAGAACAAAGACTATTTCCACATAATCATAGTTCCTCTAGAAGCACCTTCAGAACTACTTGCCATGATACAATAATTATTAAAAGATTTAAGCTTTTTGGCTTTATCTTTTTCCATTTTAGTTTCTTGGAGCACTAAGATATCAGGTTTGTGCTCTCTAACAAAATTTCAAACAATATCAAGTTTATGAATATTGTTCATCCCTCTAATATTCCAGGTGATCACTTTCATTATAGCTTTTTAGGAGTAAAATCTAGAATAGTTGCCTATTTCCCATCAGCAATATTTTGTAAGCTTTCACTTTCTCTTGTCTTCCTAGTATTTTTTCTACTAGGTTTCTTTGGAGTTCCAAAATTTGATTTCAATTTGAGGGAACCAATTTCCATTTTACTTCTTTGGGTTTCAAATCCTATAGATATAGAGATGCGGTTAGATTTTTTCTCTACTTTCTTCCTTTGACCCTGTTTATGTTTAGATTCTTTCTTATTAATGATCAAATCCATATAATTTGGCTCTAGAACATTTTCAAGAATCAAAAACCTCTTGACATAAGGGTCTAAAAATCTTCATCCTATGACTCTTCTAAAATTTCAAATTCATCGAGTTGACCACTTCTTTCCTCAAGGATTTCTCCTTCCTCGGTGTTCTCTAAATCTTCAATACCTTCCAATTCAAGATCTTTATTTTGATAGATTACCATCTGGTTCATAGGATCTTCACACTCCTTTTTATCCTTGAGCCTATAGTCTTAATTTTTTTGAGATTTCTCCTCTTCTTCCAACAACATGTCCTTGCTTTGATTACCTTGGACTATTTTAATTTCAACCACCTTTTCAAGGATAGCTTTAGGTTTCCACACCCTTTTTTGCTTGGGTTCCACCTTTTTTTTCCATGTTCACCATCTTTATTTTTTATTTTCATCGGACAATTTTTAGTCCAATGGCCCTATTTTTTACAAACAAAATAGGCATTAGGAAGGTCTTCGAAGACTATCTCTTGCATCTATTTTCCAAGTTTTGAATTTAATTCCACCTTCTAGGGAAGGTTCTTCAAATTAGCAACTTTCACATAGATCTAGGCACAATGAAGTTTAGACCTTGTAGCCATCCCATTATCAATGGCTACAAGCTCACCAAATGAGCTAGCTATCTCATTAAATATGTCTTCATGCCAAAACTCAAGCAGGAATCCTAGTAATCTGACCCATACTGGAGTAGTAAGGAAAAAGGAATTAGACAGGCCCATATTGGGTTCCCACTTTTTTATCATTAAAGTATTGTTGCCAAATGGCCAAGGACCACCACATAGAACCATATTTAAATCTTCCTTACAAGTAAAGATAGAAAAAGACCCACTCATCATTAATGCAATATCCACTTGACCACATAAAGCCCATTTCCTTTCAACCATGTTTCTAAGAGCATCAATTTCTAGGCATGCCCCCAAAAAAATTCCAACTAGGATAAACTCCATAGTCGAAATAGAATAATCAACAATCAAATCTAGGATGAAAATTTGAAACTCACCTTTTTCCCAATGGGATTTTGAAGTAATAGATGCAAAAGAAGACTGTCCTACTAGCTTTTTTCCAAATAAAGAAGACCACTTGCATTGACTCATAATCCAAATCATCCTTCTTCCACTCCTCTACACATGATTCCTTTGCATCCTTATCCATATCCACCAAAATATTCTCCTCCTGTAGTGGGTCCCTAATCTAGAAAGGACACTCGATCAGAGGATCAGAGTGAATATTATCAATGTCCCCACATCTTCTAAAAGAGAAACCAAGTAGAACTTTGTCTTCTTCCTACTCCAGACCATTAAAAATCTTCCTAATTTTCCCAACAATCCTTGTTGAGATCCCTGCTTTTAGATACCTTATATCACTAGGATTAGTTCCTACCGCTAAATTCTTGCCTACTAGATTCCTACCTACCAGAGCTCTCACCATTTTAAAAAATGACTCAACAAAATGTTCAAGAAAATCTAGATGTTGTTGAAGTTAATAGTTGATAATGCACAAAATGCATAAGAGGATGGTTCTCAACTAATTTTACTCAACTATGGCTACCTTGGAAAGGATTGAATAATTAGATCAAGATCGACATTGAGCCAAAACTAAAGATAATGAACATAGAATACAATGCACCAAATGAGGTAGCATTTTTTTAAGCAGATTTAAGTTCTTACAAGGTGATGGCTCTTGACATAACTTCAAAATAAGAAGTCAAACCATCTGAATAAATAATTCATGATCCCTACCCCAAAATAAGAGATTGTGACTTAGTGTATAAAACACATGGTTACGAACTTACAATGCTAAGGCGAAGAAGCAGACCCAAACGTTTTACTCCTCCCAAGATTTTACAAGTTACACAAAATGAGTCATTCAAAATCTGAGTGCTCAAATTGTAAAGAAGTAGTCTTTTGAATATTAACTCAGATGATACACCTAGAAGATGATCAAATTCCAAGTGAGATACAAGAAGAAAATTTAAGTTCCACATGCATATCTAAAGTTGTGAACAATTTTGAAGAGAAAAAAGATCTTAATGCATCATATAATGACACCTCTTCGGATGGTGGGGGTTTATCTTGTCCCCCACCTGGGATGATGAAAGTACTTAGGAGAAGATATTTTGTAAAAATGTCAAGGCTGGAACTTGGTGGTTATTCATCCTAAGCCACAAATTGCTAAAATCACATGATTGATTGGGGAGATTTAAGATTAGCAAGAGAAATGAACCACCTCCTTATCAAAGGTAAACAATGGTAACTCACCAATTCTACCATGAGAAATATTACAATGGATCCCAAAGAAAAAATCCTTCAAAGTTCAAGTGAAAGAAAATATTCAAACAAATAAGCACATGTCTAAAAAACCCAAAGAACAACCAATTTGGACACTCAAATTTGACAACTCTAAATAAAAATCAAGGGCTGATACAGGTATTAAATTAATTAATCCCAAAGGTAGAGCTTTTTACGTGTATATCATTTATAATTTAGATGTACTGACAATGTTGCAAAATATGAAGTCTTGATTCATAGACTTCTCTTTACATTAAAGAAAGACATCAAAGCTTTCATGATTGAAGGAGATTCTCAATTGGTGATTAGAGAGTTTAAATCAATTTAATCTTGAGACATAGATGATTACTTGCATACTACAAAAGAGTTTGGGACTTGATGGAAGATTTTGAGGACCTGAACATAAGGTCCATTCCAAGAAAGAAGAACATGGTATCTAATGCCCTTGATATTTCAACAAGTGTGTTGTAACCCATTGAAAGAACAAAACTCAAAAGGTTTTTAGTTGAATTAGTTGTTGCCCCATCTATTCCAAACAACATTAAAAACTTCCAAGTCTTCCAGGATGACCAACATATTCTTGAGTTCGTTATGTGCAACAGTCTTTTCAAAGGACAAGAGATTGATGATACTCCTGATGATAAACCTAAGGATGATGAGCTAGAAGATGAAGATGGGATTATAAATTTGAAGTAAAATACTATTCCTAAGGGGATGGTAGAGTTGGAATGTATCTTCAATCAATACAAAGCAACACATAGTAAAAGAATTGTTGAAGAAAGGGGGATTGAACAATGTGATTCATATAATTTGGGTATGGAAGAAGATCCTAAGATGGTAAGAATTTGAAAGGCATGTAATCCCTAAGAATGAGAAAGTGTGCTTCAATTTCTTATAGAATACAAATATGTCATAGCATGGAGCTATGAAGAACTTAAGATGTATGATCCCCTAAATCATAACTTGTGACATTTCATTGAAGCCTAGTGCCGACCTTTTTGTCAAAGATAGAGATCTATGAATCCCATCATTAAACCACTAATAATGAAGGTGGTCTAGAAGTTTCTTGATGCTAAAATTATCTTTCCAATTTGATGTTTGACATGTGTTGCTAACTTGGTTCCAATAAGGAAAAAGATTGGAGAAATTCTCCTTTGTGTGGATTTTTGCAATTTTAACCTAGCATCCTAGAAGGATAATACCCTTTGCCTTCACTTTATGAAGTATTGCAAATTGTGAATGGCTCCAAAATGATGTCTTTATTAGATGGATATTTAGTATACAACCACATGATGGTAGATGAAGAATACAAGTTAAAGATTGCATTTACAAGAAAATGGGGAACTTTTGCATATAGAAGAATGCCCTTTGGATTGATCAAGGAAGGAACTACCTTTCAAAGGGTCGTGGATGAAGCATTCAAAGGGTTGATCAATAAATGTATAGTTATCTATATAAATGCCTCAACCATATTTTCAAAAGATCAAAGTACTTATATTGTGGATTTAAGAAAAGTCTTCAACTAATGTCGAAGATATGGCATACCTCCTAATCCTAAGAAGTGTTCATTCGGGATTAAAAAAGGAAAGCTATTGGGACACATTATTTCTAAAGTTGGGATATCCATTGATCCTGAATAGGTAGAATCTATTCTAAATTTGTCACCTCCTCATAGTTGTAAAGATCTCAAATCTTTCTTTGGGAGGATTAATTTTGTGCATAAGTTCATTAGTGGATTTGTTGAGATAGTACATCCCCTTAATGACTTGTTGAAGAAAGGAGAAAAGAAAAAATGGGTCCTTGAGATCAAGAAGCCTTTTGAAGACATTAAAGTAGCAATCTCTACAACTCCTATACTTGTAAGTCCAAATTATGAGTTTCCCTTCCAAATATATTTGTTTGCTTCAGAGTATTCATGTGCTGGGATTCTCACTCAAAAGGAGGATAGAGAGGATGAGAGACCTATGCATTCATGAGTTGTCTGCTAAAGAATGTTGAATTGAAATACTCCAATCTTGACAAATAATCTTTCACCCTGATAAAAGCAGACAATAAATTTTTCCATTACATACTCAAGAGTAAGGTATATGCTATTGTGTTAGATCCTGTACTTAAATCATTATTAATACATAATGAATTAGGAAAAAGATGAGGAAACTAGATGGCTATATTACAAGAGCTTGGTTTGGAAATGCAACCAATGAATTTGGTGACAGGGCAAGGATTGAATAAGATGATAGCTGATAGTGAGATTAGTACTAGCAATAAAATTAGATTTGATGATGAAATTAGTATTGGCAACAAACAAAATATCATAGTGTCTCAAGTAGACATTGACCAAGGAATAATCATAGATGTTTGGTATCAATATATTGTGTACTATCTCTTACAGAATCAATACCCTAACTAGATGAACAGTTCCCAATGCAAAGGACTCAAGATGAAGTGTGAATCCTATGTGCTTCAAGATAGCAAACTTTACAAAAGAAATTATGAGGGTATTTATCTGAAGTGTTTGGGACGTGAAGAAGCAAAAGAGGTATCAAAATAGTATCATGATAAGTATGGCATGGGACATGGATCAGTAGAGGCTACGAGCCATATGATTTTGAGATCAAGTTACTTTTGGCCTATGATATTTAAGGATACTTTTGAACATGTACATTCTTGCCACATTTGTCAGACAAGTGCTAATCAGGAGAGACATCTAGCTATGCCACTACAACTAGTGTCTGAGGTACGCCCTTGTGCTAAGTGGGGGCTAGATTTTATTGGACCAGTAAATCTACCATCATCCATAGGACATATGTTTGTCCTCATAGCTATAGATTATTGCATACACTAGACATAAGCTTAAACTTTTCAAAATTGCACAGCAAAAGTGGTTAGTGATTTCTTGGAAGAGCATATTGTCACTAGGTTTGGGATGCCATTCTTCCTTGTATGTGATAACGGATCATCTTTTGCATCAATCTTCCTTACTCAATGGGCATTAGATAATTAGGTTATAATCAAGTTTGCATCTAATTACTATCCCCAAGGGAATGGTATGGCCAAGTCCACCAATAAGAACTTGATAAAGTGTTTACTAAAAGAGAACCTAAAGGATTGGTACACTTAGCTAAAATATGCATTATGGACGGATATAGTCAGAATTAAAAATATTTTAGGAACATTTCCACACCTACTTATCTACAGATAGGAACCAGTATTCCCACTCAATCTTAAGATTCTAGTTTTGAAATTCATGAGAGGGTATGTTGAGGATGCTGACAAAGTTTAGATCATATTGATGAATCTCTTAGAATTAGATGAGAAAAGGATAGCCACTTTAGAGCACATGTCAAAATATCATGTTGTCATAAAATGGTGGTTCAAGAAGCAAGTCACAATCACATCTTTTAGAATATCTAACATTGTTCTCCTATGGGACAAGGTGAAAGAGAAGCTAGGTAGTCACACCAAGATTCAATGCTTGTGGATTGGTCCTTATCAGATTGCAGGATTTTGGGAGAAAATACTTTTAGGCTAAGTTCTTTACAAGGGGAATTGGTCCCATTGCCTATCAATGGCTAGTTTCTTAAAGATTATATCAAGGCCTAAAAGTGAAAAACATTTCAAAAATAAATAAAAATTGCATGTGTGTTTACTTTCAATCCTGTGTTTATTTTATATAAGTGTGTTTGCTTTTAGTAGTGTGTTTTCATTTAGTTGTGTGTTTCCTTTAAAAGTTGTGTTTGTCTTTTTGTGTCAGTCTGGGGGTTAGGTGCAATAAAGACTCATTCTTGATGCACTCAATAGATTACTCCATTTGGTTTCAACCTTAAGGAAGAGATATCTGATGATTTTGTTTATTGTACCAATTAAAAACAAACATGGCTTGTACTTATAAAGGACTTCTAGTCTTAAAATCATATTTGTAGATTGATAGCTCTCAACACTTTATAAATTTAACAATTGACTTTCCTGGTGATTTTCAAGTCTACATTGACAGTAGCAAGGGATAATCCAAAACTTTCTAGTTTAGACAAAGGATCTCTTCAAAGAACTGCTAAGATCATTGTTTGGCATGAAAGTTTTTTGAAAGTTCATTGAAAAGAGGAATGCAAGGGTTGTTAAACTAAAGAAAAAATCTAGGAAACAACACCAATGCCTTGATCACACAGTCTAAGTGTGGTCAAGGCCCCCAAAAAAAAATGAAATACAAAAGGTGTTCAAATTTAAAGATTCCAAATGATTCTAAAAGGGAATCAGACAAAAGGATATGCACTCCAAAATGGCTATCTTATTTCTATGCAAAAAATGTTTCAAGGAAGAATCAAGTGGAAACATGCAACCTCTGCGAAGAAAATAAAAATGGATTACCAAATACTCAAATAAAATGAGTTGATAACTTACCAAGAGCCCTCAGAATAGATTCTCTCATATGGTTAGATAGTGGTTGACAAGCAAGTTATGAGGAATCCTACTGAATGGAATGGTGTAGCAAAAGGTTTTCTCCAAGTTTCTAGATACTCGTGAAATACTACACCTCAAAACATCAAAAGAAATGAATACATTGAACACACATTGAGCTTGAAAATTCAAGATCATGAAGTTTTGACTATCAAGAGACTAGAAATCTACTTGAAATATTTAGGTTTCAGTTGTCACTTGACACATGTCAAAAGAATGCTTGCTGGTGAAGAAATGCTTTTGTCATTTCTTCCCTTTTATTGTGGTTATTTGTTGTGC
Organism: Cupressus sempervirens; assembly: GCA_028749045.1. Lineage (NCBI taxonomy): Eukaryota > Viridiplantae > Streptophyta > Pinopsida > Cupressales > Cupressaceae > Cupressus > Cupressus sempervirens. The sequence continues at coordinate 449,676,595 of CM053786.1, forward strand.
TTTCACAATGCATGCCCCATTTTTGCATAGAAAATGAGGACCCCTGAGTTTAAAAAATTCTCTACTAGGCTCCCAATCTAGAGTCCTAGTCATTTTGGACTCTATCTTAGGTCTGGATCAAACCCTAGTCTCTGATTGAGAAGAGTTGGGCAACCGAAGAAGATTTAAAAATCATATTATGAACCCTAATGTGTTTTAAGTGTGCACTTATGCTCAATGCACATGAACATACTACATCCTACTCTGGGGATGTGCACATACGCATGTACGAAACCCTGACGGGGGCACACCTACAATGGTGTGCATTAGGTCCAAAGTCTATATAAGACCCCAATACACTCACATCCTCTCATTTTCTTTTTCTTTCATTTGAAGAGCGCACCACCGCATGCTTATGCCTTGCGCAGCTCCACCAAAAGCTCCTTCCTACACAAATACAAGATAATGATTAGCACCCCCATGAGGTGTGCACATGTGCACCTCCATGAGGTACAAATGTGCACACCTTCACAAATCTAAGGCTTAAACTACCAATTAAAAAACAAAGAAATCTAGGGCTCCATGAAGGTGAGCACATGCGCACCGCACACCTTCCCACAAATAAAAAGACTAAAAAAGAATGCACAAACTCTTTATGGCCTAATGAAGGTGTGTGCACCTCCATAAGGTATGCATGTTCACACCTCTACACCCACAAGGAGAAAACTTAGACTCCCCCCCCCCCCCTCCAGTTACCACTATGCAATGCGCATGTGCATAGCTACGCACATACACACATGCACACCTTGCATAGGTATGCACATGCAAAAGTGTGCAATTGTTCTATCAACCAATTCAAAGGCTAAATTAATGCACTAGCACACCTGTAAGGGTATGCTAGGAGCACTAAAGTGCATAAAAGAGCAATCTGAGGGGGGGATTGCCTTTTCCTATACTTGGAGTGGATTTTGACCTATTTGTGAGTTAGTTGGAGTTTCTATTGGGTCAAGTTTTACCTTTGGACTAATGTTTTTCTCTTTTGTGTAGATCAAATGGCATACTCCTCATCTTCCATGGTAGGTAAAATGGCTCTAAAACCTATAGCATTCAAGTATCAAGGAACCCTTATGAAGTCAAGGTTCTAGGATGGGCTTCCAGAGATCAAGGAAACTAAACTAGGACACATAGAATGGAATGCCTTACTTATCATCTACAATAAGTCAAAGGAGAGATTGATAATGGTATTTGAACTCATCTAGTCAGGGCTTGTGAACACAGCATCTCACCCAACATTAGTCTAATCCTCAAAACTGATAATAACCCTTATAGATCATTATGTAACCAAAGAGAAGATAGTCAAAAGAATAACTCGAGAAATAGTCCTGGACCTCCAACCCCAAAATATAGAAAAAGTGTTTCACCTCCCAAGGGTAGATCAATACTTGAAAATCTCGTATAATGGATTAGAGAGATGGTTCAGGGAAAATGAGAAAGAGGCAAAGAAAATAGTTCAATTCTCTTTCCTGATTGACAGAACATCAGGGGGTCATCGAGTGGGACAAGTTGATATGACAAGGGGATACATGAAGGATGATATTGAATATGTAATTATACTTCTGAGTAGAGTCATGGGCCTCCCAACAGCAAGTCACCTTCAGACTTGGATGGTCCATTTCATTAAATACATCAAAACAACAAAGATGCCAATTGATTTGGCTACCATCCTAAGTGACAACTTGGATGAGAAACTAGTAGCCATCATAGCATACCCATCATTCTATATGCAATCATATACGGTGTACTTATTGGTGGCAAGAACCACAGATTATGTAGGCCTTTACAAAAATGGAAGCATGTAAGATACAAATGCTTGGCCCTATGTGTATACCCACATTTTGTAAAGAAGAATCTCCCACTACAAAGTGTGGGATATAGAGTGGTGAATGATGGCTTTATCTTTGAAATCATAAAGTTCATCAAAGGAGACTATGTAAAGAGAATGTTAGTAGAAGGAGCAGCCAAGATTAGAGAAATAGGAACCTACTACATTCAGTTCAAAACCTTAACATATCTTTAAGTGGCCGGTACTCCTGAATGCCCCCAAGAATCTCCCAAGATACCCATCAGATAGGGTTATACTCTTAGAGATTATGTGCCAACTCACTTCTGCATATGAAAGAGTGAGACAACAACATAAGAAGACATGGGTCTAGCCCATCATAATTGGTGCCTTCAATGTAAAGCACAAGCAAGATATTGCCACCTTTGATTTTGAGTGGGATCAGTATCCCTTAGAAGAATACAACACCCCTTGCCCATTCTTTGAAAACATTGGGATGGTACAACATCTGGCAAGGAAATAGTTTGTAAATGTTGACACTCTAGATGATCATTGGATGAATGCAATAGATGACTCTATTGTCTGAATAAGGGACTATTGTAGGATGAGTCTATAGTTAGTAGATAATGTGCTAAAGATGAAGGTTCCCTTGAAGACCATAGGAAAGGATGCCAAAGAAGTGATGGATCCTTTATACAACAAAGATAAAATCTATGACTAGTTGATTATGAATGCTGAGATAGGTCAGGATGAAAATGATGACATAGCTCATTGGGCTAGGCATGTTGTTGAATTGAAAATAGAATGGATCAAAAATCCATTTAGAATGGATCTAGATCCTCATTCCATACCCCTACAAGCCATAACTAGGATGATCAAAGGCAAAGGTGCAAAGGTCAGCATGCCAACCTACCCCACTTAGTCCCTAGTAAGGTTAGAAATGGTTCACCAACATGAGCAAGAGGTTGAGTACTTTGAAGCTAATCAAGGAAAGATGAGGAAAAGGGTACCTCCAAGGGAAAAGAAACAAACAACTCAAGCTCAAGCACCACCACAACATGAACAACTTGAACAAGCACAAGCTAAGACTCAAACACAAAAGCCTGTACAAGAGCCTTCAGAGTAGGTATAGTCAAAAAAGCCAAAGAAGGAACAAGTAGAGGAATGAAGGGTCCCACCACAAATGACTATATGATAAGAAGCATCGCTCTCAACTCCAAAGAAAGAAAGAATTGAAACAACTGTGGTTTGAACATGAAGGAGCAAACTAAAGAAGAAATATACTTCATCTACATAGGTTCCTGGGACTATCCTAGAAGATGAGGATGAAGAAGAAGGGGAACAAACAAAATTTGTCCCCTTGAGCCAAAGAACCCACTTCGCCAAAGCCACAAAGGAAGAAAGGAGAAGAAGCTCTATATAGACACCTCTATCTACTCTAAAAGAGCCTATCTAAGAATCAACTTTAGAGGATGAACAACATAAGTGGATAAATAAGATGGAAGGTGAAGAAACTAATGTCTTCGACCTTTTTAACTTTGAATTTATGCCAGTGGATACTAAAATGGTAGGTGAGAATATTAGAGACACTCCCACTAGCGTGCCTTTAGGAAAGGATTGGAATCAATTTCCTCCTCTACCTCAAGAACCTTTGGGCATTCCACCATCACCATTGTAGGATATGGCTTTCTTAGAAAAAGTGTTGATAGTTCCACCTACTCCAACAAAAGAAGTAGAGCCTAAAATTAAAAGAATGAAGGAGGTTGAATATTAATAGCTTCATGCTGATGAAGTATCTAAGAAGGTAAAAATATAGAAAACTAATAAAACTCCCCTAGATATAAAGGCTAGATCTTCATCCCAGCAAAACACAGAGATTCCTTCTCAAGATCTTTCTCAGTACAAGAAGACTCTAGAAAGAAGTGACAAGGGAAAGGAGCTTGCTCAAGAATTAACTTCTTCAGCTAGGTATATGTCATCGATAGGCACCACACCAACATGGTTGAAGAGGGAGGTTATGTTTCATCTGAAAAGGTAGCTAGACTAGACAATAGAGGAGGGACTGAAAGAACTAATTAAAGTAATAAAGAGGCCTAAGCCAACTAAGGGTGATGCAAGAATAATAGCCTATATCATGAAGAACCAAGATTGGGACCTGCTTGCACATATTTCCATTCCTCCTCCTCATGCTGACACCGAAGAACTGACTCTAAAATATTATCAAAACAAGGAAGTCATTTTGGGAAGGCCCGCAGTGGATACAGCCAAGGTGATGATCATTATGGGCATGAAGCAAGTTTTCAGGCATATTGACCAGGATGAATGAGAGCTAATAATTCTGTAAAAGTAGAAGGAGCTACTGAGAGGCTACTTGAACAAAGTTGTGGGCCCATGGACTTGCAGAATCTAGAGATCACTCTCAAAGTGGCATTAGGAAGAAAAGGAGTAGGACAATAATTGGATCCAATTTTTGAAGCATATTAGTAATGGTGTGACAATTTTGAAGAGAAATTTGTGTAGATCATACAAGGAAATTTGAGCCTATTGCACCATATCGAATCCAGTGCTGACAAGTTAGTGTCCATAGTGAACCAAGATTTTGGGCTAATGGATGAAGTACATACCTAGGCCAAGGACCTACATGCATTAAAATCAATAAAAGGTGAAAGATATTGAATGCTAATGTAGGTATACATTTCAAATGAGATAGATAAACTTGATAATTGTATTGAGAAGATGTCAGTAGGTAATGAAGTAATGGAGGGATTGCATGAAGAGATCCAGCCGATTAAAGATAAAGCTCAAGAGCAATTTTTAGAAGTAGCGAGGTATTATAATGTTGCCTACCTTGGTATTTTTGAGGATGAGTTAAAGACCAAGATTTTTTTGGTACAATCAGTAGTTCAAAAATTCCAAGGATATTTTGAAGAAGTTTCATCAGAAGATTACATTAAACAAGCCTTCAAAACTGAAGAAGCATTGTTGGAACTAGATACGAAGCTTGAAGATTTTGCAAAGACAAGGATCAAAGTTAGTAATTACCAAAAAGTGGTAAAGAATAAGTATGAGGCTTTGGATCTACCAGAAGCTAGCCTATTAGTTAAGATGATAGAGAAGTTCAAGAATAAACATCGAGACATCATTTTGGTGTAAAGAGGGAAAAACCCTAGATGTTGGAAATCAAGTATTGACACTTAGGAAAATTTTGAATTTTTTGGAACCTATAATGCAGGTGCACAGTTGCTTGGTTGCATAGGTACAATTTTTGCAGAGGTGCACTGACAATTTTAAAGAAGCAATAGTGCACCGATAGTTAATTGCTAGTTCCTAATTTAGAGCCTTGTATGCACTAAAAATGCATTTTGATGGTAGTTCAACTCCCTGAAATGCCTAGAGAAGGTTGAGCTTCCATTTTTAGAGCTTCAATAGATTCCTAGATCATCTTATGGCTGCATTCTTTTTATATTCTCATTCTTTTGTGTCATGTAAAGGCTCATGCCCATTAATGAATACAAATAAGCGTGGAGACCTACTTAGCACCATTTAGAGAGTTATTTTGTATATAATTAGATTAGTTTTATTAGTTTGTAGCATGATTTTGCATTTTACGAACTCTCACTCCTAACACAAAGGGAGGAGATGATTTCTTATAAATACATGGATGTAATATGTACTCCGGGCCATTATTTTGTTGCAATAATATATGTTATTGGTGCTCTCATTTTGAGTGTAGTTATCCTTGCTAGAGTGTGTTATTTTATTGAATGCATGTTCATGAATAATAATTGAGCCAATGGTTTTATTCTGTTGTTATGATTGTGTGATCTTTTATATCTTGTGTTTGTCTCGTGTTAACAAATTTTGTTCACGTAACAAATTGGAGAAAGGGTCATCTTTGTTCTTGCATAGTGTCTTGGCATGCATGAGCACACTTTTTGTGGCCTTGCAATTTGATGAGATGTGAAACATGTTTCAATTTATATTGAGTTCCCATTGACGATTGCATCAATGGAGTTGAGAAAGTGTTGCTCCTAATTTCATTAGTTTCCTACCTAATCCTTTTTGATAATTTAATTCACAGACATGTTGTTACAGTGTTTTATGTCCATTAGGAAATTCCTTTGCAAGTTATTTGCTTTAATATCTCGTTACCTTATCTTCATTATTTTCTTTTCTAACACTTGGTTAAAATAGGAATTCATATAGTTGCATCGATAAATTGCATTCATCATAAAATAGAAAATACAAAAAATATATTTCTTTTGTGGTTACTTTTTCAAAAGCAATAGATCAAACAGATTATCTATATATGTTAAGAACCAAGAAAGGCCTCCTCAGGAACATACACATTTATCTTGAATTCAGCATATTTTAGTAGGTTGTAAGACCACTTGAAACCTTGGAATCAATCCTCAATTAGATTTTCAAGAGAGGAATTTGAAAGGATTCATATCATTCAACATTATGCAAAATGACAGATCAACACTTATGAGAAGCTATGTATTGATGGAGTTCTAAAAAAGAAATCCAAAATCATTGCAGACAAAGGGCTAACCCATGCCCTAGATTTTCCTAATGTTTTCAAGAAGAAATGGATTAAAATTATCGTAAGTTAAGTTCGCAACATGAAAGTATGGTTGGAAGGTGGATTGGTAAAGATCAAAGGAAAGCATTTGAAGGGTAACTCGATATCCTACATTGGATTGACCAAAGAGCATAAGGAGTGGCATAGGGAATGAAATTGAAAACCTAATCAATGTGAAGTTGAATGGTCATGGGATGTCAATAGACAACATTGAGGATCCACTAATTGAATTCATTGTTTATGTGATTGCACACAAGTTTTATCAACCAAGCAGACTAAACAACATGTTGTGCATTGTAGTTGATTTGAGATATAAAATTGTGAAGGACCATACATACGATCTTGTTGAGCTATAGTTACAAAAACTTATAGAGAACCTAGAAATAGTAAGAAAACCTAAGAACACATCTTGTAAGTTTGGTTCCCTATTAGTTTATATATTTTTCTATGTACAAAACTATTTCCCTACTATTGGAAGGATTGGATGGGATAGAAATAAGACTATTTAAGATTAATTAAATGACCTAATAGAAAGGATGGGAGAAAATTTGGAGGTAGTCATGGACAAATGTTTTGAAGATTTCAAAACTAAAATGAAGAATGGGATGAGGATTCCAAAATCAGTTGTAGATAGATGTTATGATGAAATGTGTTTCATTATGGATATAAATTTTGTGTATGCACAAGCATTAATACTAAGGGTAGCATGGTTGAGGCATATGCCCTATGAGGTAAATGTTGATGACATATCAACAGTAGTCACTCCACTATTAGAAGAACACATCGATGCTAGTACCGAGTAGTTTGGTACATATGAACCAGTTGTTGTCGAACTAGTTGTTAAGGCTGACACACCTGAGATAGGAAAGAAGAGAAAAAGAAAAGTTGTTAACACTACTAAGATGGAATAAGGAGAAGGATCAGGTCAACCCTCAGAAGCTAAGGAAGCAAAAGGCAAAAAGCTTGCAATTGTGAAGCAAAAGGCCATGAAACAAAGAAAGGTTGTAATAATTACACCTAAGGTGAAAGAAGACCTCTAGAAAGATATGCAAGAAATAGTGACATCACCAAGGCCAAAGGGTAAGGTGATCATCACTAGAAGGAGGACAACACAACCTACTATCAAGATACTACCAGTAAGCCCGACAAAGAAGAGAAAGTAGGTATATGAGCAAGAAAAACCAAAGAGGAAGTTGATCATTACACAAGAGGAGGAGGAAGAAAAAGAAAAGATCGAGTCCAATGAGACCAGCAAACTACTAGTTGTAAAGTGACTCCCTCCAATGACAATGGGGATTAGGTATATGAAAAAATAATCAAATCAAAAAGTATTTTGGCACTCAAAGACTTACAATATGATTCTTTGAGCAATGAAGATCAAGTTAAACTTGAAGGAGCTATAATTGATATGTTAATTAAGTTTAGGTGTACACCCATGGAATTAGGAACAGGAGTTCTAAGGGGATTGTATAAAAAAGTTGATGCCAAATGGAAATGGGCATTGATCACATAGAAGAAAATAAGAGAAACAATATTGTCACAAGTTATGCCAGATTTAGGAAAGAGACATATGTCTATAGCCCTTAAAGATTTTGTTAAGAAGTTTATGTCAAGAGATAGGGCATATAAAGTCTTAAAGAATAAAGCTCCTAAAGTTGAGCAAGCCATTATTAGAGTCTAGAAATAAGTATTTGCAGTAGTTACTCCAACTGTAGAGGTGAGAGAAGGTTGAGATGCTATAGAATTTAAAGATGAATACAAGTAAGAAGTGGCCAATCTAATAGTAGAAATTGAAGAACTTGTTAGTGGATATGAACTAAAGGACATTATCATAATTGAAGATGACACTAATACCCCTCCACCTAATCCAAATGTACTAATTAAAGAGGAAATCCAAGAATTAATGAAGGATTCAAGAAAACTCTATAAAAATCCAATTCTATTATTGGTAATTGAATTTCCAATGCTTGAAGTCAAGAAGATTGATGATGTTATAGTCACACTAGTTATAGAGGCTACAAGTGATAAGAAAATTAGCAAGGCATTAATTATATATACACCACCAATGACTTGTATACAAATTTTGAAAAAGGAAGTATGTTTTGAGAAATATTCAAGCACAAAGTTAGTAGAAGATGAAATTACACAAAAAGAGCAAGAGGCTACTCAAGCTCTCATTCAACTATCAAGTACAAAGGTTACAGAACCTACACCAGTGACACCTATACAACAAGTGATATCTACACTAGTGCAGCAACCAAAGGAGAGATCAAGTGAGAAAGGGAAGCAATTCCAACTATCACTGCCAAGTGATACACCCTCAAGATCTTAGGTTGTGACTCATGTAGAAGAGGATGATAATGATGATTCAATGAACCCTAATGAGGTAATTACATTACCTACATATGATTTGAATAATCTTACCTTAGAGAAAATGTGAGAACTGTAAATCTTGTCGAGTTGTAAGGAAAAACAAGAACAATTGAAAAGAGAGAAGAAGAGATGACAGGTATTGCATACTATTAAAGACATTTTTATAGATGCATTTGGTATTATAGATGTAAATCATTAGCATACAATTTTGGATCAACTAGTATATGTAGTTGACAAAGTTTAGATAGATGACATAGAGACAAATGAGAAGTTGTTACAATGGTCTGAAAGGATAATATTGCAGAAAGTATCGCATGAACTTGTACGGTGACAAGCTGAGATTTCTACATCTATTACATATTTGGAAATAATTTTGAAGACAAATAATTATTTATACTTCAAATTATGTGATATAGAATTCTTTACAGCAGATAGATGCTCATTAAAGCAATTACATGCAAGAATTAAAGCTAATGTTCATATATTGAGCAAAAATGCAAGTTCAAGATCATTTTGTTTCAGTAAACTTGCATTCAATCAAACAAGGTTAGTCAAGCTCATAGCTAAAGATGCAAAAATGATTAAATAATTTGGCACTAATTTAAGTTCAATTATTTCCATACATAGATATAATTTAGAAGGTTATTTCTATTGCCAGAGAAATTTTGAAGAAAGACACAAAATTTTCACACATAGTAGGATTCATTGACCTAGCTACCGAGCTAGAGATTCAATTTCAAATTTTGGAATAGGTACAAGACAAATGAAATAAAGGCAATGCCAATATTGTGGCAAGTCATCAAAAATTATTTGAGAACTTTCAACTCACCCCAACAACCCCAAGTGTCATCAGTGACAAAAAAGGGGATAATTAATGAAATTGATAAGAAGGAAGAAGTAACAAGAGAGGGGGAGTTATGAATTCAAGGAGAAGATATCAGTGACTAATGTAAAAAGGGGAGATTGTTGATCTCTAAGCCTATGTTTTTGATTAGTGAACAAACACTTAGTCATTTGCAAGTCATTTACCAGGTAAGATTACAAGGTCATCACTATGGGCCGAGCAGAACAATGATTGTCAAGCATTCAGTAGAGACTGAGTTGATATGCAAGTCAAGGAATATAGTATGAGCCAAGAAATATAATAGAGACTAAGCATATTGGGAAGTTATCAAGAGTCAAGCAAACAAACTTATAGAAGTTGAGTAACAACATACATGACTGAGCATTAGATCACTCAAGTGTCAAGTAATTCAATTTTGATATGTGAGTTTGTAATGGAAAAAACTCATATGTAAATAATTTTGGTTGATATTGCTATGACATTTAATATCTATAGAGCCATATCAGATTCTGATTATGTGTCATTAATAGAAGGTAATAATCCCTAGTGTGCAATTCAATCAATCAAAAAAAGGGATGTAAATGGCAAAAGATGATGAAGTTTAAACTGTTGATCAATACCTAGAAACTTCACAAGAAGTCTATTTAAGGAGAATTATAACCTTAGGGGAAGAGCGAAGTAGAGAGACATGAGTAAGGAGTATGCGCATATGGAGTAAAGGGGAAGTTACAGAGATAGAACCAACAGAGAGAACAATCAGGGTAGTAAAGGACTAAGTAGAATTATTAGATTAGGAGAATCAAATCAAAGATATAGGAAGAAGGAGACCCAATACAATCGTACAGAGCATACTAAGGGTTAGGTACTGAATTAGTTATTTTGTAATTGATTCAAGGAAAATCTCTTAACTGAGTGGTCTTAGCAAGCCTATGTAAATCTCCTAAAAGATTCCATACTTAATTGTAAGTGTCAAATCCTCTAACAAGGTGAGACCTAATAGTCTTTTAATTGTTTAACAGGATAGGCCTTTCACCGGGTAGATCATATCTTATAATCAAACATTGTCACCTTAATAGGTTAACTTTATTGTTACAGCAGTGAAGATTTGTGGGTTTCATCCCCACCCTATTTTTACCTTCATCTTGAAGTGTTTATGGGTAACCAAATCAGTGTGTTATGTGTTGAACTATTATGGATATGATGTACTTAATTTATGTTTCAACATTACAGTTTTATCGATGAATTAGGTACAATTTAATGGAATTGATTTTGAAGTCAAAATTTTAAGATCATGATTCTCCAACAACCCCCCCCCCCCCCCCCCCCCCCCCCCAAAGTATCTTGTTTCCCATAAACATATTCCAACAATATATCCTCTCATTAACACAAAAATCAATGTTTATTGTAGAAATTTCCTTGGGTACCCATTGTTTCTATAGATGTTAGTACCTAAAGGGCACCTTGATGCCACTTTTGGTCTCATCATCATAAGAACATGACCTCTAGTTGATTACCCTATTAGAGACATATCACATGTCTCACTTTAATCTTCTACTCCTATATTTTCCTCACTCATGGAAGACACATCTAAAAAATACCTATTTGTCGATACTTTCACTCCATCAAATGAGAGAGATGACTAGTAAAGAGAGATAAATTTTGCAAATGAGAGAGATATCTTACAAGACATTAATCTTACTATTCATAATTATATTAAATAAACTATCTATATGCATTGTATTGACTTATATATGTCAATCCATAAGACTATGAGGGATTCTTGGGAAAGGGGTTCATGTTTCTGTATATATAATTCAAGTATCTTGTGTTAGCTAAAAGTTACATGATACACATACTAAAAATTACATAGTAGACAACATGAACAATATGTATACCTCTACAATATTAAATAGATTAAGGATTTATTGAATACAGTATTAAATACATTAAGGATTGATTGCATACGTCTACATTTCATTCATGGCATTGATCTTCTTCTTTATCCAACTCATCATCATGATCATCATCATAATCATTGTCATTGTCATCATCATCACCACCACCACCATCATTGTCATCATTTTCATCATCATCATCATCATCAGTAGCAATAGCAACATCATCACCTTCAAGTCTTCTTCATGAACATCTTCGTCAAAATCATCATCGACAAATTGTTGATCATGATCATCATCTTCTACTTTGGTATCTTCTTCTTCTATCACATTATATTTTATTGGCCTTCCTCTTGGATCATTTCTAACAAAAAATGACCAACACAATTTATGCAGAACCTCTGAGTAAAATACCTGCTCACATTGACTTGGAAGGACATAGGGCTCATCCCCAACTGGCTCAAATGACCATGTATTAACCATTGTAAATCCATTATCATGTTCAGTAATAAACCTACCAGGATCATTTTGATTGAGTTGTAGCATGTACCAATTGACAACAAAGAGAGATATTTTGAAGGAATTGAAGTTACATGCAAGTATATCTTCTAAATTGTCATAGTATCAATTTTTTAATGAAAAATTTATAACAATTGAAACACATAGCTTTGTGGTATTTGACATGCAATAATATGTTAAACATGTAAAAAAAAAAATTGCATCATAACTTGATAAACATACAGGTGGTTAATAAATTTATACGTACCTTATGACCTCTTAAGTCATGTGTTAAATCAATTTTCCTTTGTGTAACATTGAAATCTCCCTTATGATAAGCTTATTTAACCAATGAAGACACACCTTACTATAGTATCGTGCTACCATATTATTGGCATCATTCAATCCATATCATTATCCAATCAAGATTATTTTCAAGATACAAATGCAATGCATCCCACTCTTGACCAACTATACAAAAAATAAATAGACGACTCAGAACCAATTGATTTTGAAGATTAATAATTAATTAAATAAAATATTATATTATATTTAACTTTCACTTTCCTCAATCAACCTTTCCCCATCAAATACTCCCCTTTGAATTTGCTAATGGGGTTGGGGTCCCAAATGTGATCTATATCGATCTTTGTTGCAAGAACAAGAAGATATTCAATAACATACACCACAGTCTAGTACACCATATATCCCTCCACCATAGAACCATCAAGACATACTTTTTTTAAAAACCAAATTCTTCAAAAATTTCACTTGCCTCTCAACCATCCACATTGACCTAGTGTGTACTAGTCCACACATTTCAATCTCTTCAACTTGGGGTATAAGGTAGTGTTCTTGTGCATTGAAAAAACTTGAAGGTAGACACTTATTCATCTCACATATTAGATGAAGAATTTTTCTCTTCTAATATTTTATATCTTTTATATGAATTTCTTTAGATGACAACCACCTACAAGCGATTCAAGACAAAAATGTACAGAGGTATGAGACTTTACAAAATAATATACAATATATTACATAACAAGAAAAGAAAATCACAAATATAATATACCTATACAAAAACTTGAACAAATATCACTACTTGCCTCATGTATTTTCCAAGATTATATATAATGTACTTGACATTATTGTTGAAATAGTCTGAGAGAGATAGAGGTGGCATGTATTGCAACAATTATAAATTGACCATTTCATTATTTTCTAGCATAATACAATCAAAACTATCTACAATTTACAAATATATAGTAAATACATAACAACATGAATTACCTTGATGGAGGTATGTCAATCGTGCATTTATAACCTTGAGCCCAATTCACTTTTCTTTGGTATGAGATTGCTTATGTTCACAAAAAATCTGATGGGAAATCACATTTTTTGTATGACTTCTTTTATAGCATTTATTGTCTACTTCATTAATAAACAAGGAAGGGAACTTATAGTGATCTTGTCTCCATGAGTATTTTATTGAATGAGATCTTTGATTGCAGAATTGGATTCATGAATGCCAGTATGAATTTTGATAATTTTCTCTCTATCACACCTTCCATCCAATATTTTCTATAATGTCTCTATTACATTCTTTCCAATATGCATGGTATCAAAAAAATTCACAACTTGTAATTGCTCGTAGTAGAGAAACCTATAAAATTGTCTGGGATAACTTTTTAGCCCCTTTGGAAGGTGGTCATTGATGCCTTGATGACCTTCATGATCATGAGTAAACAAAACATAATAGAAAAATATAAATTCCAAATATAGATCATTAGGTGGAATGGCATTGCCTTGATGATTGATCCTATTATATTCCAACTTCCCTAGGCGAGGTGTTATCCTTAATAGTTTTGATGTAGTCTCTTCTTTCCCATCAAAAATATGTTTTTCAATACTTCGATACTTATGATTCATGAGGAGGAAATGCATGTACTCATCAAAAGCCTACTTTTATAAACTTTTTGAATGATGACACATCATCTTTGGACCACAAATTGACGATGAGAATTTTCCCTTTGTTTGTAGACCTATAAGATAATAATATAATTGGATTAAATATGTTCATTTTCATAATTATAATTATCATGCACAACTCGAACACTTTAACATTCCACAAAATTGTGTTATCCTTGGGGCATCATGTATCGTCTATGCAAGCATCACATGGAATTGAAATTATCTTTTTCTTATTGGTACAGAGATGTCATACATAGTGATACCCTCCCATAACTCCAAAACCTCGTCAATGAGAGGCACAATATATACATTCATATCTTTAACTTAGTAGTTTCCTAGTTGAATAAACAACAACATTATATAATTATCCATTTTACTGCAAAATTTATAATTACATGTAAATAACTATTAAATGAAAATATATATATATACCTAGAATAATTATTAATGTGTTACTCTCCCTCTTTATTGAAATCCATGGAGGAATGTTATAGTTTATACAAAAGTAGACCATAATGAGTAAATATATGTCTCTCTCCAAATGGATTGACATTGTTCTCCACCAATGAAAGCATGAGATTACGAGGTTCTTCTTTAAAGTATGGAAACTTTTCCTCTATGTCCATAAATGTCAAACCATCTGCAGACATTCAAATAATGCCATCTCAACTTTTATTGTGTGCATGGTAGTCCATAAATTGAGCCAGGCTATTGTACTTGAATAATCGTTGCATATGTCGAATAATGGGAATATAATGAAGAGCCTTGCAAGGCACACTTTTTGTTTTTTGACTTGTGGGATATCTACTTGTATGACACTCAAGGAATTCTTCTGCAAATTTATGTTCCTTATGATATTTAATATGATTATTGGGACATGCATCTATTGCTTGATACTTCATTCCAATATCTTTCATAATGGAAAATTATTCTCAGTATGAGAAAGGTAGAATATTTTATGGTGGCAACAAAAAATCACCTATCAATCTATGACAAAAATAATAATTTGTTTATTTAAACAATATTAATAGTGCATGGTTCACCCTTTATTAACCATAATGGCATATATGACATACCTTAACATATGTGACATTGTTATGTTGGATAAACCATTCATAACCTTCAAGCTCACCAACAAAAATACATCAAAGAGAAGAGTTGTTTGGGAACCTTCATAGAGGGAAATGTCTACCTTCTTGATTATAGGTATATAATGAAAATCAAGGTCATCTTCATCATCATCATCACATGTGTTAGTACCAAATGTATCATGAATCAATGCATTTGTATCATCATCTTCAAATGTCCTTCCCGGTGCATGATTGTCATCTTCCATGAGAACATTATCTTCAACTTTGATATTCACACCTTAATGCTCCTCTACTTCTAAAACCATATTCTCCATGTTGTGGCAGTCCATATCATGTTCCCTAGGGAAGTTAACCTATATAAAAATGATCAACATAAATAAACTATGATCATGATCACATCATGAAGAGATTGCTTATCTCTATAAATTGCTAAAGGATATAATGAACAACTTACCAATGAATGATAATAATTTCCACCTTCAATTTGTGCATGGTCACTACAATTTTTCTTAGTTTTTTTGATCTTAAGAACATTTAAAATAGTCATATCATCACATACAATTAGATTTGAAGGTAGTCATAGACCAAGAGTTGTTTGGTATTCTAACTATATCATAGTAGGAAGCATTCAATGTCCTATTATAGAATAAGGGACTATCCATCAAAGGATGAAGACACAACATAAGAGACGGAAATATATCATAAAGATCGATGCCAAGGATAAGTTGTAGCAACAGGGCATCATTAGTAGTCCTAGAAGAGGACCTAGACATAATAATTTTCTTTCTATTGATTGACTATGAGGGTTTTGCATTTTCTTAATAATATTTTACTCAAATCATAATGGAATCAATCATTGCATGATTTTTTGTAGCTTAACTCTCATGGAATGATCTAACCTATCTTGTACAATGAAAGACTAATATCTAATTATTGACAAAATGTACAGTGCTCCCTTCAGGATTCATGATGAGGGTTTAGTTGTCTCCTATATACTATAAGTTGAGTGGTTGCATCAAGCATTGGCATATCAATATTTTGGTGCAATGGAAGCCCCACTGTAACAAGTGTTATTGAAGCTTGGTCATAGGTTTAAATCCTCAAACCCTCAAATAACACTGAGGAGGATATTGTTGACAAAATATTTAGCATTCACCTTGGGATTTGTGGTAAGGGCTTAGCTTCCTCTTATGTATATTGTATGTTGAGAAGTTGTATTAGGCACTAATAGATCAATATTTTGGTGCAACTACAACCCTACTCTAACACTAATATGTAGAAAAACACAATTTTCTATATAAGTGTGATTACCATATAATAGCACCAAAATCATTGAAATTGGGAAAATGTATAGAAATAGGAGATTTAATTAAAATTTTGAAAATGTTATCCCATGATAATTTGGAGCATATGCTTCACATTTATACTTGTTAAAATATAAAACCCATCTAAAACATTAAGCTTCTATACCCCACCTAGTATTCAAGAGGGTTTCTTATTTCTTGATTTTTCCTCTGCAATGTAATAATTCTATAATTTTTTGATTATTTACATCTCACAATATTATGGATATGGATAGAAAGGTAAAAAACACCAAAGTATGAAAATTCCTTCACGTCAAGAGAAAAATAATTGATCAAAATTGGAGAAAGTATACAAGCATAACTATGAAATCTCTTTGACCACCAATATATAAAATTTCATCTCTTAAAAAAATGCAGGTACAAGTACCAAAGGAATCAATCAAACACTAACCAATAGGTGTATATATTGAAGGACAAGCATAAATACTAAATTGCACACATGCTAAACCATAACTGTAGACTTCAATATACTAAAAATTTCTCATCATTTCTAAAATGTATCAATCCAAATACTTACATGCATCAATTTCTAGGTGGAGACATCAATGAACACAAACATTGATGGAATACCTCGAGCATTAATGAATGAAACAACCAAAATCCTAAGTTAAGATGAACAATGAGAGTGCCAATTAGAATTAAATGGTACAAGGACTTCATTCCTACCTAGGCTCACATTGTTAGGTATATGGTGCTTCCAAAATATTTTAGGAAGAGCACACACATTCAAGAGTCTTATTTGGATTCAATTATGCATCTTTAAACTAACAAGATAGGGGTAGGAAGCACCCATGTTATTATCTATAACATTGTATAATCATGAGCATCAATATAGAGATAATAACATGGGTGCCTTAAGTGCCAACATGAGAACACATAATATATTACAAGTATGTACAAAAAATATCTTAGTGTGAAATCCTTTTCAAGGAGAATTCAACAATATAACTATAAATAAATTATACACATACTTTTAACCCATTACATAGTTCCTCTCATAGCATGAAATAAGATAAAAATAAAGTAAAATAGGAAGAGAGGATATAAACACTCTTGACATGGATCCAAACATCCAAGTCCACTGGTTCCCAACTGTGGTTTGTAATTCCACCCAACCACATGGTCTTAAAGGTCCACCTAATCATTCTTTTGAGATAGTCACATGGCCCATATAACAATGAAACTCATGCAAGAGATTAAGGTACACATGTCTAACATGTACACCACCCAAGTGCAGTTAAAAAACATAATTCTATACTAAAGATGCACTCCCATCAATAAATTTTACCATACTAAAGTACAATGTAGGATAAAATAAGTGAGATGCAACTAAGCCATATGACTACAAATGTCTAATACTCAAGTCCACAAGGTATTCTCTCATATGGACAAGAATGATAGTGAGGTAGGAACTAATGCCACATATGCAAGAAAACCACTCTAGAAAGAACCATTTCCTACATGTGAAGTAAGGCCTTCTTAGGTTACTCACAGACTTATAATAGCACTTATGAAATGATTGGGAAATAATATAATCATGAAAGACCAGTTACTATAGGTGTGGACATGTCCCTTATACAAGTCCTATCACTCCATGAAAAGCATTCAAAATGCAAACCCAGTTAGGGTCTCTACTAGATTTATACAATTTTCTAGATGCTAAAGTACAAAAGGAGGTAGTATTATTATAAGTTTTTGTATGGGTATACCATACAAAACCAATAATTCTCTCATATGGATACAAATAATAATCATGCAAGATAAATAACTATATGGTTAGGGATGTTCACCAACCAAGTCATACTGCCCCATAAAAGGCGTGCGTTTTCAAGCCACCCATATCCTTGTGATTGTGTTCTTGATTTTCTTAAGGAGTCCAATTATCTTATTTTAACACCCAATCTTATTATTATGTTGTAACTTATTTAGACAAGTCCTCAAATGTAATCATGAAAATACCACTTATAGGCTAACGATGCAAGTGGGAGACACTTCCTAGACTAACTCTAGGACCTAACCAAAGGATCAATGAAAACAAAATGTAAAACCAATAACCAACATTTCACCCTTTGACCACTAGGGACTCAAATTCCCTTCATTTTGTCTTTAACAATCTTCAAACACTTCCTCTCTAATTGTTGGTCATGATTTTTTCACCCTTGTATGCAACCACACCTTCATTCTCCTCAACAACTTGCCACACTTCATAAACAAACATCTCGACATCCTTCTCAAAAATACTACCTCACAAATAGAAAAATCCTCTTGATGGTGATGTGATACAAGGAAAGAGAATCCCCAAAGGAGATTTTCTAGCCCCCAGCAAACCACACAATGGAATATAAATAATAACACCAAGATTTAGATCCAAAATAATACCAATTATCACAATATAGCCATAAGATTTATATCCAACATGCCTGGCTATAAGTCCTTCTGGGTTATGGCCAAATACAAAGTAATTACAATAACAATTTTGCAAGACCTTGTAAGATACAAACTCCTAGATGTTCCAGACCCAAAATGAGGTAAAATACCCCAAAAAGAATTTAAACGTGTGCTTGCAAGCCACCAAGAAACCTTTATGTTTCCAAAGCCCACACTTAGCTACTAGCTCTACTAAATTTTGCTCCTCTCAACTACTCCATGTTGAAATCCATCTTGAATAATGATTCAAGACATCACAAGACCCCCTAATTATACTAAACTAAACCATAGGTCAGCCTAGAAAATTACATTAAATAAATACTCACATATTAAATAAACCCTCAAGCCACAAGTCGGCTAGGAAATAAACATTAAATACATGAAATAACTAAATACTTAGGACAAATTTCAAGTTTAAAATGCATAAATAACTCAAAAGACCACATAAGAGTATACACACTTAGACATAGGTCCACGTGCCATCCAAAAATCCAAATCCAAGAGCATACATGCCAACTCCCTCAAAATGAAGCTTGCAAAAATGATCTCCAAGATCTGCTAGTGAATTAGGAACACATTACTAGTAATCACCAAAATGACTCTAACTCCAATATTTATGCACACTTAGGAAAAGGTACCCCAACATGCCTCAAACATATACCCAACTGCACAAATCATTAGTTTATTAGAAAGGAAATACTGAAAAAGGGGTGAATTAGTGTTTCACAAAAATTTTCCCAATTATGGATATCATTAACAAACTTATAACTTGCGTATGAAAGTAAATTGATTATGTTGAACAATAAATAAAACCATAAAATAATGCAACACATAACACCATATTTTGTTAACTAGGGAGACCTTGGCCAAGGGAAAATCCTAGTGGAGATGCTACCCACAAAATGATCCACTAATCAAAAGTATCTTGTCAAAGATATTGACCCTATTATGAGTCTATTACATATGTATAGTGTCTCGGTCCTTGTCAAAGGACTAGGCCTTGTTAGAAGCCTCAACCCTATTAGGATTTGTTATTACAATATTCACAAGTATGTAAGATGAACCCACTACCCAAAAATGCAATATACAATAATGTTTTTTTAATACAATAGATAAATTAAAAAACCTCTTTACTACTATTGATATATTTAATATCTGATTTTGTCTTTTGTTGCTCTTCACAAAACCTTGATCACAATTTTGCATTATTATGATCTTACATCAGAATTTGCATCTCAAACTTATAGCATACTTATCACACAAAGCCACACCTAACTTCTTATTCAAAAAAAAATCCTTTATATCCTATTAATACATAATAATCCACACTATCAGCCTTCGAACCAAAATATAAAATTAACTATTGTTATCTTAGGGTTAACATCTAGGATGTCATCTCTAATTAATCAAGTAATTATTTTGATTTAAAAAAATCCTTAATATAAAATATTAGATTCCATGTCTTTTACCCTATTCAGTCAGCTCAACACTATCACTATAAAATAGTAATATCTTCATTTGTACTGATTGTATAACCTTGCACACTTACATGCATGATCAACAGGCTCTACTCTGTCTATCAAAACTGTATCCTCATATTTTTTCTCACTTCACACTAAATATATGTTTCCATAATTGACAATATCATACTATCTAACCTAGCCAAATTGCCAATAATCTCTCCCTTTCTTACTGATCGCAATATATAAGAAAATTGGCAAAGTCCCAAAACTCAAAATTTTAAAACTTCAAAACTTGTAACACCAGTTACATGGCCATCACAAAATTTTCAAAATTTGTGGATCATCATTATTTATACCCATCTCTTCCTTATGTCTCCTAGTTACAATATAAATCCCCCTAATTATAATCCTTCACACTTTTAATATTTCTTCTTTCTTTATTACTCATCCTTACATGTATATACAAACATACAATTTTCCTTATATCTCTCCCCCTTTGACATCAATGACAACGGTGTCAAAAACTATGTATAAGTAAAAAATGTACTAATTCTTTTACCTTCATGATTGATGATTGGATATCCACAAGATGCAATCAGTAAAGTTGGTCTTCAAAATGGAAAACTTCATATCCCATTTGTTCTTTAATACATCTGATACGTTGAGCAGTGCATATGAAGAAATCTCTACTGTCTCCAAGTTAGTGTAGGAAAAAAATTTATAAGATGCCTTGGCTGATAGGTATTCCTCCAACTATCTTTATATAAGATCAATTTTTAGAGTAAGGTTCTCCCTTAACAGTGAAAATATTTTCAATATCCTTTCCTTCTTTAGCTCTAAAAGCCCAATTTCATCATGTATCTTGTTGATTATGCTTTCCAAGTTCACAATTTGAATTGTATGATTTTACAGTTCATTTACAAAATTCTTTAACTCTTCTAGTTTAACATTCAAGTCATCTAAAATATCCTTGATAAATGTGTATGAAACGGCACATTTACTGTACAATTATTTTCCTTCTACTAGACATCTCCTCAATTCCTTGATTTTCTCATCAAGACTTTTCAAATATCCTTTGATATTTTCATAGACTTTTCTGAATATTTATGCATCATATAGAGTTTGTACCTTTTTCATTGCCACTTCTTATAAATGTGTAAATTTGATATCAAAAGCCTTGATCACTATTTTTTCTCTATCTTGGGGTTCTGATTCAATCACTCTCTTTGATATGATGCTTTGTAATTTCTTTGTCACTTCTATTAATGAGATTTGAAGACTCTTTACCCTTTTGTTTTTCTCAATAGTCTTACTTAGTGATGATAAGAATTCAACTTGATCATGATCATCTTATTTATTTCTTGACAAAGCCACCAATGTAGATTCAAGTGGTGACCTAGAAGAACTAGGTTTACTTGCCTTTGTTTGCCTCTTGGCTTTTCTTCTTCTTCTTTATTTTTATTTCCTTCTTCCTTCTTTCTCTTCTTTTCTTCCTACTATATTTTTTTTTCTTCCTCCTCCATCTTCTTTTCTTCTTTCATCTCCTTTTCTTCTATTTTCCTTCTTTCTTCTTCTTTTTTTCCTTTTCTTTTGCTTCATTCTCTTTATTTTTCTCATCTGTCACTTTCTCTTCATCAGAGCTTGTATAACCTACCAAATTGTCAACATTTTCTCCATAATCCTTAAAAGGATCCTCTATGGTATCAACTATAATATTCATGTCATCTATCGGCATGGTGTCCACATCTATAGTTACATGTGTAGCTACTAATAATGATATTGTTGTTGCAGGTTTCTGATCCTTCATCATATGTATTATGGCTTGCTCAATCTCCTTATTTACTTCCTCATAGTTTCCTCTTGTGATCAATATTTCTCTTGTCTTGTGTTGACTTATGGAGGAGTAAATAGGATAAACAAGATACTAAGAGGGGGGTTAAATCAAAATCTTTAATAATTTATGCTTTTCACCAATTCATTCACAACTATCAATAACTTGTGCATGTAAAATTTATAATGTAAATATGTTGTAATGTATAAATATGATCAATCACATGCATGAAAATAAAACACATAACACAATATTTATTACCCAGAAATCCTCCAAGGTGAAGGTAAAACTAGGATGGGGATGACACTCACAAATCTTCACTACTACAATTATAAAGTTAACTAGTTAAGGTTACAATGTTTGACTGTAAAATATGATCTACCCTATGAGGAGTATGCCTTGTTAAAGGCTTAAGAGATTTTTAGGTATCACCTTGTTAGAGGATTTTACACTTACAGCTAAGTAAGGACTCTAGGATATTTACGTAGAACTATTAAGACCACTTGGTTAAGAGATTTACCCTAATTCAAGTTTGTTAAAATTGATTCAGTACCTAACTCTCAATTTTCTCTACAAGCTAATTTTGAGTCTTCTCCTTTCCAACTGATCCTCTCCTCTAATCTGATATCACTTTTCTTTCCCTTTTCACTTCACTACCATGACTAGTTCACTTGCTATGTTAGATAATAATAGAACCCTTCACTAACTTCTGATGTGTTCTCAAACCTTGTTTGCATGAATTAATATCTCGTCCTTTGCATACCATATGATATAGGTTAAGATCTATTGGAATTCTTTAGAATAACTAAGAGGGGGGGTGAATCAGTTATCAAAGGTCCAGATGTATAAATAAAAAATTTCATAGCTTGGTGAACCCATAAAACATTATTCATCATGTTTGCATCCATAAGATTATGCAATCACTTAAAACTTGTAGGTTGTTGTCAAATTATCTTGCAAAAATGTAAAGCATGAAACATAACTGATTCATCAACACACTTGACACAATGATTTAAATGGAAACCCATTTTGGGAAAAACCACCAGTAACATGCTACTCTTTTCACTCTTATAAAGAGATGCCCTGTGAAAGGCCAACCTTGTTAAAGGTTACAATACACATTGTTAAATGTGACCCTATTAAAGGATTTTAATCACCCTATTAAGAGTGAGCCTTGTTAGAAGACTTTAGACCATTCACTCGAAATGTCACCTAGCTAAAGGATTTACAAATGACTATTAGGTCAACCTTAATCCAAAGGATTTATCCTAGACTAATACAATTGTTAAAGAGTAACAGTAAAGCTTTGATCTGATACAACTTACAACTTCATTTTCAAATTACAGATCACTATTTAGTCCTTCATTTTGCTTGGCCTTCATACATTGCAACTCTGATAGCTCATTCACCCTTCAAGCATTCATACCTTTAAGCCTTCTTGCTTAACATGTCATTGCAGACTCTTCTCTTAGGTCACTTGATGAAGCAAAACCCTTGACTCCTTGTCTTCCTTAGGTTCTCACACATGACAACCTTGCTTCATGACTAGCCATTCCTATAAATAGGAAATTAACATCTCTTGCCACTCATTCTCCATCATCCAATTTAGGGTTAGGATGGATTAGGTAGAATACAATGAATCTATCCCACATTCCATATCTCTTCTAGAAACGTCTTCTAGAATCCTCTTTAAATTTTCCTAAAAATGGTTCACCTTAAATTCTATGCCACTAGCTCATCAACCTTATCTTCTACCTAGCTCACACAATCTGAGAAAAAAAATTTGTCAGCTCAGATCCATCAAATTCATGATCTTTTAAATTATGCATCAGCTTGACATTATCTAACTTCTGATGCTCATCACATATTGCATTACTCGACATCCACTGTGAAATTACTCAGCATGAACTAAAGTTTGCTCGTGCTCAGTGTCAACTAAACTTTACTCGGCATCCACTATTCTGCTTGGCATACACTAGAATATACTTTTACTTAGCTCCAACTAATCTTCTACTCAGTTTGCACTGACTTTTCTTGGCACCTACTATCCACTTGGTCAAGCTTGGCAAACAAACTTTGTGTAACTTGTTCTTCTAAAGTTTCTTAGTGTAACTAACCTCTGTAACCTTAAGTAGATTATTAATACATCATGTTATCATTATCTTAATTGATTCATGTACTTCATTACATAATCATAATCAACTCTTCCTCTAGGTGTTATTGTTACATCTTTTGATCAAATCCTCTTCATCAATCAAATAAGTGATAGTACTTGAATGTTATAAGCAATTATCTTAGCAGCAAATAGCAGGTTTGACATCAGTGACAAAACAATAATTGAAACACATAATCTTCTTCAACAATCTCCCTCTTTCAATCTAATCACAACAATCTCCCTCAACAATGATCCTTTTCAATCTGATCTCAATAATCTCCCTCTTTGACATTGATGTCAAACCAAACTAATCAACCAAATGGTAAACACCTTGTTCAACCAAATTGACTAGGTTAAAATAGTAAGACCAACAAAATACCAAAAAGAAAATAATTCCTTGTATTGAAATCTCTCCCTCTATTAGCAACTTTCATCTTTTGAATAGGTTACAAAACTCTTTCTTATAACTGCCTCTGAGTTTCTTCTTGTATCTCCCTCTTACTAGGTAGACATTAGAATTTCTCCCTCTTTCTTGCATAGTACTATCTCTCTCATCATACTTGTGTTTTCCTTGGATCAACAATTATCTCTCACAGTAATTATCATCATACTATTGATCAACAATATTATCTCCCTCTTTGAAAATAATCCCAAAGACTTGTCATCTATAAACATGATAGATATCAAAAAAATTAGTTTCTCTAGTTTCTCCCTCTGTCACCTTGCTTGTGACTAATTTGAAGTTTCAGCTCTTTGATTACTTTAGGTAGCTCCTAAAGTAAGTTCCACTAGATCAATGTGTAACATATGAAATTCAACTTACTTGATGCAGGGCACTCCTCTTGTTACTTAGATAGCCTTTGATAGGGGTATGACCCCTAGTTTACCTCTTAGATAATCATGAGCATCCTTAGGTAATGCTTTTGTGAAGATATCAGCAATTTGCTCTTTTGTGTTAACATATTCCATCTTCACCTCTTTATCTTGAACTAACTCTCACAAGTAATGATACTTGATTGCAATATGCTTATTCTTTGTGTGCATCACTGGATTCTTTGATATATTAATAAAACTTGTATTATCATAGTAAAGTGTTACTGGGTATGTGATCTCTTCTTTCATTCCTTCAAGTAGTTGTTTGATCCATACAATGTTTGTACAATGTACAACAATACTAGTAACATATTCAGCTTTAGTAGTAGATTGTGAGGTGCAATTTTTTTTCTTGCTAGTCCATGTAACTAGCCTCTTGCCTAAGAAAAATTCTCCTCCACCAACGCTCTTTCTGTCATCAATATTTCTAGCCCAACCAACATCAGTGTAGGCTCTTAATTCAAATTTCTCATTTTTCTTGTATAGTATAGACCAAACTCTAATGTTCCTTTCAGATATCTCATTATTCTTTTTATAGCCATTAAATGATTCTCCCTAGGATTGGTAGAGAATCTTGCAACTATCCCTACAGATAATGCAATGTCAAGTCTACTATGTACTACATATTGCAACTTGCCAATCATAGACCTATATAATGTTTGATTTGCCTCAGCTAAATCATCATTATTTAACAACTTACATCTTGTCGCCATAGGTGTACTTACTAGTTTGAAATCTTCCAATCCAAAAGTCTTCAATATTTCCTTGACATACTTTGACTGAGTGATGTATATACCATACTTCATCTAATATACTTACGAACCCACAAATAACTTGATCTCTCCAAACATAGAAATTTCAAATTCTTGCCTCATCTAATTTGCAAAATCCTTACATAAAGCATCTTGACCTCCAAATATGATATCATCAACTAAAATTTCAAATAACAAAATACCTTTGCCTTTATTTGTCTTCATGTACAGATTTTTTTTATCATTAGTCCTTTAAATCCAATCTTTACAAGATAATTATGAAGTCTCTTATACCATGCTCTTGGTGCTTGTATCAAACCATATAGAGCTTTGTGTAATCTACATACCATGTTCTTATTGTTTACATCAACAAAACCTTCTGGCTATTCTATGTAAACTTCTCCCTCTAATATGTCATTCAAAAATGCAGATTTAACATCCATTTGATAAACTTTGAAACCTTTGTATGCAGAATAAGCAAGTAGAGTTCTTACTACTTCCAACCTAGCAACAGGTGTGAATGCCTCTCTATAGTCAATTCCTTCTTCTTGTGCATATCCTTTGCAAATTAATCTTGATTTTTTCCTTGTGACTTCACCATTTTCATCTAATTTGTTTTTGAATACCCATTTGGTGCCAATCATATTTTTGTCTTCTGGTTTAAGAACAAAATTCCATGTTTTATTTTTCTCAATTTGTTCAATCTCTTCTTCCATGGCTTTACTCCAATCAACATCTTCTAATGCATCTCTTACTTATTTGGGCTCCTTCATGCTCAATAAACATGTATATTCTATTTCTTGTCATTGGTCTAGCATCTTTGTCTCCAATGATTTGAGCTATAGGATGATGTCTTTTGACATATTTGGACAATCTTGGTTTAGCTCTTATTTCTTCATTTTGTCTTCCAGCTTCAGAATCATTGTGTACTTCTCTATTGGGTAGTTCAACATTTCTTTCATGTACAACAATCTTAGAATCAGAATGTGCTCCCACTTTATTATGTAACTCAACATCTAAATCTAGCTTAGTTCCTAAATACAACTCGAAATTCATAGTATGTGACTCGGTAGTCACTGAAACTTGTTGTTAATTTGTGGTTTAATTTGCAACATCTTCTTCAGCAGGCATACCTTCATAAAAGTATACAAATGATTTGTATTCTTCTAGTTCTTTCATAGGTTCAGCCTCATACACTTTTGTATATTCATCAAAATTTACATTTGCACTTTCCACAACTTTTTTAGTGTTAGTATTTAAACACTTATAAGCTTTACTTCTTGTGGAATATCCTAGGAATATACCTTCCTCACTTTTTGCATCAAGTTTACCATTCCTAAAATCTTTAAGAATGTAACACTTACTTCCAAATACCTTAAAATGTTTTACATTGGGTGAGCATCCATACCATAGTTCAAAAGGTGTTGAATAAGTACCTTTCTTGACTTGCACATAGTTCAAGGTATGGACAGTTGTACTTATAGCTTCTCTCTAGTATTTCAAAGTAACAATATTCTATCATGATTGTTCTAGCATAGTCCATTATAGACCTATTCCTTCTTTCAGCTATTCCATTTTGTGGAGGGGTTCTAGGGGCAAATGTCTGTCTTTTGATTCCTCTATCATTACAGAACATCTCAAGCTCATTTGATGTGAATTGTCCTCCTCTGTCAGATCTCAAACATTTTAGACTTTTACATGTTTCCTTCTCAACTCTTGCTAAGTACCACTTAAATATTTGTTTTAGTTTGAGAAACATAACTGTCATCATTCTAGAATAGTCATCAACAAGTAGCATAATGTACTTATCTCCTTTGTAACTTTGCACATCAATTGGTCCACACAAGTCAATATGAACAATCTCTAGTATTCCTTTAGAGGTATAAGTTTTACTCTTAAAACTTGACTTTGTCATTTTTCCTAATTGACACTATTTGCACATTACATTATTAGGTTTCTTCAACATAGGCAAACCTCTAACTTTCTTCATGTTACTGATACTAACCAAGTTATCAAAATTAACATGATATAAGCTTTTGTGCCATAGCCATACATCGTCAAATTTTACAACTAGATAAGTAGCATCCTTTATATCGAGATAGAATAGATTATTTCTACTTTGATCACCCTTTCCAATCATTTTCCCATCAGTGTCATATATCTTAGCAATCTTGTTCTCAAACTCAACCTTACATCCCAAATTATTCAATTGTGACACACTCAAAAAATTATACTTAAGTCCTTCGACATAAGAAGCATTGTCACATAAAATCTTATCTATGAGCTTGATAGAACCTTTTTCTTTTACAAACATGGTGCATCATTACCAAATCTTACACTATTTCCATCATAACAATTCAAGTTAATGAACTTACTTTTGTCTCCAATCATGTGATGTGAACATCCACTATCAATGATCCATCTATCATTCTTGTTCACACAAGTCACAAGTGCAATTGCCTCATCTTCATCTGATTCATCCTTCATTGCAACATACACCACTTCATCATCATGTTCATCATAATCATCTCTTATATCTTGTTCAACAATATAGCAAGACTTCTTGCCTTTGTCTTTGTAGTCCTTACTATCTTCATCTCTTCTACTCTTGTACGTGTCACCACCTTTGTAGTTCTTCTTCTCTAGGAAGCTACCAACAACATGACCAACCTCATTGCAATTGAAACAAATCATAGGTAATTTTCCTTTGAACTTGCCTTTACCTTTGTGGAATTTTCTTGCTAGTAGTGCTTCTAGTTGCTCTACATCCTCCTCATTTGTATCACTATCACTGGACACATACTTCTTATTTTTCTTCTCATCAAGTTCCTTTAATGACACCTTAGCTTTGAAATCAAATTCAATCTTTTCATTTTTGTAATTATCAAAGTTAGATAGCTCAAAAGCAGTGAATCTACCTACCAGACCTTCAAGTGATAGTTTATTCCCTGGTATACATCTCAGTTCTTGAATTATAGAAACTCTAATACCATATACAAATAATAGTGTTTAAAAAAAAAATTTAATAGAGTATCATCATCTATATTACCAGTAGCTCCTCTCATTGCATTGACAACTTCTTTTATCCTTTCAACATATTGAGCAATATTCTCACCTTTTTCCATTCTCATATCATCAAAATTACCTCTGAGACTTTTAGCTTTGGCTCTTAGAAAATTTGCATCTCCTCCATAAATAGTGGTTAGGGCATCCCAAATTTTCCTTGCACTGTCAAGACCTTTGATATCATCAAATTCAGCATAACTTATGATAGAGGCAATCTCCAACATTGCCTTGTTGTGTTCTTTCTTCTTTTTCATATCCTCAGTAGTTGGGGCACCAGTAAGATCAACATGCTCAACAGTAATGGTAGATTGTGCATGATCTCCAAGACCTCCAAGGTGTAGCTTCATCAAACTTTTCCATGTAGGAAAGTTGTATCTATTAAGCTTGGGTACTTCCCTTTTAGACATCTTGATCTTTGTCATTCTAGTACCTTCAAACTAGTCCTCTTAAGCAGATGGCTCTGATACCAATTGTTGGAATTCTTTACAATAACTAAGAGGTGGGGGGGGAGAATCAGTTATCCAGGGTCCAAATATATAAATAAAACTTTCCATAGCTTAGTGAACCCATAAAAAACATTATTCATCATATTTGCATCCATAAGATTATGCAATCACTTAAGACTTGTAGGTTACTGTCAAGTCAATTTGCACAAATGTAAAGCATGAAACATAATAGATTTATCAACCCACTTGACACAATGATTTACGTGGAAACTCAATTTGGGAAACCCATGAATAACATGCTACTCTTTTCACTCTTTTGAAGTGATGCCCTCTAAAAGGCCAACCCTATTTAAGGTTACAATACACACTATTAAATGTAACCCTATTAAAGGATTTCAATCACCCTGTTAGGAGTGAGCCTTATTAGAGGACTTTAGACCATTCACTTGTAATTTAACTCAACTAAAGGATTTAGAAATGACTATTAGGTCAACCTTAATCCAAAGGATTTACCCTAGACTAATACAATTGTTAGAGAATAATAGTACAGTTTTGATCTGATACAACTTACAACTTCATTTGCAGATTACAGATCACTATTTTGACCTCCATTATGTTTGGCCTTCATACATTGTAGCTCTCATAGCTTGTTCACCCTTCAAACATTCATACCCTTAAGCCTTCTTGTTTAACATGCCATTGTAGACTCTTCTCTTAGGTCACTTGATGAAGCAAAACCCTTGACTCCTTGTCTTCCTTAGGTTCTCGCACATGACAACCTTGCTTCATGACCAACCATTCCTATAAATAGGAAATTAAGATCTTTTGTTGCTCATTCTCCATCATCTAATTTAGGGTTAGGATGGATTAGTTAGGATACAATGAATCTATCCCACATTCCATATCTCTTCTAGAAACTTCTCCTAGAATCCTCTTTGAATTTGCCTAAAAATGGTTCACCTTAAATATTGTGCCACCAACTCATCAACCTTATCTTCCACCTAGCTCACACAATCCAAGAAAACAAATTTGTCAACTCAAATCCATCAAATTCATGATCTTTTAAATAATGCAACAACTCAGTATTATCTAACTTTTGATGCTCAACACATACTATGTTGCTTGGCATCCACTGTGAAATTACTTGGCATGAACTAAAGTTTATTGGTGCTCGACATCCACTATTCTACTCAACATACACTAGAATATACTTTTACTTGACTCCAACTAATTTTTTTCTCAGCTTGCACTGACTTTTCTCGACACCTATTATCCACTCGGTCAAGCTTGGCAAACAAACTTTATGTAACTTGTTCTTCTAAACTTTCTTAGTGTAACCAACCTTTGTAACCTTAAGTTTATTATCAATACATCATGTTATCATTGTCTTAATTGATTCTTGTACTTCATTACAGAAACATTACTCAACCTTTCCTCTAGGTGTTATTGTTACATCTTTTGATCAAATCCTCTTCATCAGTCAAATAAGTGATAGTACTTGAATGTTATAAGCAATTGTCCTAGCAACAAATAGCAAGTTTGACATCAGTGACAAAACAATGATTGAAATGTGTAATCTTCTTCAACAATCTCCCTCAATAATGATCTTTTTCAATATGATCTCAACAAAGATCATCACTATTTAAATTAATTCATAAGTTGTTTTCTATATGGTTTCATGTTTTGTCTCTTCATCTTAATCGTAGAACACACAACATAGGGATATATGATCCACATCATGCAAATGTTTTGTAACAATCTCTATAAGTATTAAATGTTCTATAACAGCCTCTTCAAAACTCAAATATTCCTTCCAAGTTGACCTGATATTCACTTTGCCTCAAACTATGTTCTATTCCTAACTTTTATGTAAATTCAACATTGCTCATTCTTTACTTTTTCTAGATGCTCGACATTGTTGTTGCTTGTCTGTATTACCCTTATGATACTTGGAAAGTGGTGTGCTTGACACATACACAATATAACTTGGTACTTAGAATTTTCCTTATTGTCGATGACTTGCTCAGTCGCTGATGAGCTTGACTCTCATAGAAAATACTCTATGACCGAAAACTTACTCGATTCCTATAGAGCTTGGTACATACTCGCTTATGTACATGATTTGACCTATATAGATTAGCTCGATCGCAGTGATGACCATCTGACTCTGCCTTGCAAATGACTAAGTCATTAACACTAATAGACAACAATGGTTAGAGATACCAACAATCTCCCACTTTGACACTAGTGGAAAAAATACTTTTGTCATATTTACATGACTTTGGTATATTTACATCTATACAATACAATCTGATAAGTGAGCACTCCCCCTAAGTCTTATGAATTATACTAATGAATAAATAATTTTATTTACATCACATTCTCCTTATATTTCCCTCTGCTAACTCTATGACTCTATTTCCCCCTTATTTTTTAACACCATATGTCATTGTTTTTGCAGTTGAATAGATGGAAGTAATCCATATGTTTCAATGAATCCCTTATGAACTCTAGTAATCATGGACAATGCATGATCCCATGTGGTTCTTGCTACCTCCAAAATATGATTCTACAAATGAAGTCTTGTAGCCAAATAAATTAAACTATTAGCCACTGATAAATAGTGATCTTCGATGATAAGATCTTAGGCCATTTTTAGTTCTCTCTGCATGACCTCCAAATGAGGTATCATCATCACCTAAATAGAGATCAATTTGGATCTCATACTGTTGTTAGCTACCTAAAGTTTGACCAATGTGTCTTGAGAATTCAATAGATTATTGTACTGATCAATGCTTGACCCTATTGACTCTGAAATAATGTTATTGGATCTTCATCTCAGCCTAAATTGAACTTATCTGCGCCTGGGCATTGTGAGTAAATATTGGTACATCTAAAAAAATTGTGTACAAGTGTTGTACCCTCTAAATTAATTCAATCATAACCTGTGCTTTCTCTTGTAGTAGTACTTTCTTCTCAGCAATAGTCATGGAAACTTTGTCCACAACCTTGGTTTCAAATCTTCTTGCAGACCAATCCATGAGCTTCTTATTTGACTCCATATTTCCAGCATTTACTTGTTCAACTATATTTAATAGTTGGTTTATGATTGGTGCATCTTCTTCAAGATTTTGAATATCAAAAGAATCAACAAAAATATGCTTTACATCATGTAGTACCTATTTTTCCTTGTGCTCTCTTCTAATCTCTTCTTGTCTCTTTTTCTTCATCAAAATTTCGTATAGAGAAATAGTTTGTTCCAAGGTGAGATGTTCTAGATCCAATTGTGGCATCTCAATGATTTCATCCAAACTAACCTCAATATCTAGTGAAATGTCTTTTATTGCTTTCCTCTTTCTTCTCAGTGAAGGAGTGTTGTTTCTCAGTACTACTTTAGAAGTTGGTGAGGGGGTGTCACCATTTAGTCTTGTTTGTGCATGTGTGCTTGAAATAACAATACTTAGTTCAACTTTATTTGATTCTTTGTCTTCCTCAATATGAGGCATTGAAACAATATTATCATTTATGTTTGTTTCTCTGTCTTCACCTTTTGCTTCTATGTTTGTGACCCTTGACTACTCAACATCTAGAGTGTTAGGGGTGTCAACAGTACGAGGGGTATATTGTCTTGTGCACTCAACACACTTGACCTTTCTCCACTACTATAATCATCTTTAATGTTTACAATGTCTATCACTTCAATCTTTATTACTAACCCAAAAATGTTCTTCCATGGCAACTCACTTTGCTATCATACAACTTCCTCTTTATTTTGTAATACCAAAAACATTTTGTATTTAGAAAAAAATCTACTCCTATACTGTTCCAAAAATGTGTATCGTTGATCTTGTAACAAATTAGGCATAACTCTGACTAGTATGTCAATTTTTATCTATTTTTATACTACTTTAGCTTACCACCATCTTATCTCTAGTCTATCATAATGATCTTTGGGTATCTTCTTCTCTATTGCACTAGGAGCTAGCTTTTGATTTGAAATCATTTCTACCATAGCCTCTTCAACTTTATTTCTATCATTATTATCTCGTGTGTCATCTATGACATATCTATAACTAGATAAACCTATAGATCCTTTTAAGCTTTCACATACCTCATCAATAGTCTTTATCTACCTAATAGGTGGTCCTCTGACCAATCTCCTTCTTTTGGTTCTAGAGGAACTGGGTTTAGTAGTCTCTACTACTTTCTACTTTGTAGACTACTCGACACTAGCACTTTCCCTGGTCCTTGGCTTGCTTAGTGTTCGAGGTGTCACTATTGTCTTCTTTTGTATTTCTTGAGCCTTCTTGCTTGGTGGTATGACAACAACTAGGGATTTTCCCTTTTCACCTTCTTCTTCTTCTTCTTCTTCTTCTTCTTCTTCCTCATCACCACTATCTTGATCTTGATCTTCACCAAGACCTTGTGTAATTTACAATGGTTCCTTGTCCTTGCCTAAGGTGCCCAGCTTAGCTTCTAGGTATTTGATCATTTTCTTTCTTTTCTTCTCCTTGGAAGCTATCTTGATATTTACAGTTAGTTTTTCTTTTTCTTCCTCATATCTACCAAAAGGTTCAGCCTCAATGTATAACTCTTCCTTTAGTAGTGCCTCAATATTTGCATTTGCTATGTCACTATCTATCTCATAATCAAATCTTTCTAACTAAGTCATCCTAGGCTTAACTTCCTATACAAAAATGTTGTCTATATCAAAATTTTCTCCCAATTGGGTGATGTACTCATTGATTTACTTTGTCTTGGTTTGCCTTGCTCCCATACAACATTACTAATACTAGTAAAGTACTTCTAGATATAAAAGAAAATACAAAAAATGAGGGATCTAAACTTGTACTTTTCTTATTGATGAAAGAGTTTTTTGCAAGTTGTAACTTTTGTAGCTTACCAATATCATACTCATTATCTTTCATCACAATCTTCCACACTTGATCAATGACCATAAAAGACACTATTCAATCTACTTAATTGATATAATTTGTGAAATATAAATCTCACTAACAAATAATTTAAGGGATCAGAGGTGTTTGCAATAGATAGACCACATCCATTCCACTCAGCTCCTATATTAGCCTCAATTCCTTCATGGTTCAAACATCGCATGGTTTTCTTTCTATCTAGGGTTGGATAACTTGCAACCTTGTGTATCATTTTCTGTGTGATCTCCATTGGTCCATTCTGCAACTAATACTTCATGTCATGAATTCTGCTCAAGATAACCATAATCCACATAATCTTGAAATTTCTTGGGAACTCTAGGGCACGAGTTAACCCTTTCCTCTCAATAATTTGGAATTCCTCCTTCAAGATTCATTCATTATTGTAATGCCCTGCCCGAAGATCCTTGGAAAAAGGATAAATAAAAGCCGAGATATTTTTTTTGAAAAAATAAATATGGATGCACACAAAAATCAACATACAAGGATCACAAAGATTGCAAAAAAAGACTAAACAAACATCCAAACACCAACAAATCTCCAAGTGCCACTATTGACCAAAAACACCAAAGCTATGGAGGTCTCAACCACATTCAAATTTGAAACATCTTGGATTTGAAAGGTCAAACACTAGGGTTCAAGAACTTTGTAGAGGGTATCCCAATCACCTCTCAAAACCCTTTGTTCAAGTAAAAAAGGGCCTATTAGTTGCTCGAGTAGGTTTCCCACAAACCCAAGCAACATTTCCAAATAGCCTGGGTGATACTTTACCAGTATCATACAACATTTCTCTAATGGCCATGCGATACTTTTAGGGTTTGGGTGAGACTTATTAAGGTCA
This sequence comes from Cupressus sempervirens, assembly GCA_028749045.1. Classification (NCBI taxonomy): domain Eukaryota; kingdom Viridiplantae; phylum Streptophyta; class Pinopsida; order Cupressales; family Cupressaceae; genus Cupressus; species Cupressus sempervirens. The sequence continues at coordinate 449,711,841 of CM053786.1, forward strand.
TGTGATACTTTACCAGTATCATATGACAGTTCTCCAAAAGGTGTGTGATACTTTCTAGTATCATATGATGGAATTCCTTTAGATGTATGATACTTTCTAGTATCGTACAATAATTTCCTTTGGATGTGCAATACTTTTCGGTATTGCCCAATGTTGAAGCACTATCACCCAAGAATGCAAGGATCATTACGATGAACAAACAAAGAGATAGAATAGAGAGTTATAACCTCTACACTGGAGAGTACCGAATCCATAAATCAAGGCTTGGACACTCGAATACAAGAGTAGAAAGATGGAAAAATAACTAACCATCTAAACCATAGTAGTATATGAAAACCTGTGGAATGCAACATCGCAATGGACAAAAACAACTAAACTCTTGTGTGGTTCCACCCAACCATAATAACATAATGAGACCTCAAAAATCCTAGCCATCCCTCGCGTGTAACATCCCAAACTTTTGACTAGATAGTCAAAGTTGTCTTATGAGGGCATCACTAATACAACATAATAAAATCATAAGAAAAAGAAAATCTAACATGTTAAACCAATAAAATAATAGATATTCCAAATAAGTGAATCACATCATTTAACCATATATTAACATCATAATAAAGGAATGCATGAAATAAACTAACATCATCTAAACATGATATCCAAGCATTCCAATAAAAGCATAAATCACAAGGAAACATACTCTGGAAACCCGAAATACCAAGTGAAACATCAAGCACCGGTCACACTGGAATAATAGACCATCTTTGTACACCTATCCCCAACTGTGGTATAGGTAGTTACGCCTCACAAACACATGAAACTTGTAAGTCCACTCCTATCATGTTGATGGAGATAATGATCCAACCACAAACACACATAAAGCAAACATCCATGGCTAACACTCACACTAGACAGTAAAGATGACTATAACCAGATGATGTGACAATGCAAGTGGATCAGGTCTTGGTCAGACACTTTATGGGTCACTATGTAGGGGCTCACTGGAGGTAAGTAGCTTGGCCTCGAGTAGCCCAAGCTAGTGTTGGTAGCTCAACTTCCTTGGGACGAAACACAATATTGTGTCCTCAGACTTAATTGGGTGCTCACTTAATATTTTATTATCTTAAATTTATTACCCAGGTAATTTATTTAGGTATCACTTAATTAGAACTTCTTCATGCCAAACCTATGGGAGAATAGTTACCAAGTTGTGAGAGAGAAGCCCCCTCCATGCTATCCTACATACCCATACTCATTACATGGTGAGTGCCCGTAGGCATGCATATTCCCAACCCAACCCCAAATGAACCTAACTCTACCAAAATACAACTGGGAGTTTGAGCTTTGCAAGCACCTGACAAATGCATGGGTATGTGCTCATGTGTGGTGCACCACCATCATGAAGATCATAAAATAAGGGTTGGATGAGAACACAAGCAAAATAGCACTCAACTGAATATAAGCTCAGGAGTACGGATGCAACATGCATCCCAATGCAACATAAAAGTGCAATAGAGGTCTAACTGGCATCCTATGGATAATGCAAGTCCAAGACCAACATCGTGCCAAGAAAACTTGAGAAAATTGGGTGGCACACAAATCGAGGTTAACACCTCCCAAAAACCAACGTTGACAAAAATCAACGTAAATAAAACCCATTCACCCCAAAGATAAATAAGCCACAAAAATCCAATAAAATTTGGGTTTGAACACTGTATACAAAAATGGCTAGCATAATAGTGTGAAGCCCCAAACCCTCATCCCAAAAATTGGAAAAACGTTCATACCTGACCAAACAGGTAGAATTAACAATCAGAAATGGAGGGAAAAACTAGTTCTCAACCTCCTAACATATAGATACCAGAAACGGAAGTAGAAATAGCGTTAAAACCTTAAAATAGGAGATCCCTACCTAATAACCAAAAGCGCAAAAATGGGAATCAATCAAATAAAATAAATAACCTGCAAAAGCTGCTAAAAGTCATAGCAATCTAAGGTCTCCCCAATTTGATCCAATGAGCCTGACCTCACAAAGATCCCAATCTCATAGATCTTGTAGCAAACAAAAATGCAATCCTCTAGAAGAAGATTTGGAAAAAAGCTCTCAATTTTCTTATTTCCAAAAGTGAGGAGTGAGGAATATAATTCCTTTTTGGATACTTATTCACTTTTTGAGTGAATAATGGATTAGGGAAAATAATGAATTCATCTAGTTAAACCCTAATTTGACCCAAAAAAATAGGTTATTGCAAGTAATTGGAATTCATCTATGACAAAGTTGTTGGGAATCAAAATTAATTAAAATAAAGCCTAAAAATCCCTTAAACCAAAATTACATAATTCCTTAAAAACTTTCAGGACAAATGCGAACCTCTAAATGCATGGACATGCCCATAGGTCTAATCACATAATGCAAATGAGTCTAGATTTAATGAATCACTAAAAGGTTTTAATTTAAACAATTAAACAAGAAATGTCGACCATACAAGGATGACATTGGCTAGATATGAACAGCTGAATCACTAACTCCATGTGCCACTACCAAGGATATAAATCATGTACAAATATTTGTAGTATGACCAAGATTTCCACAGTGATAGCATGTTGGTTTGTCCTTTGACTTTGCATTCATTAGTTCTTCATTCCTGGATGATTCTCCTTTATTAGTACATGAATGTCCTGACCCATCAAAACAACTTGATGATTTGATAAGTTCTTCAAAGTACTTCATTGCCTCCTTTGGTTTGTTGAATATTTCCTTGGATTCCTTCTCGGCTTTTAGTTCATTCTTTAGCATGACCTATGATTTGAGATTTGCAATTTCTACATCCTTGTGATTCAATTCCTAATTTGCAAGCATGAGTTGGTCCATCATGTCCAATTGAGAATTAGTGAGCTTTTGCACATCTAATATCCTTTCTTCAAGTCTGGTAGCCATTACCCTTTTGTCTTCTTTAGCCATAGTCTTGTCTTCTTAAACTTTCTTTCTTTGTTTCGTCATTTCACATAGTCTTATTGATTGGATTTCATGTTCTCTTTTTAGTGCTCTCACTTCTTCATTCAATAGTTTGTTCTTGTCAAGTATATCAATAAATGCTTTGTCACTTGGATTGCTTGGTTCAAATAGTCCTTCAACCTCAACTTCTTTGTAGGATTATTTTTTTAAAATCTAGATGGCAATTTGATTTTTACGTTTTAGGGAATCTTTTAGATCTTGTCTTGCTTTCTCAAGTTTTTGTAGTATGAGTTGGATGTCAATGACCTGATTGTCAATAACCTTGTCCAATTTATAAGCCTCCATCTCTAAGATCTAATCTTTGAGTTGTTAAGCTTCTCTCAAAGAACTAGTGCTCTCATACCAATTTTTGATTTATGGAGGAGTAAACAAGGTAAATAAGATACTGAGAGGGGGGGTAAATCAAAATATTTAACAATTTATACTTTTCACCAGTTCATTCACACCTATCAATAATTTGTGCATGTAAAATTTATAATGTAAATCTATTGTAACATATAAATACGACCAATCACATGCATGAAAATAAAACACATAACATAATATTTGTTACCTAGAACCCTCCAAGGTGAAGGTAAAACTAAGGTGGAGATGACACCCACAAATCTTCACTACTACAGTAATAAATTTAACTAGTTAAGATTACAATGTTTGACCATAAAATATTATTTGCCATGTGAGGAGTATGCCATGTTAAAGGCTTAAGAGACTATTAGGTCTCAACTTGTTAGAGGATTTTACAGTTATAGTTAAATATGGACTCTGTTAGGATATTTACATAGATTTGTTAAGACCACTCAATTAAGAGAGTTACCCTGATTCAAGTCTATTAAAACTAATTAAGTGTCTTACTCTCATTTTGCTCTATAAGCTAATTTCAATTCTTCTCCTTGCTAATTGATCCTCTCCTCTAATCTGATATCACTTGTCTTTCCCTTTTCACTTCACTGCCATGACTAGGCCACTTGCTCTATTAGATGATAATAGAACCCTTCACTGACTTCTGATATATTCTCAAACCTTCTTATTTTCATGCATTAATCTCTCTGCCTTTACATACCTTACTTCACATACCATATGATCTAGTTTAAGATCATCGCTATTTATAGTGATTCATAAGCCATTTTCTAGATGGTTCCATGTTTTTTCTCTACAACATGGGTATTTATGACCCACATCATGTATATATTTTGTAACAATCTCTATAAGTATTAAATGTTCTATAACAATCTCTTCAAAACTCAAATATTCCTTCCAAGTTGGTTTGATATTCATTTTGCCTTAAAATCTATTCCATTCCTTAATTTTATGTAAACCTACATTGCTCAGTCTTTCTTATTTCCTGATGCTCAACATTGTTGTTGCTTAGTTTGTATTACCCTTCTGATGCTCAACAAGTGTTGTTCTCAACACACACTATATAACTCGATACTTGAAATTTTCTCAATTGTCGATGACTTGCTCGGTCACTAATGAGCTCAACTAGCATAGAAAATACTCTATGACAAAAAATTTGTTTGGCTCCTATAGAGCTTGGTACATACTCACTTATGTACGTGACTCGACCTATATAGAGTAGCTCGATTGTAGTGATGACTGTCTAACTCTGCCTTATAAATGACTAAGTGGTTGACACTAATAGACAATAATGATTAGAGATACCAATAGTCTTGTTCCTTAGATAAGGTTGAAGACTCTTCAACATATATCCCAAATGCTCTTCATTGTCTAATGCATATAACTTTATGATCATATTCTCTTTAATCTTTATCTCTTCTTTCTATACTCTATTCTTTTTATTAACTAGTCTATCATATAGATTTTAGGAATATGTCCTTGTATGTCACCAAAATTCCTTTTAGACAATATCATATGTCTTATTACTATATTTTCTAATTGAAAATTTTCAAGATTATTATACAATTCATAAAACTTGTTCAACTAGACAGAATTACCATCATTAATTATTGCATTGTTCAATCTTTCCATCTTAGGCTTCCATGTCTTCCTTCTTTTGCTTGCACTTTTTGGCTGGTTTTTCTCTTTCTGTCCATGTTCAATTTCTCTAGGGGCATCAATATTTCCACTCATATTCTTCTTCTCTTCAGAGGTCATCAAAACTTGATACCTTTTAACAGGGCCAATTGTCATTTGTTTTACTCTCTTCTAGAAAATTTCCTCTTAACCTCCACAAAACTTACCTCTTCTTCTTCTTATTCTTGACTTATTATTTAATGAATTGGCTAACTTATGGAATTATTGGTGTAACTTTCGATTGTACCTATGAAACTATTGCATAGGGTATAGTTGATGCTTTAGCCAGTGATTTTGCTATAGTTATACCTTCTGTTAAAGGATTTATTGGTGAGGGTTTTGTTGTTGCTAGTGGAGTTACAAACATTATACCTCCATGTCCATTTTTTCTTATACCTTCCACTATTTTCCTTACTATTGAAGATTCTTCAGATGTCATATACATGTCTCCTCCATGATCTTTTTCATGGTTGCCTCTAGCTTCTTCTTAGCAGGATTATCAAGCTTTGTTTGATAATTCAGTTGCATTAACTCGTCATAGATGCCAAGTCTATCAAACTCTTCACCTCTATTAGAATTAAGAATAAGTTCCACATATCCTTCAATCTATGTTTCTACAACTTCATACCCAAGAGGTTCAACATATATAATTCTGGGTTCAACTACTTCTATGTATGTGAAATTGGTGTCAACCATAAAAAAACTCATTCTTATATTTGTTGACTAAAGATGGTGATATTTTGTATATCTACTTCATCTTAGTTTGGAATGTCTTCATTATCAGGTCTGTGTTGCTCTCAATCTTCTCAATAGGGTGTCTCTTGTACAAATGTGTTATTTTCTCCATAATATTCTTATCATTTTTCATCAACTCAAATATAGGCATGAATGGTAATCTCTATATCAGGTACAAGAACATGTAATTAATTAATAATTAGAGCCTGAACTAACTATTTCTTACTTTCTTTATCCTCTTCAAGTTTTCAACTAACTGTGCTCTCAATATTTCACACAAGTTCACTTTGGCTTTCTCAACACATGTCATATAGGTTGCATGGATGAAACCTATTGCCATATCATCTTCCCTATAATTTGAAAATATCTTTGATGCCATGATTCTACTGACAAACCTTACATCATGTTGTTTGATATTTCTTAACACAATTCCTCTTCCATTATATTTAGACTTGGTGCTTTCTAGCACAATTTTCTTTACATTCTTCTCGTTAACAGGTGTATAACCTTCATTACTTAGAACAATGACTTCATGAATAAGGTTAGCTAAAATTTCTATCATATTTTCACCTAACAAAAACTTTCTATCATGAATTCTACTCAATATGATCTTGGTCCTTTCTTCATTATAAAAATCATGGGAAAATAAGTACTTGACTAGGTCATCATTTTCTAGGTATTCATATACATCTTTGAAACTCATGTCTTGATTGTATACGAAGTCAAATTATTTAACTATGTTTCCTTCTCCTATAAATTCATACTTTCTCCTAGTATAGCTTCCAATATCTTCTAAATACATAATTCTATCTGGAATTATCAAAAATGCAATTTAGGGATCATCTTCCAAGGATTTAATAGGGATTATCTTCATCTTAGGTTTATGTTAATCCTCAACACTTTGAATTAAATATTTATCCATTTCTATAGTAAATACTGAACTTAATTTTATAAATTCAACCTTTAAAAATCTGATGCAGGAGCATCTTGGGTCTTGGAGCAATCTTGCATCAACCAAAACCATTTCTTTACTAGTATATTGTTTGTGAAATAGCATTACTATTGGAGCTGTATTTTTTGTTTTATGTGTTCCTGTTGTGGGTCATGTAACTAATTATCATTAATTATTCAAAGGCTAATAATTTCATGGATTAAAGAGGGTCTAGATTACTATTGTTAATTAAAGGTGCAAGTCCTAATTCATTATGAGTTGGGATATATGGCCATTTTCCTAATGCATCAATTTTCTTCCAATTTTTGCATCAGATTTCTACGCATGACTTTCATGATGTATGAAAAATTATCCTTATTGAATTAGTATTTGCACACTTAATGGTTTTTAGAGGACCTAAAGTACTACCTTTAGTCAAGTAAACAGGTTCCAATTCAATTGGAGTTATGAGATATCACTATTTTCCTCATACATCGATTTTCGAGTAGTTTTCACGAAAACAAGTGGAGTTTTCTATCTTGTAATATTTTGGATGATGAAATGGGATCTAGTTAAGATAGGAAAATATTCTTGGGTCAAGTGTGGACCTAAATATAACTTGTTATTGAGTTTTGTTCATATTTTCTATAGTTTTGGTTTACTCTTCCAAGGTGGAACTGTAATGTAATTAAATGCCTGACTAGCCTACTTGTGGCTTAGCTAGCCATATAAGGTGGTTGGATTGTTATAGAAATCATTATGGGGGATCATGTGATATTATGTAGAAGATACTAGAGAAGAAGGCCATATGTGAGCTTGGACTTGATTTCATAATTCTTGTATATGGTCGTAACTCGGAAGGCCTTGCAACCTAGTATGTTTGAATTTCTTTTATGAAAGTTAATTGATTGCATCATATGGTTGCATGGAATATGGTCTTTGATTCTCTTTTGTTTATTTAATTTGTATGTTTCTTCCATTTGTAACTCTAAGTAGGGGATTTTTGTAGGTTTACATTAGACTTATTCCTCTTCAATCTGCTCATCCCTACATCAGGTGGTATCAGATCAGAGTTCTTTCTTATGGATTGGATTGTGGAGAAACTTATCGGATTGGTTGTAGGTGGCAAATCTAAAACCCAACCTATAACTTGTAGAAGGTTGTGGTCTTGTGGGAACTATTGTCAAGATGGTTCATGGTAGATGAAATGTTAATACTGCTATAATGGACATGTTGAGACTGATTATAACTAGACTTGAAGCTATAGAGGCAACCCAAAGAAGAGGTGTACATCTTGAAGATGTTAGTGATGATGAAGAGGTAACACCTAATCCTAAACTATACCTAAAGCTGAACAAGATGAAGAAAGACTTTTGAGAGTTTTATCTAAAGCTAATTCCATACCTACTATAGAAGTTTCTCACTATGATGGAAGACTAAGAGACTAATGCATTGTTGGATTGGATCTTTAAGATGGAAAAATATTTTGAGTATGAAGGTACTTCTTATAATAAGAAGGTTAAGATTGTAGTCACAAAGTTGAAAGGTCATGCATCTCTTTGGTGGGATCATTTGCAAACTGACAGACAAAAGAGAGGAAAAGAAAAGATCAAGACATGGATAAAGATGCTTGAAAAGATGATGAAGAAGTTTTTCCATAGACTACTAGGTTAGTTTGTTAAGAAAATTGCATAATTTGAGACAAAAGGACATGAGTGTGAAGAATATACTGAAGAATTCTACAATATGGATATTAGATTTGGACATGTTGATGATGAAGTTGAGAAAGTGGCTAGATACCTAAATGGCCTAAGAGTATCAATTCAAGATGAGATTAGCTATGTTAAGATGGATAGTGGGGAAGAGGCATATCAATTTGCTTTGAAATTTGAAGAATGGTTGTTAAAGGGACATGATCAAAGGTAGAGAGGAGGAGTTGACAGATTTCAAAGAAGCAGAGGTAGAACCTATGGAGAAAGTAGCAGATCTGATGGCACAATGCAAGATAAAGGATGGAAAGATGAACCTACTAAAAGAGGTAATTACTCTAGAGGTAGCTATACTAGTTACTCTAGGAATAATAATAGTGGAAAAATAGAAAAGAGATCTTTGTTTAAAGGTACTTGTTACAAATGTGGTGAAGGAGGATATCGGGCCTTTGAATGTACTAACTCTGGAAAGAAGATTGTAGGTAATAGCAGAAATAATTTAACCTATGAAGAAGTTATTGAAACACCTAATGAACCTAAAAATGGTGAGAACATAATGTTAAGAAGGATTTTATGGAATGAAGAAGTTGATGAGGAACCTATTTTGAGAAGAAATTTGTTTAAAACCATATGTAAGATTACTAGAAAATGTTGCAAAGTAATCATTGATAGTGGAAGTTCAGACAATTTGGCATTTGAAGAGGTGGTTAACAAATTGCAGTTGTAGAGATTGAGACATCCTAAGCCTTACCATGTTGCTTGGATCTAGAAGGAGCATAATTACTTATAAGTGAATGTGTGATATTATGCCTATGGATTGTTGTCATATTCTTTTGGGTAGAACTTGGTAGTATGATAGAAAAAAATTGCATGGTGGTAGATTGAATCAGTATGCTATTTGGGTGGAAGGAAAGAAACAAATATTGTTGCCTTTGGTAGAAAAGTTTGATGAAAGTCACTATACTATAGGCATAGTATGTTTGGTAGAGGGTAAGAAGTTTGCATACGAAATGAAAGAACAAAATGTTTTTTATGCTTTGATTCCTACAAATACTGAGGAATAAGATAAATTAGAACATGCACTTGAGATTGAACCTTTGTTGACTAAATTTCATGACATCATTTCTGATAATGTACCTAATGATTTTCCTCCTATAAGAAGTATAAGTCATTGTATGGATTTGATACCTAGAGCTAGTCTGCCTAATAAAGCACTATAGAGGTTGACATTCGAAGAAAATATTGAGCTAAATAGGCAAGTGCAAGAATTGCTAGAGAGAGGTCCAATCAGAGAAAGTTTGAGTCATTGTGCAGTACCTATTGTGTTAGCACCTAAAAAGAATGGAGAATGTGCACTAATTCTAGAGCTATAAACAAGATAATCGTGAAGTCCATATTTCCATTGCCTGGGATGGATGACATAATGGATAGTTTGAGTGTAGCAAGGTATTTTACAAAGATTGATTTGAAAAGTGGTTATCATCATACCAGAATTAGAGAAGGAGATGAATGGAAAACTACTTTTAAGACTAATGAAGGATTGTATGAATGGTTGGTTATGCCATTTCGTTTGACTAATGCACCTAGTACTTTCATGAGGCTAATGAACGAAGTTCTAAAGAAATTTTTGGGAAAATTTGTGATTGTATAGCTGGATGACATTTTGAGATTTAGTAAGAGTAAGGAAGAACATCTTGAGCATATCAGAAAAGTATTGAAGAAATTGAAGGAAGAAATGTTCATTCATGAAAGAATAAATTGTATACCTTGGTTTTGTAATTTTAGGTAATGGACTAAAGATGGACCTCGAAAAGGTGAGAGTTATTCTTGATTGGCCTACACCAGAAAATGTTGGAGAGGTAAGATCATTTCATGGATTGGCAAGTTTTTATAGAAAGTTTATCAAAAAATTTAGTTCTATTTGTAATGTTATGGCTAAAACTATGAGAGGAGATAAAAAGGATTTCGAATGGACAATGGAGCACAAATAAGTTTTGAAACATCAAAACAAAAGATTGCAAAATTGCCCACACTTGCTTTGCCTGATTTTATTAAAGTTTTTCAAGTTGAATGTGATGCTAGTAGAAGTGCAATTGGAGTTGTTTTGAGTCAAGAAGGAAGACCTATAACTTTCTTTAGTGAGAATTTGAATGATGCTAAGAGAAAATATTCAATTTATGATCAATAATTCTATTTTATTGTTCAAGGTTTAAAGAAATAGAGACATTATTTAATGCCTAAATATTTTGTGTTGTATACTGACCATAAAGCTTTGCAATATCTAAGAAGTCAACATAAGTTGAATCAGAGACATATGAAGTGGGTTGAGTTTTTGCAGAATTTTTCCTTTTCATTGAAGCATAACAGTGGATAGTTGAATAAAATTGTTGATTCCTTGAGCCGAAAAAGAAATTTGTTGATAGAGATGAGAGTTGAGGTATTTGGTTTTGATGATTTGAAGAATTTATAGGAGATTGATCTTAATTTTGTAGAACCTTGGAAAGATTGTAAAGAACAAATAGTAAGTGATAAGTGGACTGATTAATTCATTCAAGAAGACATGTTGTTTAAAAAAAATTAATTATGCATACCTAGAGGATCTATGAGAGAAAACATAATGAAGGAGAAACATAGTGGTGGACTTGCTAGACATTTTGGGATTGATAAGATAGTGAAACTGCTTTCAGAGAGATACTTTTGGCTACAAATTCATAAGGATGTACAAATAAAGGTAAGAAGTTGCTAAATTTGTCAAACAACAAAAGGAACTAGTTAGAATATGGAATTGTATTCACCTTTGCTTGCACTTGATAAGCCTTGGGAAGATATCAATATGGACTTTGTTCTTTGATTACCTATAACTCGAAGGGGTAATGATTCTATCTTTGTTGTGGTTGATAGATTTTCAAAGATGGCTCATTTCATACCTTGTAAAAAAACATTTGATGCTTTACATGTAGCTAAATTATTCTTCAAGGAAGTGGTAATATTGCATGGTTTGTTGAAATTTATTGTTTCAGATAGAGATACTAAGTTTACTGGTTATTTTTGGAAAACACTCTAGAAGAAGCTAAATACAAAATTGAACTTTAGTTCTACATTTCGCCCTCAGATAGATGGACAAACTAAAGTTGTGAACAGAAGCTTCGGTAACTTGTTGAGATGTTTGTTTGGGGATAAGCCTTCTAATTGGGATTTGGTTTTGGCACAAGCAGAGTTTGCACGTAATAATTCTATGAATAGAAGCACTAAGAAAACACCATTTGAGATTGTTACTAGATTTCATCCTAAGGGAACTACAGAATTGAGAGACTTGAGCATGGAAATAAATAGGAGTGTTGAGACTGAAGAATTTGTTGATTTCATGAGGAAACTACATCAAGAAGTCAAAGATAGCTTGAATGACAGTAATCTGGTATATAAGGAAAGAATGGATCAGAAAAGAAGACATAAATCTTTTGAAGTTGGTGATGAAGTAATGGTTTACTTGAAGAAGAATAGATTTCCAGTTGGAACCTCTAGAAAGCTAAAAATGAAGAAGTTCAGGCCTTGTAAAACTTTGAAGAAGTTTGAAAGTGGTAATGCTTTTGAGATTGAATTACTAGAGGATATGGATATTTCACCTATATTCAACATTGCAGACATATATGAGTACCATGAATCAAAACATGAAGTAGCTAATAAACTATATTATCTTAAGAAGAAAGTTGAAGGGATTGAAAGAGTTTTGGGTACCAGGATAAGCAAGAGTACCAAAGGAAAAGACTACATTGAATACCTAGTTCAGTGGAAAGACAAGCCAATTGAAGATAGTTCTTGAATTACACAAGCTAAGTTGGATCTTTATGATTCAAGTTAGAATATATGAGTAGTGCTTGATGTGGATATCAGTTCTTATTTAACCCCAGGTGTCTAATGTAGGAGCATCTTGGGTCTTGGAGCAATCTTGCATCAACCAAAACCATTTCTTTACTAGTTTGTTGTTTGTGAAGTAGCATTGCTATTGGAGCTATATTTTTCTATTTTTTGCATGCCTATTGAGAGTCATGTAACTAATTATCCTTAATGATTTAGAGATTGAGAATTTTAGGGATTGAAGAGGGCCTAGATTACTATCATTAATTAAAGGTGTAAGTCCTAATTCATTATGAGTTGGGAGATATGGCCATTTTCCTAATGCGTCAATTTTTTGCCAGTTTTTGCATCATGTTTCTACGTATGACTTTTGTGATGCATGAAAAATTATCCTTAATAAATCAGCCTTTAAACACTTAAGGTTTTTTAGAGGACCTAAAGTACTACCTTTAATTAAGTGCACAAGTTCCAATTCAATTAGAGTTAGGAGATATTGTTGTTTTCCTCAGACATCAATTTTCAGGCAATTTTCACAAAAACATGTGGAGTTTTATGTCTTGTGTAGTTTTGGAGGATGAAATGGGATCTAGTTAAGTTAGGGACATGTTCTTGGGTCATGTGTGGACCTAAATATAAGTTGGTATTGAGTTTTTTTCATATTTTCTATAGTTTTGGTTTACTCTTCCAAGGTGGACCTATAATGTAATTAAATGCCTGACTAGCCGACTTGTGGCTTAGCTGGCTATATAAGGAGCTTGGATTGTTGTAGAAATCATTATGGGAGATCATGTGAGACTATTTAGAAGATAGATCATGAGAATTTCCTAGACAAGAAGGCAAGATGAGAGCTTGGACTTGATTTCATTATTCTCTATATATGGCCACAACTCGGAAGGCCTCACAGTTGGGTATGTTTGGATTTCTTTTACGAAATTTACTTGATTGCAACATATGGTTGCATGGAATTTGGTCTCTGGTTCACGATTTTTTATTTAATTTATATTTTTCTTACATGTGTGACTCTAAACACAATGTGTTTGTAGGTTTAAGTTGGACTTATTCCTCTTAAATCTACCCATCCCTATGTTAAAATTTATAAAATACCTCAATTTCATGGAAATAGGGTTTATTAATGAATTTACTTCAAATTTTCCTTGATAACCTTTTATTCTCTCTTAATTTCCTTTTAAACTACTCACACATTAAAATGATACTCTTAAATATGTTTTAGACCCTTAATCCTTTTCTTTTACCTACTTCATTAATTGTGCAAGTACGCAATAAAGAAAAAGTTATTTCTATCTATCAGAGAACTTCTTTTACTTTGTGCACTCACATATGGACTCTAAATGATATGTGCTCTTGACCATAGCTTCCTCACATTATTTTCTACCTCTAATTAACTTCACAAGTCTTAGTTCCTAATCTAAGGTTTTTTATAGTAATCTTATGTTGATTCAATCATGTTAAATGATGAAATAGTTTGCTCAATTAGACTATGATTGGTAGGAGACTATAATTGACCTCAATTTGTTCTCAGATGCTTCACTTGACTGAATGTCCAACACAACATATGAACTTGTTGGTTCCTTAGCTTTGACAAATGATTCATCAAGGTTTCCTACAATATCTTTCACATTTTCTTTTTGATTGTTACTATTATTCTCATTTCTTCTATTGTTGTTCATATTCCTTCTAGGATTTGGGTTTCTCATTTTATTCCTCATGTTTATAGGCATCCTTTATTAGCATGAATGTTGATGGTATTCCTTTAGGGAGTATCCTAAGCATTGGTAGAGCATGTGGGATATTGTTAGCATGATTGGTATGTTGCATTCGTGACTGTGTTTGTCATTAACGTTAACATAGCGATGTTTCTATGAAGACTGGCAAAATAACAGACATAGAGCGAGGTCATACAGACATAGTATTGAATATCATGTGAAGCGTAGTTAAGGATGTGTTCTACATTATGTCTTGATGACGTGGTTAAGTGTGCATCAAGAAAATTGAAGATATGGTTAATTTGTAGAGAGTAGTATATAAACAAAGTTCTTGAGAAGCAATTTCTAATGAATGGATTGTATCTTCTAACAAAGATAGAATCATGATATGGGAGGTTAGACTATGATAGAAGGCAATCTAATGATGATGTCAAGGAGTGTGCGAGGTCTAAGGTCACACGTGTGAGAAGTTGTAAAGACTGTGACCTGACAGTGTTTTGTAATTGTAGAATAATTAATTATCTTAATGACGTCCTATTATAATTGTATGGGAAAGCCTCAAGGATGAGTCAAAAAATTGTTTGAAGGTCATGGTATAAAGGAAGGTTATTTTTATTTTGGAAAAGTGTGAATTAGATGTGTATGAAGTGTGAAGTGTGCAAAAAAGAGCAAAATATTTAGTAAATGTGAGTAAGAAATCCAAGGGATTATTAGATGCAAAGTTGGTGATCTGGTATCAAGATCAGAAGAGGAAGTCTAGTTGATAAGGATGAGGAAGTACATGTATAGTTTATTTTATTATTCTATAAGGAATAATGTGGAGACTAGTTGGATAGTGAGTTTGGTGGTCTTGCCCCTAAAGCTATTTGGACAGTGGGTCCATCTACCTTCTACAACTCCTAATAGGGTTGCGAAACTCCTAATAGGGTTGGAATCTCCTAACTGGAATTCAAAGTCTCCTAATAGGGAATGATATATTGAATATGTTTATTGACTCCTAAAAAGGTCCATCCTCTAACAAGGAACATTAATATTAGTACATCATTTTATAGGTACCATCCCCATAAGGTTTTTTCATCTGATCAAGGGTTTCCCTAGTTAATATTTCTAGTGTTATAAGTATCTTGTTATGGTTGTTGGTTATATTGCTTGCATGCATAAGGATTAATAAAATTGATAATTGTTATAATAATTGTATAACTAATTCACCCCCTAACCCTCTTAGTTATATTGGTGGAATTTACTTTCTAACAATTGCTATCAGAGCATCAGGTCCTTGAAGAGAAAGCTTAATAGGCAAGTCTCTTCAAAAAAGAAATTCCTAAATTTGATGGAGCTAACTATGACAACTAGAAGGAAAAGTGGGAGACTCATTTGTTATGTATGAGTCTAGGATACTAGCTTTTGACAAAGAGTAACAAATCTATTATGGAAGAAAGCAAGCTTGAGGAATGCAGTGAAGCTGAAAGAGATATGCTTATGTGCAATATGTGAACCACATAATCATTACTATTAGCTCTTCCTAAAAATGAATATAGTTAGGTAAAATCTCTAAAGAAATCTCATAAGATTTGGAAATCTTTATAATCTACTTTTGAAGGAGATAAACATGCAAAAAGAGCAAGATTACAGAATTAGATATGTTTGTTTCAAGATGCTAAAATGATGGAAGATGAATATGTGAGAAGCTAAATATAGGTAAAATATCTGAGATTGTTGCAAGAATTAAGTCTTGTGAAGGATTTGAAGAGGGAGATGAGATTGTTTGAAAGATTCTGAGAACATTAAGACCATCATTTAAGCAAGTAGCATAGATGACTAAACTTTTGATTCCCTACAGTAAGAAGTTCACCAGGGAAACTTTTCTTAGAAGATTAGAAGCTACAGAATCAAGTTTGAGGCAATTTGGAAAATTGACCATAGTGGAAACAAATTTTAGTGTATTAAGTGTTTGTCCTTCTTTTACAAGAAGTGCAAGCACAAATGGAGACTGTGCTAGTAACAACAGATCTAATTCTGAAGAAGATAGGAAAATTGAAGAAGGAATCACCATGCTTGTGAGAAGAGAACCAGATGGTAAGAAATTTTTTAAATGTTGGACTTGCAATGAATTTGGTCATTATGCTTCTAAGTTTCCTAAAAGAGAGAAAAAGTATAAGAGAAATTTTAAGCCTAGAAGAACCAGAGATTATTTGTATGCAAATGAAGATGATGAATTTGAGGAAAGAATTCAAAGTGAAAGTGATGATGAATTGGGATTTGTGGCCATAAAAGAAGAGACTTCTAAAATTTAAATCAAAGGAGAAAAAGTCCTAGTTTCTCAAGTTGAAAAGAAATATGATTGGATTATAGATAGTGGATGTTCACATCATATGACTAGTGATATGAACACGTTTTTTAAGTTAAAAAATCATGATGTAGGAATTGTTAGAGTTGGTAACAATGTAGCCTATCACATCACAGGGATAGGATCTATCACTCTTGATGGAAATCCTAACACTGATGATGTTTATTTTGTTGATGGATTAAAGCATAACTTGTTGAGTGTTGGACAATTGGTTGATAAAGGTTATCAGTTGCAGTTCACAGAGAAGACTTTTATTATCAAAGATAAGGATGGTAAGTTGATTGCAACAGGAACAAGATCCAAAGGTAATGTGTTTCAATTGAACCCTACTAAGATTATTTGTTTGGTTGCAAAAGTGGATGAAAGTTGGCTATGGCATGGAAGGTTTTGTCATATAAGCTTTGATAATATTGTGAAGGGTAGTAGTACATTTACAATTAGATATTTACCTAAGATTATGAAGCCTAATAATGTTTAATTGTTTGCAAAGAATGTATCATGGCTAAGTAGAAGAAGGTTTCATTTCCCAACAAGAAGTTCACTACCACAGAGAAGTTAAAGATTGTTCATACAGACCTGAGTGGTCCTACTAGAACAAGAAGATTCTATGGATAAAGGTACATTATGATTTTTATCGATGAGTTTCACCAGAATGATGTGGGTAACATTTCTTAAGGAAAAGTTTGAAGCATTTGAAAAGTTTAAGATATTTAAGAATAGAGTTGAAAATGAATATGGTGTAAAGATCAAATGTTTGAGATTAGATAGAGGTGGAGAGTTTACTTCTAGAGAGTTTAGCATGTTTTGTGAAGAAAGTAGAATTAAGAGACATATGCCAGCACCCAAAACTCTTGTGCAAAATGGGATAGCAGAATGAAGAATAGATCTATATCAAAGGAAGCAAGAGCAATGATGTTTGAGAATGAGGTATCAAAGACATTTGGAGAGAAGTATTCAATGTAGTAATATACACCATGAATAGAGTGCATATGAGAAAAGGTACAAAGAAAACTCCTTATGAACTATGTTTTGGACATGCACCATCAGTAAAGAATTTCATAATATTTGGAAGCAAGTGTTACATAAAGAGTGATGATGATATTGGTAAGTTAGATCCAAGGAGTGATGAAGGTATGTTACTTGGTTATTCATTGAAAAGAAAAGCTTATAGATATTTTAATCAGAGAACTAAGACAATTGTTGAAATTACAAATATAAAGATAATGAAAAGTTGGGAGTTAAAGAGAGAATACTAGATTATACTTCTGGTGATGAGGAAGATAATTCTATGCATGTTAAAGAAAATATAGACTTTTTCTTCAATACTAACAATGATTTGCAAAATGATGTGTAAATTTTTGAGCAAAGAGGAGAACAGAGATTAGGACCAAGAGAAGAGACAAGAGTTGAGGTAACAACTCCTACACCAAATAGGAATTTGGCAAAGAATCACCCCACTGAACAGATTGTGGTAGAAAAAATAAAGGAGCAATGACAAAAAATAGAGTACATGAGGAATTATGCTTAC
Organism: Cupressus sempervirens; assembly: GCA_028749045.1. Classification (NCBI taxonomy): domain Eukaryota; kingdom Viridiplantae; phylum Streptophyta; class Pinopsida; order Cupressales; family Cupressaceae; genus Cupressus; species Cupressus sempervirens. The sequence goes on from CM053786.1 coordinate 449,729,717, forward strand.
TTTCTCAAGTTGAACCTAAAAGTGTAGATGAGACATGCAAAGATGATCATTGGATTCAAGAAATGAAGGAAGAAATAGATTAGATTGTGAAGAATAATACATGGGAATTGGTTCCTAGACCTAAAGACAAGAATGTTATAGGAACTAAATGGGTATTTAAAAACAAGATGAATGAACAAGGTGAAGTTGTGCAGAAAAAAACTATATTGGTGTACAAAGGATATTCACAACAAGATGGTATAGATTATGAAGAAACATATGCCCCTATAGCTAGAATGGAAGGAATAAGGATGTTCTTGGCTTATGTAGCAAGAAAGAAGTTCAAAGTATAATAGATGGATGCTAAATCAACATCTCTTAATAGAGAACTTGAAGAAGAAGTCTACATTGAGCACCTTGAAAGATTTCCTTTGACAAAAGAAAAGGACATGCTTCACAGATTGAAGAAAGCATTGTATGGTCTAAAGCAAGCACCTAGAACTTGGCATGCAAGATTGGATAAGTATTTTGTGCAAGATTGGATAAGTATTTTACAAAACTTGGATTTGCTAAAGGTACGATATATAATAACTTATTTATGAAAGAAATCAAGAATGGTTTGTTGATTATTGTGATATTTGTTGATGACATAATCTTTGGAGCTAATGATGAAGCAAGTGATAAGTTTGTTGATGAAATGAAGAATGAATTTGAGATGAGTATGATTGGTGAGATGAAGTTTTTCCTAGGTTTACAGATTGTGCAAAATAGAGATGGTATTTTCATATCACAAGCTAAGTACTTGAAATATATCTTGAAAAGAATTGCTTTGGAAATTTGTAAGCCTGTTGGTACACCTATGATAACTGGTCACAAGTTATCTAGCAAAGATGAGACACCTACAATTGAGTAGAAGAAGTATAGATCTATGATTGGAAGTTTGCAATATCTGACTCACACCAGACCAAATATATAAAATGTGGTTGGGACAGTAGTAAGATTTCAAGTTGATCCTAAGGAATCACATTATACAACAATAAATAGGCTTCTTACATTCAATATCTCTATGACCAAAACCATGACAATTACAACAATAACGAGAAAGGGGTTTAAATGACTTACTTGTATAGTCCCTTTTTATATGACCAAATTCATTGCATGCATTACATCTACCTTTGAATCTGTTTCTCACTTCTTTAGGTAATTCAACTTGCTCGGGATGCTTTGGTACATCTCCAAATTGATTAGGTCACTCAACCTTGTTATGATTTAATTCTTGGTTCTTAGGTTATTGGATCTCAAGATTTGTTTCTTTAGTTTCTTTAAACTTCTTAGATGACTTTTCTCCAAGTTATCCAAGACCCGTCTTATCATAAGAAGTTCTTTATATAAAATCTATTCATCAAGATTTTCACTACTAGAATACAACTTCTCAAGATGTAGCTTAGACTGGGTTAATTCTCCTTTCACAATTGTATTCTACTTCTCAAGTTCTACATACTTTAATTTTGTAGTTTCAAGCTTAGACATTACTTTGGTAAGGTTAGATCTCATATCTGCATTTTCAGATTTCAAATTTGACTCAATTTTACTATCATCATCCTTCGAGCTCAAGTTTATATTTGTAATCTTTAGTTCATGCTTTAGGATCTCATTATCTTTCTTCAATCTTGAAACTTCATTGCTATCCTTGATTTAATCTTTAGGCTCTTTCTTGGACTTAAGATAATCTATCTTGTCTTTCAATTTCTCAATCTAGTCTTTTGCTTTTTCATACTTGTCTTTCAAAGTATGTCTGTCTTTAGTGAGTATGTTAATTTTCTCAAGAGCTTCTTCAAGATTCTTCTACAACTGATCCATATCCATAGAGATCTGACTCAAGTTGTTGGGCCTTCTCCAAGCAACTATGCTATGGTACTGATTGTTAGAAATATGAAATACTAGGGGGGGAGGGTGAATCAGTATTTCAAAAACTTTTGCCCAATTATGGATATCATTAACAAACTTATAACTTGCATATGAAAGTAAATTTCTTACGTTGAATAGTAAACACGACCATAAAATTATGCAACGCATAACACCATATTGTTTTAACTAGGAAAACCTTGGCCAAAGGAAAATCCCAGTGGGGATCGTACCCACAAAATGATCCACTAATCAAAAGTATCTTGTGAAAGATATGGACTATGTTAAGAGTCTATTACATTTGTATAGTGTCTCGGTCCTTGTTAAAAGCCTCAACCCTATTAGGAGTTGTTATTATAATATTCACAAGTATGCAAGATGAGGCCATTGCCAAAATATGCAATCTAAAATAATGTTTCTCAATACAAGAGATAAATACAAAAACCTCTTTATTACTGTTGATATCTTTAATATTTGATTTTGCCCTCTGCTGCTCTTCACAAAAACTTGATCACAAATTCACATTGTTAGGATCTTACATTAGAATTCACATCTCAAACATATAGCATACTCATCACACAAAGCCACACTTAACTTCACATTTACAACTTTTCCTTTATACTTGTTAATGCATAATAATCTGCACTGTCAGCCTTCATACCAAAATACAAGATTAACTCTTGCTAACTTAGGGTTAACATCGATGATGTCATCCCTAATTAATTGAGTAATTATTTTGATAAAAAAATAATTATTTAATATAAAATATTAGATTTCATGTCTTTTACCCTGTTTAGTCGGCTCAACAATATCACTATAAAGTAGTACATATTTGTTTATACTAATTATACAACCTTGCACACTTGCACACATGACCAACAAACTCTACTCTATCTATTCTTAAGGTTGCATCAGGTTGATCATCTCTCAATGAAGCTTGCAAATGAAATCTTTACCTCTTCTGATAGGAAAACTGAGTAACACTAGATAATTTTCTAAGTTTATTTGCCAAAACTATATCCTTACATATTGCTCACCTCATGTTGAATATATGTTGCCATAAATGACAACACCATATTGTTTAACCTAGCCAAATAGCCAACACAACCCACTATTTTGAGCTTAAATCCCCTCCACATAGGATAGCATACTACTTTAGGATGCTCCTACATTAGACACCCTAGGTGCAAAGAAAGATGTTTTCAATAGCTGGAAGAACATCTTTCAAGGTTCAACACATAAACCCCAAACTAGTTCTTCACATACATGTCCTCCACTACATCAGCTTGCACACCGTTTCCTTTGTTCCACTTCTGTAACTCATTTTTTGTAATAGACAATAGTTCTCTCTGATTCTTCACATCCATTCTCAGGGCATCATGATAATATCTACCCCTTTTAGAATACTTCACCTTAACTCAACTACCAAAACTCAGGTTTCTCCTTCCAAGCTTTGCATTTTGCAAAGGAATTAGGGAATGCTTTTGGCCATCCTCTCAATAATAAACACAATCATGCGCTACCCTACAATCATACTACCAAGTTCTACCAAGTAATATGTGACAACTACTCATGTCCATAATATCACACAACACGTGATCAACATATTATCCAATCTGAAGATTAACAAGACATTGCTCCTTCACTTCCAAAGCATGTTCATCTTGTAACCAACTGATCCTACAAGGACAAGGATGTCTCACTCATTTTAAACCAAGTATCTGAATCATCTCATCAACAACTAGGTTATCAACACTACCACCATCCAAAATTACATTCTAGAATTTACCTCCAAACATGTAATGAGTCATGAACAAATTCCTTCTTTGACAAGGTTCGAGTATCTTCTTATTAAGAAACACTCTTTGAATCAACAAATTATCTTCCTCATGCTTATTTACTAAATCCACATTCTCATTCATCACATCAACTCTTTTATCACTAGCCTTCTTGTTAGTATCCAGACATTCAAACACTCTATGTCCTTCTTTACCACATTTGAAACAATAACCTTTAATGCAACCTTACCTGCTCTCCTCCTTTGCTCAACACTTTTTGGTTCATCTTCAACAATCTGTTTATCCTTCTCAGAGTGTTCCTTCCTTTCCTTATCTCTATAATTACCTTGATATCTTCTCTTCAACTTCTCTTATGCCCTTAGAGAATATTGATAAGCATCCTCAATGAAGCAACATTCAACATACCAATCTCATCCTAATATTTATTATTAGACCATTAATATATCTAGCCACCTTTTCTTTAGAAATTTCTCCATGTCTAGACCGAATGGTCAACTTGTACAACTTCTCTATATAATCTCATAGAAGAATCCTTTTGCTTCAGATATTGTAACATCTTAAACAACTCAAGTTCATAATCAAAAGGAATGAACTTAGCCTTCAATTTTATCACCATCAATCTCCATGAAGTGATCTTCATTTCACCTTCTTCTTCTCTATCTCTTTGTAATCACTTGCACCATAAAGCAACATGTCCTTTCAGCTTAGTTTGTGCCAATCCCACTCTGAGTGGATCTCCAATATCCTCTAACTCAAAGTAGTCTTCTAGATCAGCAATCTAATTAATTAGGTCTTCAGGATTCAAAGTACCCAAGAAATTAGAAATATTGATTTAATGCTTCATCTTCAATTGAGCTCGAGATCTATCCAATTGACCAATTTTGTCTTCCACATGTCCCTCCATGTGATTAGTTATGCCCTCATTACTAGATCCAATGGCTTCAAAGTCTTCAACAACTTCCTCATAACCTTCCTCACTACCCACATTCCTCGGTACACCAAAAATAGCTCTCATAATCTCAACAACCATATCATTCTTCATCAGCTCTATCTCAGATCTAAAATCTGATTTAATCTTCTCTGTAATCCTCGGCTCCACAATATCATAGAGATCTGCAATTGGCCCAGGTTCCAATCTTCTCGGAGGCATCTTCTAAGATCTTCACAAACCCAAAGCAAGAAATCCGCATAATAAACTTCCCTCTAATACCACTTGATGCAATACAAGGCGAGATAATCCCCATAGGAAATGTCCTAGCCCCTAGCAAGTAACCACACAATGGAATATAAATAATAACATTGAGATTTATATCTAAAACAATGCAAATTCACATAATAGAATCATAAGATTTACATCCAAAATGCCCGATTGTAAGGCCTTCTAGATTATGGCAAAATAAAAAGCAATTACAATAACAATTCTGTAAGACCTCATAATATATAAACTTCTATCTAGCCTAGACCCACAATTTGGTCAAAAAACCTAAGAAGAATCTAAACTTGTGCTCACAAGCCACCAATCAACCTTCTTATTTCCTAGCCCACACTTAGCTACAAGCTCTGCTAAATTTCACTTCTCTCAGCTACTCCATGTTGAACTCCATCACAAATAATGATCCAAGACATCACAAGACCCCCTACTTATACTAACCCAAGTCATAGGTCACCCTATAAAATTACATTAAATAAACACTCACATATTAAACAAACCCTCAAGCCACAAGTTGGCTTGGCAACAAACATTAAATACATGAAATAACTAAATACTTTGGAAAAGCCCCAAGTTTACAATGCATACCTAACTCAAAAGACCACATAAGAGTACACACACTTAGACATAGGTCCATGTGCCATCGAACAATCCAACTTTAAGAGCACACATGCCAACTCTCGTAGATTGAAGCTCATGAAAATAATATCCAAGATTTTCTAGTCAACCAGGAACACATTACCAACAATCACCAAAATGCTTCTAACTCCAAGATGATAACTCCAATATTTATGTACACTTAGGACAAGGTACCCCTATGTACCTCGAACTTATCCCTAACTGCAAAAACTGTCAATCCACCATTTTGAGCTCAAAGCCCTTGCATACAGGATTGCAAACCAACCCATGATTCTCTTGCATTAGATGGATTGGAACACTCAAAACTAAAAGGCATTACCCATCAAAAATTACATACTTGTCAATAGGATTGTCCTCATACAAAGACATGTCTTGAATGTTCATACCCTTCTAGGTTGATCATGCTATGATAAGGGAATACTGGTGCATTAGTAGATAATATTTAATTTAACTCTCAAACAAAGTGAAGAGGAAATGCACTTCAACAAGGAATTCTCATGACCATATTATCATTGTTAACAAGAATAGTACAATTCAATATATAAAATGAACAAAATTGCAAGTCTAAAAGCAATTGCAATGACCATTGTTGCAATCGCTTTTCTTGTGTCATGGAATTATTAACAAGGGTAGAGGTTTGGAATTTCATGAAGTTTTATGGCCACATCATTATTTTTTCCAATGTGTCCAAAAAAGCCCAGGAAATATGCAAGATTGATGCTTGCACACTAAGTCGTTATTAGTGCACTTAAGTGGCATCACATAATTTCTTGTCTTTTAGATCTAAGGAATACATTTCATTGAATGAAGTAAATCAAGGTCATTAAAAACTTTTAAGACTAAACTATTGGTGTTGTATTATTCAAAATATTGAACTTACGGATTTTTTTGTAGGGCATGTATATATATATATATATATATATATATATATATATATATATATATATATATACATAATTTCTTGTCTTTTAGATCTAAGGAATACATTTCATTGAATGAAGTAAATCAAGGTCATTAAAAACTTTTAAGACTAAACTATTGGTGTTGTATTATTCAAAATATTGAACTTACGGATTTTTTTGTAGGGCATGTATATATATATATATATATATATATATATATACATTGTGCATGTACATTTTGACATGATGTGTAGCTTAGGGTTAGAGGATATAAGCTTAGTTGAAGATGGTGTCGATTTCAAATCTAGGTTCACATATTGATTGAGATGGAATTTGAATCCTAGTACTAGATAGGGCGATGGATCCATCATTTCAATGAACCAACATACTTACCTATCCCATCTGTCCTAGCACCTTAGAATTGAAGGACCTAGCATCCCTTTTTACGAATCTATTTCTTATCGATAGGATGTGCCAAAACTCTGCTAGAACACACTAGAATATACCAAAACTTTGTTGGAGTTCACTAAATGAATATATGAATGATATGGAATGAGTGTATTGCATAGATGGGCCAGGGGGTTGCATTTGTGTTGTAACTTAGTTCTGACAAGAAGTTATCTTGAAAATATTGGTATCAAATAGGACAAGGGCTACATTGTTCTTAGGGCATAATTGATGGTGTTTTTGGACAATTTTTTTATGGTCTCAAGGAGTACATTTACTATTTTTGCACAAATTTTCTTTCAATCCTAGATAAGGATGGGGTGATTGCATAAGAGGAAGGTAAATTTTTGGGCTTGGAGTGCATGACTATCGTTGTGATAATAAAAAAGGCATGGACAAGAAGAAGAAGATGAATAAATAACATAATCCAAAAATAATAGACATAGAAACTAAAAAACTCCAAATAAGTTAAATACTAGTTAAGATGGAATTGGAAAATCCTACTAGATCTAAGTGATATGTGGGCTTGCAGCCTTGAGTGCCTCATAAGAGAATTTGAGAGCTTTCATGCTGAGACCTTTCACACTGGACATGTTCGACTATGAGAATGATTTTATGGTTTGTCTTTTTTTATGTATTGCCTAAGACCGTCAAAATTTTGATGGTCTGAGAAAATGAAGTTGGAATTCTACCGAAATTGGGGGTAACTGCAAAAAAAAATACCAGTTTCACAAAATGTGCCCCCTTTGTTAGAAATTTTCGTCAGAAAACTAAGCCAAATGTAGTATTGACATGACTACAAACCTTCACTCGCTAAACATTTCTTTACTTTTGTGGGATACTTTCTGCAACTGAAATAGTTCCATCCATTATATTACCATCCCACATTCAACATCAAGTCTACATCTATATTGCTCTATCTATAAACATGATTAACTTTGGATTACACAAAACTTCTAAGCACAATCTTGCTTTCTTCCATTATACTCTTTTAAGATTTGTTATTTATTTATTTGATGACCATTATTCTCACTAGGAATATGCTTAAATTTTTATTACCACATCTTTGAACTTCAATACTAGTTTTGTAACCCTTGAGCAGCTCACCCAAGTTATTCTTGGTTATAAATAATAATAAATAAAAATTTAACTTTGCTTTTTAAATCTATCTTTTAGTTGAATACTAAATAAATGCAACTAATGAAGGAGTCACGAAGAACGCGTTTTGGACTGACTGTAACAAAGTGCCATTAACAAACCCTAGCTCGTTGACCAGTCAGAAATCTACAGATGGAAAGCTGGACACCGCTTATCTCTTGGCCATGGCTAAGGATAACAACGAATTGATGCACCTCAAGGCGGAGGCTAGAAAAACGGCGGGAGTTCCTTCTGATGGTGGGGCTTTCTCATCCGCTCAGGGGGACAATGTAAACGCAAATATTGATACGGGTGTTATTGCAGCAAGTAAAGAAGATCATGAACAGGACAAAGACAATAGCCGGGTGGAAGATGTGATGGACGCAGGTCAAACCCACCACGCCGAAGGCGACAAAACTATGGAGGAGCCGACAAATGAAGGTAAAACCCTAGAGTATGTACTTCCTGATGATGTGCTCGAATCTATTGAAGATTGCCGTATAGATCTGTGATTCTGTTCTTTTTGAAGGGCATTCCTGCTGAAAGTGATTTCTTTAAATGGGCAAAGTTAAATTGGGAAAGCAAGGGGTGGGAAATTGAAGCCATGAGAGGGTTGGGTAAGGGTTACATTTCTTGCAAATTTAAATTTGCTGGTGCTTCTCAAGCAGTTCTTCAATATGGGACATGGGTAATATGTGGACAGATTTGTTATTTACAGGCTTGGACCTTAGATTTTCATCCCGAAGGCCATTCTAGATCAAAATACCCAATGTGGATTGAGTTACCATTCCTTAATCTAGCCTTCAGACCTTTTTTGAAAAATATAGTGGCCCAGCTTGGGAGAGTTATCTGGTGCAAAAACAATGCTGATAAGTTTTCTAGCCTACGAGTACATCCAAGGGCTTGTGTTGAGATAGATTTGAATAACCAGTTGCTAGAAACTATTAAGCTCGTTGGGCCAGGCTTTGAGTTTTCTCGACTAGTAGTCTACCTTAATAAACCCAATGCCTGTTTTTTCTGTAAACAGGAGGGACACTTGATAAGAGACTACCCAGCCCGTAAAAGTAGAGTTAGTCTCTCCAAGGCCATAGCTCCAACCTCAAACCCTGAGTTACAATCTTCTCAACCTTTGGTAAGGTCAACTATAACTGCCCAGCTAAATCAATCCAATCAGACTGCTAGTGAATTAGAGAGCCTAAATGACAATGCTACATCACCTACCTATAAAGAGGCAATAATGATAGATAGTTGGAGGATGATTAGGAAAAGAAAAGACCATCCTGGGTCTGCTACTACACCTAATACAAGGTCTTCACCTTTTCATAATCATTCTTCACCATCAACCAGAGCCAATGTCAAGAATAAGGAAACAGCCCTGTCTAGTCCTTCCACAAGGCATAGATCTCCTTCTCCTTCAAAGATAACCAACTCTGCTCAATCTGGAAGACATCGATCAAGGTCTCCTAGCCCTAAGATTAAGGATCAAGAGTATTCTGAGAAGTCTATTGTGCATGCAAACCGTTTTGATGTATTGCCACAGGAGGATGACTCTTCTACCTTAGTCTAACTATGAATTTTAAAACTGTGTCTTGGAATGTTAGAGGGTTATCCCTCTCACACCGCAAATTTGAGGTTAAGAAAACCATTGTTAAATGGAAACCTGATGTTGTTTTCTTACAAGAGGTCAAGTTAAGTGGCCCCCGTCTTGCAGCTTCATTACTCAATGTTTGGAGAGAGGGAACTTTCTTCTATACATCGCATAGTGAAGGTGGGTGGGGGGGGGGGGGGGGGCAGTCTTGGGGTTGGCTTCTTGGATCAATAGGTTTGTCATTGATAGAGGGGAGAACCCTGCACATAACTGTGTGTGGGTCCTCTCTTTTATCAATGGCCGACCTATTAGTTTTTGTTCAATTTATGCCCCGAATAGTGCTAAAGAAAGATGTGACTCATGGGATTGGTTGTCTAATAATTTACCTCAGGTTGACTGGGTTTTTGGAGGTGATTTTAATATGGTTGAACATCACTCAGATCGCAGTTGGTCCAACTGTGTAAAACTTAGCAATGATGAGTTTGATAAATGGCTTTTTTGTCGCAACATTGTTGGGGTCATAGATCCAATCAGTAAAAAATATTCCAGTCATCATCAAAATTGGTTTACTTGGACTAACTGCAGGATTGGAGCTGAACGGAAACTTAGCAGATTAGATAGATTCTACATCTCCCCAAACTTTCAACTCGTTGAAGGTCACATGGGTAACTTGGTTACTGTAGATTATTCTACCACTCTTTTGGATCACTTTCCTATTGTTTCCATCATTACTAAGGGGAATTTGAAAGTGGCCGAATCACAACTACCATTTAAATTTAACACCTCCCATCTAAAAATTCCATCCTGTGTTGATGTTTTGGTTGGGCTATGGAAATCTTTTCCCAAGCCGAAAGAAGGAGAGTCCTATAGAGTGTGGTGGCATTTAGCTATCTCTAAATGTGCTGAGTTTTTGCGTGCATTTGGCAGAAGATTAGCATGGCAGCAGAAAAGGAAAGAGAAATCTCTACAGGGAAAACTTGAACTACAACAAAAATTGTTGCATTCTGATCCAAGCAATGTAGTTATACAATCTTCCATAGCTTCCATTGAAACTCAACTTCGTAAGCTTGACTATTATAGAGGGCAAGGAGCCAAAATCAGAGCTAGATTACACTGGTTTAAAGAAGGCAATACAGGTTCTAAATACTTCTTTCAATATCTAAATTATAAGCATAAAAAGGAATTTATTGGGCCTATATTCGATGAGGATGGTCAAGTGCATTCTCATCCAGCAGACATCCAAAAATTATTTCAGAGTTTTTATGAAAAACTTTTCAGGGAAGAGAAGCATATGTGGGATGTGCATTTGGCTTTAGAAGATATCCTTGAAGATGTTATCCCGAGGAAGGTGGACCCAGATTATGGTCATTATATTGATCGCAACCTTTCTGTTGAGGACTTAGAACATGCTATTTTTTGAATGACTCGTAACAAGAGTCCTGGGATTGATGGATTATCAATTGAGTTCTATCAAACCTTATGGGAGCATATTAAGGAAGACTTCTATTATGTGTACCTTGAAGCTATCAAAGAAGGATCCTTGGGTCCAGAGATTAATGGAGGCTTGATTAAGCTTTTGCCTAAAGGGAAAAATATAGACTTCATATCCGGTTGGCGCCCCATCACATTGCTGAACACATCTTACAAAATTATTGCAAAAGCTTTGGCATCTAGGATTAAACCAATGACCCAAATGATAGTTCGACCTGAACAAACAAGGTTTCTTCATGGCAGATTCACATTGGATAATCTTATGTTAGCATGGGAGGCATGTGATTGGGCTCGACAATCAGGACAAAATGCGTTGCTAGTTAAGTTGGACTTTGATAAAGCTTATGACAGAATGTGGTGGGCCTTTATTATAAGGATGCTGCAGTTGTTGGGGCTTGGGCCCAATATTTGTAGGCATGTTAAGACGTTATTCAGTGATGCTAATGCTCAGTTAAGGGTCAATAATTCATTGTCTGAGCCATTTCCTTTACAACGCTCTATAAGGCAAGGATGTCCATTGTCTCTGTTCTTGTATGTTTTAGTTGCAGATGCTCTTGGATATCTTTTGCATAAATACAACCAAATGGGTCTTATTAAGGGCATATCTATTCCCAATAATTCAGTGGTAATCAATTCTCATTTTGCTGATGACAACCTGTTGTTTCTTCAGAACTCGAAGTCTAAAATTGAACATGTGATGGAGGTGCTGGACCTGTATTGTTCTGTGTCAAGCTCTCAACTTGCACAACACAAAATAGAGTTCTTGATGATTCAGTCTGATCCTGTACCTCCTTGGATTCCTAATCAATGGAAGATTATTAAACATGGACAAATTACCCGTTACCTCGGTATTCCCTTTGGTTTGGGGGTCACTCTTCGTGACATGTGGAGCTGGTTCCTTACTAAATTGAAGAACAAACTCTTTAATTGGGGCAATAAATATCTTTCCTTAGCGGGGAAAATACAGGTGATTAATCGAATCTTTTTAGCTTCACATGTGTATTATTCTTCTTGCTGGATGCCATCTAACAAATGTTACGATGATCTTACTAAGCTTATCTGCCAATTCTTGTGGGCTAAGTGGGATGGCAAGACAGGTTTTAGGGCTGCCTTATGGCTTTATTGTATTCAGCCTAAACAAAGAGTTGGATTGGGAATATTAGATCCTAAGACGCAGGGGGTTTGTTTATCTGCCAAATGGATAGTTAGAGTTGTTTCAGGTGATGAACCATGGAAGATCCTGGTACATAATAAAATTGCTTTTGCTGATATGAATAAGAGGTGGCATTTTGTGGGCTGGTTGGATAAAATTCTACTTGCTCCTTTTTTCCGTATCAGAGGTTCTCCACCTTTGCAATCCATTTGGCAGGCCTGGTAGCGAGTCTGTAGTTGTTTGGAATGGAGAAAAAGCTCCTTACAACATGGTTTTAGCTTTGCTGGTTCCTCAATTTGGTGGAATAGGCTTGTTCAATATCATGGACAACCCTTAGCGTTATGTTTCCCTAAGCAAGCTCGATATCTTTTCAGCAAAGGTATTAAACATTTTAGTGATATTTGGGATTTTAATACTCTTGGCTGGGCAGATTGGACAGATATCAAGGTATGCTATGGTTTACTTAACATGTTTGAAGGATTCGTAATTTTTATCAGGTCGCTTGTGCCCCAAGATCTCCTAATAAAGATGTGTACTCCCTTGCAATGTAACGTTCTCAAGGATTGGTGGTGGCTGGAGAAATTTCCGTTTTGCAGCTTCCCCCTAAAAAAAATATACCTTCAAATTCTCCCAGCCTTAAATTTGAACCCTCCTCTTAACAATAAGTGGAATTGTAAGTTTTCAGAGAAGACATGGATCAACTTAAGTTCGCAAATTTGGAAATCCAAAGCGGAGGCAAATGCTCAGATTTTTTCGTGGAAAGTTTTACATCAGAAATTACCAGTTGGTGACAAATTAAGATTCCTGTCCGTGAAAGCCAATTCTTGCCCTTTTTGCCATCAACCTGAAAATTTGAAACATATCCTTTGGAGTTGTCCTAGAGTAAGAAAGAAATGGAATGTTATATTTCAGCGTTTTCCTGCTATTTTTTATCATATTTTGAAATGGAAGGAGGCAATCTTCGAGATTGGTTTTCATAAGAACATAGTTGCATATTCTATGCGGCAATGCATTTTGTTACATATATGGAAAAGTAGATGTCGAGCACTTTTTACTAATCATTGTTTGCATCAGGAAATAGATATTCTAGTGTTTTACTCAGACATGTTGTTTGAACTAGTTTATCTATGTTCGCAGCTGAAGATTAAGCGTAAAGATGGAGCACGATATCAGAGACAGCTGGATGAAATTAAATATCAGTTTTTGCAGCTACAGGAAGGTGAAATAAAATGGTCCAGGCAGCTTCAACAATTTCTTAGTTTCAGAGTTTAATTGCTCCTTTATTTGTCTCAGTGAGCCGCTGTTCTAAGCCTTGTGGCTGGTTATGTTGCATGGTTATTTGTCTTAGTAAGCTGTTGTTCTAAGCCTTCTGGCTGGTGTAAGTTATGATGGTTCAGCATGTTTTGTCTTAGAGTTTCATAACTATGGCTATTTATTGTAATTCTTTCAGCTTTCTTCAATAAAAAATAAATAAAAAAATAAATGCAACTAATGAATAAATGTTCCAATATACTTTTTAAACCCATCTTATAGATAAATACTTAATAAATGCAACTATAAATAATAAGTAAATGCTTGACTAGCTTTTTAAATTTAATTTATCTTTTAATTGAATACTAAATAAATACAACTAAAAATGTAATTGAGGAAAATTTATAGAAATATATAAGAAAATAATTGTCTTTCTTGAAAATAATAGTTGAGTTTTCTTCTAAAGATATGTTTTCACCAAATAGTTAAATTATTATCTTATGATATAAATTTTATGATTTTTTTGTATGCTTTCTTCTTTTTGTATAAATTAAGTTTCAAAATTTTTATAACCTTTTTTTTTTTTTTTCTTTAAAAGAAAAATATTCATCGTATTTCTTGAAAGGTTTTCTAAAAAAAAATCTTGTATATTTAGTAATGATTTATTTCAATGTTATAAACGATAATGATTTTGAAAAGGTAAAACCTAATCTTGATCTAAGGAAAAGTAAATGTTCGTATAAGAAGAAGAGTACTAGGTGCAAGTTATGAAGGAGTTTACCACAAGCTTCTTGAGTCCTTATAATTAATTATTATTATTATTTTACTTATATTGATTTGAAATTGTCAATATGAGCTAATCTAAATTAGATTTAGCTCATTTTAATAAGTCTAAGTAAATATTTAATTTATTATCTAATAAATAGATTGTGGCATTCCATTAAATCTAATAAAATAAAATAATCAAAACTAATTAAGACAAAAAAACTACATAGATTTAATTTTAAAACTAAAAATCCACACTTAAAATTGAATGTTGTAGATATGAAACAAGTTAGGTGTATATTCTTAATAAATTAGCTGAGGTATTTGTTATATTGTAGGAACTATTGTTTGTTATATACTTCTCATGAAGATACAAATGGAAAATTTGAATGCCCAGATAGAGTGTGCTTGTTTTGATTGTGAGAAAACAAATAGTGGAGTTTGGGCAACCTATTTGAATCCTTTCATAATTTAAAATATATTCTTGAGCACATTTTTTTATAGGACTATTGTTAGGATGGAAGAAACATGAAAAGTGGATCTAAATTAGATGAAGCAAGAGGATAAATGATTGATAAAAAAATCACATTTAAATGGAAAGGATCATGCATGCAATTACTTATAATGTTTTCACTAGAAGGTGAATACAAAATTGAAGTGACAAGAATGTTGAGTTAGAATTAATTTTTTTTTTTTAAGAAGACACAAAATGGAAATAATTAATAAACAAACACAAACTACTAAAGATAGCTAGAGAGGTCTAAAAGGTTCAACATGTAATTTTTTGCCTTAGAGATGCAAACTAACCATCATATATTTTCAGGTTCTATAGGGATAAGATGAGAAGTTTCTTGGCTTTACACTTGTCAGCCTCATCACTTGATGATTTTTATTGGAAAAAAATAAGAATAATAGCTTGCTCAAGACTATGCTATTACTCATGGGGAGCCAATTCTAAATAACCAAGACACACTCAATGATAACTAGGGATTACAACATGATGGCTAATATCCTCTTGCTACTAATTTCATTTTTTTGTTTTCTTAATTGTTTGATTTTATATTTGTGGATGCACCCACTTGAAATTTTGTTTCTTCATAGACCTTTTCTTATGACATAAGAACTTAAATTTCATTTTAGAATGTAAAGCCATGTTGACCATTTATTCTCAACATAAATAATTAAAAGTAACAAATTCAACCTTTTCATTGCTAAGAAACTTCATCAAGGCTATATCATGTGAAAGGAGTAATTTAAGTTATTAAAAATTTCTATTAGTTTATTTAAGCATGCATGACTATTTTAACGATACTTTGTTTATTAATCATTGTTGACACTAACATTTCAAGAATAACTTAATAAAAGGCAAGAGCCTACAAGACAACGGTTAATTGTGAGCCTCTTTATTGGGAGGTCTTGGGTTCACATCTACTCAAAGTTTAAAAAATGAATGAAAAAACAAACAAACTTGTTAATATACATTAATGATTTTTTTTGTCCAATTGTTTAATTATAACCCTTAAGATTTACCACCCAATCAATACAAAACACATAATAAATCTCTAAGCGTACTTATCCCTCACCAACCTAAGTCTATAAATTAACCATCCAATCTAAAGACAACAAACAATATTCCTCCAACGATACTTATTTCTCAACAATCTATTTAAATAGTTAAATATTTCACATACACAGACTCTATAAATATTGCAAATGAGAATATGTAGCATGTAGTTCTAAGCTCCCTTGGATAGGAAACGTACGTAATTTTTAAATTGTAAAATTGGATAGAACAGCTGGTGCGTACGTAATTGTTATTAATGTGAATGCAAAACGATGAATGTGAAAGGAAGAAGAGATGGAAACTTAGGATGCTTGGTGTGGGACCTTAAAAATTCTCACAACCTGTTTCACAGGAGCGATCTGTGATGGTAAAACATATAAATCTAGAAATTTGTCCAGGCGGGATGTTGCACACCTTTACACCCACACTGTGTGGGACCCATTACTAACAACAATTTTGCCTCCATTCAAGAAAAAAACATTGAGCAAGTTGGAGACGTAATTTGGGCGTGTCAGAAAGTGGGAAGCTCGGGATATTGTGATTCAGATCCCACGATTCTTTGCATCACCAGGTATAATTTCTTCCCCCTTGTTTGGTTTCTTTCTTCAATCTTGTTTCCTTAAAAGGATTTCACAGATCTCAGAATCGAAACCACATATTGGAGATTATTAGATCTTATCTGTTTTAAAACCAAGGACGAGGGGCCCGAATTCCCATGGTCTGTGAGCTACAAACAATTCAATTTGTTCTGGTGTAAACTGTGAAACGACACACATTAAAGATTCTCGTTACTTTTTATATTGATCAGCCGTACACGAGGGGAGTTGAAAAGGCGTATATTTGAACAGGCTCGCAAAATCTCTAGACATAAATGCTGTAATTTGTGCATGCCTTAGTTCTACATGTAATCGGATCCCTGTCAGCTTTCCTGTAGCTAGGTCTTGACACAGTAAATGCTGTTTAATCGGAAATTAAGACAGGCTATTTGACATTTAATGGGATTTATTGGTGGCATTTATTGTAATCTTAATGTGTTTTTTTTTTGTCGCGTATGGAATGTTGCCGTATTTTTGGCTAATGTTAAACTGGTTTATGTTCCTGACAGAGGTTGAAAGTGCCGTGGCTAAAATTTGGCGAGTTTTACTGCAGTCTGTTCCTGTCAGTCGCTGGCAGAAATTTCTTCTGAGTAGCAGCTTGTACTTGTCTGGGGACGACCTCTGAAGTCTAACCTAACTTGCCAAGTGTTCATTACAGGATTTTGTTTGATTGTCTTCCAATATGGTTTAGTCATCAACAGACGGTCCCATCTTAGCTATGGGGTCATCTGGTTTAGCCGACTGACTTTTAGTTTTTATTTATTTTTGGTCGGGGGAGACAAGTTTATGGTGGATTGAAAACAATCAGCATATTTGATAAGCGAGAAGGAAGGCATGGGTTGTTGCCCCTCGAGTCTTAGGCACTCATCTCCTCCCCAGGAAGACGTTGAAATCATTGTGAAACCTGAAGGTATGATCGCATCTCTTTTCAGAAGAGCTTTTCTTTTAATTATGGACCAAGGAAGATGCAATACTTATATTAGTCTAATGCCATTGGCCTCTATTGGCAACATGAGGATGTTGATATCTAAACTAAATGAAATTTAATTGCCCTAATTGCCTCTGCTGTATTTCACATCATTCATATTGGCATTGGCCATTCAAGCTTTAGCGTCATTGTACCTTTGTGTAGTTTGAATTTCTGGTAATAGTGTGATTACTTGTTGGGATTCAACCGTGTAGATTCAAATCAATTTTATCAACTCGTATATCAGTAGTAGTGGATTTCCAAGAGCCCATTTTCATAAAATAGATTTCAAGAATTCATCTTTGATAATTATAAAAGGTCCATCACCCATTAAATATGGGTCCATGAAGCTTGACTCTAATCTATGCAGTTAAATCCAGATAAATCATCACATTGTTTGATACACTGCAGAATCACAACCTATGTGAAAATAATAAATATGGTAATTCCTTGTTAAAGTTTTTTGTTTGAGGGTTTAGGCATCTCTTTGGTATGTCATGTGACTGTTTATCCTGGGACCTGCAGTATGCGCATTTCCAACATAGTAGCAAGGCCATTCCCTTGGTTAGCCCATTTAGCTTCAAAAGTGAGTGCAGCAGGTTTAGCTCTTAGTATCCAGTATGATAACTTTAAAAGTTATTTAACTTCAATGACACAAACAAATGCAGCATACTATGGGGATGTATTCTGGAGACACAATTCTATGCCCGCAAGCCCCTTGAGAGCTTCATTTAGCATGATTACCTTTGTATTCAAGAGCATGAATAAATGTTTCTAACAGCATATATAATCTCTCTTTTGATTTCCAGAGGTCCACTGTTGATTGTATTCCTGTTTCTTCAATTGCTTTTCTTGCACTTACCCTTAGTCCAACAAATGACACTGCTAATATTAACAGTTCTTTGCCAACTAACTGTTGTGACTTAAGATATGTTTCTAATGTTTTTAAGTTTCACTCCCATTAAAGGCCCTGTGGTGAAGACAGGATGCCATTTTGTGCAGAAAAATCCTATTTGTCATTATTAATAATTTAATATTAAATGCATTCAACTTGGCTCTCTTGTTTGCTGGTAAGTTAATGTGTTTGCCATTAAATTAGTGTTGCTACCTATGATAAACAAATTTACAATTCAATTAATGCATATGACTGTAGATCTGATTCCGGCAACAGATCATTCATAATTGTGTGAAGCCAGGTGTTCATTTGAGACATTTTACTTATCCTGTTTTCAGAGGCACTGCCATTATACAACATTTATTTGATAAATTTAAGAACTACTACATGTTTGATATTTTAGATTTTTAATAAATATTTTTCATACATTACTATCTGTCCTGTATAAATCTTGTTTTGTCAGGTGCTATTCAATTTCAATATTTATTAGATAGATTAGAAGATTTCCTATGTGGAAAAACTCTAATTTTAATTCCAGTATTTTGACTAGCATATTTTGCATAGCTTTCAGTTTTGTGATTTCTATAATATGTTACTGTTGCAGAAAATGGAGGGGAGCCTGAAATGGATTCTATACCACCATTTACTGAATATTCACTTGAGGAGCTACGAGTGGCTACAAATTACTTCAATTCTGATAACATTGTTTCTGAAAGTGGAGAGAAGGCTCCAAATGTTGTCTACAAAGGCAGACTGGAGAACAATCGTTGGATTGCAGTTAAAAAATTCCCCAGAATAGCTTGGCCCGATGCCAAGCAGTTTGTGGTATAGTTTCAGTTCTTTGTTCAGTTTGGGTATTTCGGTCATGATAATTGTTTCCTTTTTCTAATTGCTTCAGAGTTACAGAAAACATGGGTGACAGTTGCAGAGGAAAACTTAAAGATGCTTTTTACCTTTATTTTTAGATTAGTACTGCAAGGTCACTCAGTTGCTAGTCTTTTAGACGCCATGTTTATGTCTTACCTTTTAACCTATCTTATATTTTATTTTATTTGTTAAGTGCAGGAGGAGGCCTGGGGAGTTGGGCGGCTACGCCATGAGAGATTGGTCAATTTAATAGGGTATTGTTGTGAAGGAGATGAGCGGCTCCTAGTTGCAGAGTATATGCCAAATGATACCCTTGCAAAACATCTTTTCCATTGTAAGTTGCCGAGTTTACTCAAAGCAAGCATCATTGTGACAAGAACATAGGATTCTATTGTATAAACATAAAGCTTCTTTATCAGCATAATTTAAAGTATTACAGCTGACTTTTCACAATTTAATTATATTTACTGTCTAGTTTGATAGAATTCAGAAGTCTAAACTAAATCTGCAATTTCAGAAAAGAAGTTGATTGATGTAGTTTTTTTAAAAAGAAACCATTCTGAGTAGAACATTTTAAACTTTAATTTAAAGGAAAATATATATGAGCTTGGATCTCAAATGCAATAATCTTTGAGAAGTGTTGGGCTTATACAAGAAAGAGCCAATAATCAAATTATCAATGGTATCTACTCATGCAATTCCTATTTAGAGAATTCATTCCACTTTTTAGTCTCTATGAAGACAGTCTACTAGTTAGATTTATTTCTCTACCTTATTTGACAGTATTGTCTGGAGATTTAGAATAATCTTGTGGTAGGTTGTTCCTCTTGAGAGAGAGTGGACAGAACTAAAAGTGAGCTAATCCCTTATTGTCTCTTGTGAGTTGAAGGAGCTGCTAGGCTCTACAAATGAAGAAACTATTGCCAGAGTATTTCGGATTGAACATTTTCATAGTGTTAGCTCAGAAACTTATTCTATCTCATAATTATAAGTACGAGGTATTCTCTCCAGCCTTTCTTCCTGCCATTTGGATTTTAGGCTATGTTACCCCGAGCGTCCAGTACAGGGACAGCAGGGGACGGCGGGACGGGTTTCCGGGATGGCAAATTTTTTTGCCCATTTTGGTGATGGGGGGGAAGGCAAATAGGGACGGCTATATAAATATAGGGAAACTCTAAAAATATACACTGAAATTTGCAAATATGCATGTGATTCATATGAAACTAAGCACAAAGTATGTCATTTAAACATTATAGAACCTCAACATACACCATTTGAATGCCATATAGGAAATAATAACTGATTCAGTACTCAATATGTATTAAAATCTAATCCTAGTCTATTATGCATTCATAGAACAGTTTCAATTGTCAATATTCATAAAAAATATAAGTTTAACAGTGAACAATATCATAGAAATCTGAAAATCTAAATATGCCCAAAGGCTAGAGGGCTGCCATAAAGTTTCATCATCATGTTCAAGTTCAACATAAAAAACAAAATATAGAAAAATAAAGCAGATTGCTGCTCCTATTCCTCTTCATGGAAAATAAAAAGTAAAACCCCAGCCTGCTGGTATAAACTCCAAATGCAAAATAAATGCGAAACAATGGCATATGAGGGTTGTTAAATGGGGAGGTGGGCTCCACTAAACACCCAAATAAATTACATTAAAATAAGATTCAAACACTTTATTAAATATTTGTTTGCTTTTACGCCCTGTCCCCCTTTTTTCCTTGTGACCTCCTGGCATTTCTGAAATGTCCCGGGCAAATTTTTCTGTTTTTGGGGATGTGGGGGGGATGTTCCGTACCTGTTCCCCCCTCTAGGGGATGTCCCTGTTCCAGAAACTCTGTTTTTTTTGTGTGAGGATGTGGCCCTGGGTGACGTAGGGTTTAGGTGGATGTATGCTGCTATGTGCAAATGAGTTGCCAACTTGGCTTACCTTTGCTGAACAAATTGGTTGATATTGCTCAATTTACAAGATTAGTGTGAATCCCTTTCTTCAATGGAAGCTCTAACCCAAAAAAGCATTTTGTCAATATGTTTGATTTCCTATATGGCAGGTTCTATTACTATGAAGGGCACCAGGTACTTGAAGTTCAACCATAAATTGTTTTTGGGCATCTTGTGTAGTATTCATCTCCTTGTCTTGGATTGTCTTCACCTGAACACCTTAAAATATAAAATCATAGACTATCAAATTTGTGCATGTTAAGTGTTCTTCCTAGGTGTGCCTAAAATAGTTGGCATTTATTATATGATATATCTATAATCTATAGCTTTGAGGAATTCTTTCATGAGGTAAGACTGACAATTAACAGCAGTGTTATCAGTGCAATCATTATTTGATTAGTCTTGCCAGTGTCTCTACAAATCTTCTCTTGTCCCTATTAGCCATGGACATGAAAGATCCCATGACAATGGAAATAACAGCTTCCATCACTAGGATTTAAAACTTGCAAACCTCCAATAGCTCTTTCTTATTTTCTTGTTTTGTATCTGAGGGCATAAGATTACTTCTTTCTCACATCCTTCAATATGGAATAGGCTATTTACCAAAATACGGTGATGAGTGAGGGTACAAGAAACGCCATTTTTTGGGACATTAGTATGGTTTATTCTTTAAGCACCTGATAGAAGGTATTCAAAAAAGGAAGAAAAATACCTCAATAACAATATTATGTGCATTTTGAGTGTAGTTTTACAAAATATTACATCATTTAAAAAATCAGAGGTTTATAGATTGCAATTTATGATGTAGGTTAACTTTTTAAATTTTTGTGGAAGGTTTTTTTAAATTTTCAGCAGACCTTTGCTGTTGTGGGTCTGTTCTGGGACTAGGGTATTTTGAAAAACCCAGGGCATTTCCTTAAAGATCCAGAAATGGCATCTGTACTGGGGCTGTTTCGGTTTTAAAATTTTAATGGCTATGGGCAATTAGTGACATATGTAATAAACATGCATTTTTTGTTTTCTCTTTCTGTAACTCCCTTTTCTTGTTGTAATTAGCCATACACCAATGCACAAGGGTTTTTAGACATCTTTGTCATGTGCATCTGAAATTCATTAAATAAAACTTATTGCCAGTGCTACCCAATGCAAGCCTTACCAGCAACTTGTAGTTCTGGTTGTATCACAAATTATAATTCTATTGATAATAAGTAGTTTGCCTCTGAAGACATAGTTATGATTTACCATTTCATGGCTGTTTTACTTGAGCATTTATGGAACTTTTCACAGCATGAAGTTACTACAACTCTGGAGTAAAATTGTTCTTTGAGAAAAGAGCATTGCTCTATAAGTCTGTTATCAGGATTCAGGAGATTGATTTTTTTTATCATTGCATCCTTACTAAGTTCTTTTGCTGATACACAAACCCCATATGTTGGCACATCTTCTTCAATGATTCTTCACATGCTTATGTGATTTTGAAATTTCGTATATATGAAATATGAAAATATTGACTTCTTCCAGATGCGAGCTTGGTCTATTTTTGTAATATGAAACTCATTTCTTTCAAAACAATTGAAAACTTCTCTCCATTCATCAAGCACTATTGTGTATAATGTTTATTGTTTCTCTGTTGGTTTTTTGATTTTTGTGATCTAGAAATCTCATGTTTATATATTCAATGCATGTTCTTTATTCTCGGTGGTTATTACTCTATGTTGGTAGTTTTAGTGGTTGTAATAAGTGCTTGTCAGGTGGAAGGCTTTTAAAGTCAGAATGTAAGCATTGACATTTTAATCTAGTTAGCATAATAAACTCTTTCTTGTTTCCTTTTGGTCCTGTGTTAATTTGTAACCATTTCTTCTAGATTTGTACCAAACAATGGTATTAGAGCCACAGGAAATATGGAAGGATTGAAGGCTTTTAAAGTTAGAATATAGGCATTGACATTTTAATCTATTTAGCATAATAAACTCTTTCTTGTTTCCTTTTGGTCCCGTTTTAATTTGTAAACATTTCTTCTAGATCTGTAGCAAACAATGGTATTAGAGCCACAGGAAATATGGAAGGATTGATTTCTTAAGGGCCTCCTGCAATTGCAAACTTGAAACATTTGCTTTTGTGGAAAGAACATCCAATTATTGTTGTAGTTTTTTCTTTTCCTACCAACCTTCTGGTGTGAGGGCATGAAATGTACAACATTGGAAGTTTGAAGGACTTGACAACATTCACGGAGGGTATGGAAAATAACACATTGATAGAGGCATTCAAAGAGTGTGATGTCAACAATGATTATTGATGTTTTCTTAGTTGAAATTTCTTTTGTATGCTGTGACAAACCCCTCAATTTTTATAGACTTTCATATATTGCATTTTTTTTTCTCTCTGTTTAATTAGATTTGTCCAATTACTCCAATCTACAGCATGTGTGATGGGTTGAGGTATTATTTCTGTAGTGCAATTTATTTCTAATTTTTGCTTGGACTTGGATGGGCACACCCAAGAAGGTTCCTGTGCTCAGAAGTAGCTTCTGTGCTGAAGGTCGTCTGGTATGACAACTACGAGGGGTATTCTTTTTGGCATATACTTCTTTTAGATGACTACTTCACTTTGCACTTGTTGCAGCTTATTCGTCATGTGACATTCAACATTCTGTGTTTAGCTCAGTGTAGCATCATTTAGTATGCTGAATATTGCTTCTTTTATTTGCTGAGGTAAGAGTCAATTTATTTGACCATCAGAGGGAGATGTGCCATGCCACAGGTTCATGGTTCACAGTAGGCAGAGATCAATGTGTTTGGACATTGGGTAGACATGCCACATGCCCTTTTGCACTCATGCATCTTGTCACATCAATGTCAGCAATTTCTCGACTCATTTTGAAATGCAGTGTCCAATGGTTCCTCTTTTTTTTGTCTAAGGGGTACTTTTAGTATCAAGGCCAATTGAGGCAGTAGTAAAGGGGTGGTCTTCTATCACAACATTTGTAGAAGGGGTTTGCATTCCCTTTTCTTTTTTAAACTTTTACTGTCAATGGTTGTATTTTGTGTAATGTCCCTGACATAATAAAATATTATTTGTTTGTATGGCCTCAAATTTAATAATAGTATTGTTTAGGCCCTTTTATTTTATTAGTTAGATGTTTTATCGTGTCGGTCCATTTGTAACCCTTCAAGAAGTTTCTTAGAGCTCCTTTATACGATCGAGTTCGACATAGTTGTAGGTATGGTGAATTGGATATTTCTTTGTATTTGCGAATTCGAGTTGGAGTTCAATTCTTTTGCAGTTTTGAAGGTGCAAGACCCTCCCTATTTTGTATTTGTAGTTTTGGTGGGAGTAACTCTTCACCTAGGTTTGGTTGTTGGTTTGAATCTATGAAGTTTTCATTCAACGACCAATTTGATGTAATCTACGAATCATAAATTTAATTTTGATCGCTACATATTTGATTATAGTTTGTATATCTTTACCATACAATTACTTGACTCCATTATTCTGTGGCCTAAGTATTCACCGATAACAACAAATCCCTACGCATATAGGAGAAAGTTGACAAATTCGTATGCAAATTGATTGTGCGGTGTACGAATGTGCAAAAAGTTGATGACTGTGCAGAGTCTGACCACACAAGTGTACATTACTAGCTATTCATAAGATAAAGTAAACTATTGTTTTCAAGTAAAACAAACTTGTGATACTATTTTGATTGCAAGGGGCTGTAGCATTTGAAATCTTTGGCCATGGAGGCACCACCAACTATGACCATCCTTACTAAATTGATTATGAAGATCATCATGGCTTAGACCTCTTACATTGACAAACTCTATGAACTCATCCGTAATAAAATCGTGCAAAGTGTGTCAAATGCTTCCTTGTACCCATCATACACTTACAAATCTCTATATGGTGGAAGCCTTCTTGGTAGATCAATATAATGGGTGCTATAATATTTGGGTGTTGTTGTCACAAAAGTTTGCACCCTTGCCTAAAGTTTGACCTAAAGGCAACTTTGTGAAACATGGAAATAGTCTCCAAGTTGTGGGACTTGAACAATGAGATTGAGTCTCTAGAGAAAGCTGACTTCTTTACTATTAGGATGCACCTAAACTACTGTTTGAGAGGAAAAGGGAGAAGGAATGCATAAAATTAAATTGCTGAAGGGGAAGGGGGGTGATGCACCAAGATGGAAATGGTTACAACTTTGCTCAGGGATGCACAACACATTGATGAAAAAACCAAATACACAAGTCTTGACTCTATTCTACCTTCTAAGAAACCACATGCAGGTTTGGAACTAATCAGATGTTGAAAGGAAAGACATCTTCACAGTACAACAATCATTAACAGTTTGAACACAACATATAAATCTAAGGAAGCGGAAAAGAAACATTCAAAGAGAGGCAAGATATATGCACAGACTCATGAATGGCAAGTAGAGGTAAGAAACTAGCTCTTTCCTTAATGTAAGGCAAGGAATATAGTTGCAGAGCATAAGGTTGCTGCAAGTAAACATGACAGAACAGGGAAGAACCTCTAAACATATTTACAACTGCCTTTTATAGAGTTCAGGCATAACTCTGATGTTACATTGAGTTCAAACCCCAACCAGCTAGAGTTGAGATTGTAGAGGAGAGCAATAATTGAGAATCAAAAAGGAAATCTGATCAGATGCATGTTTCCATGCAGAAAATTTGATCTTGCGTGCAAATCGAGCCTTGAAGAGACAGAAACAACGGCCATAACTGCTCTGACCAGTAGATGGATAACCAAGGCGGTGGAAGGATGAAATTTGCACTTACAAGGCATGGAAAGCACCAAAAGGTGGTTGCAGGCGATCAAAAGGACCTGTTTGCCATTAACGAGCTATTGAGTTTCATGTTCACTACAGCACCAAGTCAGCCATGTCATCATTCAATAGTCAACTCTTCCATGCGTCCTCATATCCTTTAAATGTTCTGCCACCTCACACAGCTTTCTAAATGTTCATGTTGACCCGTGCTTGTACTTGTTCGCAGCTTCGCAAATCATATTCTTTATTGACTGTATGGCCCTGCAAAATTGCGACTGCTTCATATTATGCCTTATTGCTGCATCGTAGCTATCTTCCATGTCAGTTCACTAATTGCTGTGACCTTGCAATGACCATGAACTGACCTCCTCGCAACTTCACAACAACTGATGACTTAACCTTTCATTTTCCTGCAATGTTGCGATGCCTGTATGTTTAACCTTGTCGCCTCTTCGCAATTGTTTATGCCTTCAGTGCCATTTCACTCGCGACATTGCGATAACTGCTTGAAGCCAACTGTCTCATGCCATCACAACTTTGCGACTTTAGATCTTTGTTCCCAGCTTAATCGTGCGATGTCGCGATAACCCATTTAAGGTTAACTGTTTCATGCCATCGCAACCTCGCAACTAATATCTTCATTGACCATGTTGATCTACGAAGATGCGATGGAGCGATGACTAAATCTTGACTGAAGCTGTTGACTTTCGTACCTTCGCAACTTGAAACATTGAAGCTTTTCGATGGAGTGATATCGATTCAATTTATCTGCTTTTATTCAACAAGACACTCCTTCGAAAACCGATTAACATTAAATTGCCTCATTATCCTGCGACGATGTGAAAAACGATCTCATATGCGCTTGGCCCCACCATTCCATGTGTCGCATGCTTGTTTTCCCGTTTTGGCTAAACTTCATGCATCTTCAGAAAGTGGGAAAAGGCCAGTTGTTGATCGACTAAGATATTGCTATAAAACTAGAAATCCCTTGTTGTAGTCAGCGCCTTCGACCAACAAACACCGCCATTTTGACAGACTGCTTTGACACATTTCCTTTTGGGGCCTGCAATTGAGTTTGGTCCCACTATATCCACGTAGTGAATGCTCGCTTTCTTGTTTTGGCTAAACTTCACGCATCTTTGAAAAGCGGGATCTTCCTCTTTTTCATTTATGATTTGCTTGATCTTCTCAAGCATTGAGTCTTTGCCATCATAGATTTTTCCAAGGCAAGGCCTATCCATGTCAATGTACCAAAGCATGCTCAGAATAGGCTCGGTGAACTTAATGAGATAATCCACACGTTCTTACCACGAGTCATCCA
Source organism: Cupressus sempervirens (assembly GCA_028749045.1). NCBI lineage: Eukaryota > Viridiplantae > Streptophyta > Pinopsida > Cupressales > Cupressaceae > Cupressus > Cupressus sempervirens. The sequence goes on from CM053786.1 coordinate 449,756,935, forward strand.
ATACCCTTTACCATGAGTCATCCAATACCCTTAGCTTTATTTTGGTTGTCCTCTCAAAGTTGTTTTGCCTCCATATAGATCAATTATTGTTGATCACCAATTATACACTAATTATTTTTGGATCACCTTGACCTCTTTATTGAGCGAGGTGGTCCGTACTCTCTCATAATTGGGGCCCTTACCCTCCTAGAGCTTTATTGGCACTTTTCAACATCTTCTTCCACTATCGACAACAAACAACACTAAAAGGCTACCCTTTTGCATTCATGCATCTTGTCACATCAATGTCAGCAATTTCTCGACTCATTTTGAAATGCAGTGTCCAATGGTTCCTTTTTTTGTGTGTCTAAGGGGTACTTTTAGTATCAAGGCCAATTAAGGTAATATTGAAGGGATGGTCTTCTATCACAACATTTGTAGAAGAGGTTAACATTCCCTTTTCCTCTTAAAACTCTTATTGTCAATGGTTGTATTTTGTGTAATGTCCTTGACATATTCAAATATTATTTGTTTGTATGGCCTCAAGTGTAATAATAGTATCTTTTATGCCCTTTTATTTTATTAGATTTTTTGTTGTGTTGGTCCATTTGTAACCTTCGAGAAGTTTCTCAAGGCTCATTTATGAGGCCAAGTTTGGCGTAGTTGTAGGTATGGTGAATTGGATATTTCTTTGTATTTGCAGATTCTAGTTGGAGTTTAATTCTTCTGTAGTTTTGAAGGTGCAAGACCCTTCCTATTTTGTATTTGTAGTTTTGGTGGGAGTAACTCCTCACCCTAGTTTGCTGGTTGGTTTGAATCTATGAAGTCTTCATTCAACGACCAATTGATGTAATCTACGAAACATAAATATAATTTTGATCTTTACATATTTGATTATAGTTCATATATCTTTACCATGTAATTACTTGACTCCATTATTTCGTAGCCTAAGTATTCACCGGTGATGACAAGCCCCTACGCATATAGGAGGAAGTTGACAAATCCGTATGTAGATTGAACGTGTGGTGTACGAGTGTCCAAAATGTTGTTGACTGTACAGAGTCTGACCACGACTGTACATTACTAGCTATTCATAAGATAAAGTAAACTATTTTTTAAAAAGTAAAACACACTTGTGATACAATTTTGATTGCAAGGGGCTGTAGCATTTGAAATCTTTGGCTATGGAGGCACCACCAACTATGACAATCCTTCCTAAACCAATGATGAAGAGCATCATGACTTAGACCTCTTGCATTGACAAATCCTACAAAGTCATCTATAATAAAATCTTGCACATCGTCATTAGTAAAGAGTTTTTCAAATGCTTCCTTGTACCCATCAGACACTTCTAAATCTCTATATGATGGGTGCCTTCTTGGTAGATCTATATGGGGTGCTATAATATTTGGGCGTCAATGTATAGGCAAGCAAATGTAGATGGTTGGTCATTTGGTTCCATCATTCTACAACAATTGCTTGCAATTGTTTGAAGGTGGCCTCGGGATCTTCCTCTTTTTCATTTACAATTTGCTTGATCTTCTCAAACATTGAATCTTTGCAATCATAGACTTCTGCAAGGCAAGGCCTATTCATGTCAGTGTACCAAAGCATGCTCGAAATAGGCTCAGTGAACTTAATGAGATAATCCACACGATCTCACCGTGAGTCATCCAATATCCTTAGTTTTATTTTGGTTGTCCTCTCAATGTTGTTTTGCTTCCACATAGACCAATTATTGTTGATCACCAAATATACACTAATTATTGTTGGACCACCTTGACCTCTCTATTGAACGAGGTGGTTTGTACGCTCTCATAATTGGGGACCTTATACCCTCTTAGAGCTTTATTGGCACTTTTCAACATCTTCTTCAAGTATGGGGAGCAAACAAAAGTAAAAGGCAACCCTTTTGCATTCATGCATTTTGTCACATCATTGTCAACAATTTCTCGACTCGTTTTGAAATGCAGTGTCCAATGGTTCCTTTTTTTGTCCAAGGGGTACTTTAGTATCAAGGTCAATTGAGGCAATATTAAAGGGATGGCCTTCTAACACAAAATTGTAGAAGGGGTTTGCATTCCCTTTTCTTTTTAAAACTATTACTATCAGTAGTTGTATTTTGTGTAATGTCCCTAACACAATCAAATATTATTTGTTTGTATGGCCTCAAATGTAATAATAGTATCTTATAGGTCCTTATTAGTTAGATGTTTTGTCGTGTCGGTCTGTTTGTAACCCTTCGAGAAGATTCTTAGAGCTCATTTATGAGGCCAAGTTTGGCGTAGTTGTAGGTATGGTGAATTGGATATTTCTTTGTATTTGCGGATTCTAGTTGGAGTTTAATTCTTTTGTAGTTTTGAAGGTCCAAAACCCTCCCTATTTTGTATTTATAGTTTTGGTGGGAGTAACTTCTCACCCTAGTTTGCTGGTTGGTTTGAATCTACGAAGTCTTCATTCAACGACCGGTTGATTTAATCTATGAAACATAAATATAATTTTGATCTTTACATATTTGATTATAGTTCATATATCTTTACTGTGTAATTACCTGACTCCATTATTTTGTAGCCCAAGTATTCGCAAATGACAACAAACCCCTATGTGTATAGAAGGAAGTTGACAAATCCGTATGCAGATTGATCGTACGGTGTTTGAGTGTGCACAAAGTTGTTGACTGTACAGAGTGTAATCACACGAGTGTAGCTAACGAGTGTAGACCATTCAAAAGGGAGCTATCGAGTTAGGTGCTGTAGATGGCTAAATACTGTATAGAGTTTTGCATATAGAGGCATCGTATGGTGGAATAAGGAGACCGTATGGGTGTTGGGTGGACAATATAGCACTGTTCGGACATTGGTGTCCACTGTCACCTTACGAGTAAGAGGTGGGCTTGTCAAGCTAACACTGTACCATTCAAATTGACGTAGAGTTGCGAGGAGTTATTTTATAAACAAGTGCACAGAAGGGGAATGTATGGGGTGTATTGCTGGGCATCTTGGGGGTCATACGGGATGTTGAGATTGCCCTTGGAACATTCCAATGATATTAGAGCCAAAATCCTGCCAACCTTTGCAATGCTTTGGATGATTAGATAGATGGAAGAAAGGGATAATAAAATTGCTGCCTTTAAAATCAGTAGTGGTATGAGAGATGGTGATTTTGCTAGGCTATCAGGTAGTGGATGGTGGTGTACACCAGGTAGAGATATTGTTCTACTGACAGAATAAGGGAACCACAGGATCTAGCCATTGGAGTCATGACACTAGGGAGCTAACCAAAAGCCAAGCTCAACTCAACAAAGCCATGGTTAGAGGGGAACAACGACAGTAACTCATGGAGGAGATGTTGTAGAAATTGGTCGAAGGGAGAACAAAATGGGCACGATGATAATTCCGTCACAGGTAGAGCAAACGCTCAACAATTACACTCTCGACCATTGATACCGACATTTTCTTGAAATTTTCTCAGAAAACAGAAGCACCTTGCAAAGAGTGAGAACCTACTTTCCACTTGTTATAAGAGTAGCCGAGACAAGACTAGAGGGAGATATATCCTTCAAGGATTATGTTGATTCGCGAATGAAATACTCAGGTGATAGAAGACATAGCTACCTCAATAATGACTTCAAGTAGTATATAAGCAAAATAAATTTATCATCCTTTGATGGGATTGACAATATCAGCAAGAGCATGGGTACAAAAAGTAAATACTTCTAGCTTAATCCAATGGCTGACGATGACACTTCACTTGAGGGGTTGCTCATGAATGGTGGCATCATGGAATGGTCAACCTTGACCATAATCAAGTAACTTCATATGCTAAATTCACAGAGAGGTTGATAGATTGTTTTGGCAAAAAGAATCCAAAATTCAATTTTAAGGAGTTGGCACAATTGAAGCAACCCAAATCAGTGAATAGTTACATAACAGAGTTCCAAAGGCTATCCTTGCTCGTAACAAACATCTCAAAGAGGTGATTGATTGTATTATTCATGGATGGGCTGATAGAACCTTTGAAGGGTTGAGTGTAAGGGCTGAAACCTTATACACTTACCGAAGTATTAAGAAGTCGCGTGACATGACAACCTCTTCTCTTCCTGTAATTATTCGCACTCCAAATCACCACTCGCATTGAAGGAGAAAGATAAAAATTCCATCCAAAGAAGCCATCATTGGACGAGGCAACAAGATAGGAGCTTAGGAGGGAGGAAGTTCTGTTTTACTTGCAGGGAGTCGTGGGATCTAGGGAATTGATGCGTAGGCAAGGGGAAGATCCATTACATTGAGGCGATGTCTGACGATGAGGAGTATATGGAAACAGAAGCACCTTGCAAAGAGTCATTGTCATGCTCAACAGTGGGGTTATACTCAACTTCGTCAACTCGTCACTTAGAGGAGTCTGTGAAGAGAAGAACATGAAGGGTTCAAAGTCAAGATGGTAGGAGGAAATCTCTTCTCATGTACTCATCTGGTTTTGCAATTGACTATCACCATAGGAAACTGCAGAATGACTACTGATTTCTTTGCAGCGTGTCATATTGGGCATTTAATGGATGAAGACCCTCGACCAGTGCACCTAGAACTTGAAAAGGGTCGAGTTTTCGTTCAAGGTAGATGGTAAGAAGGTAGTTTTGAGTGGTGTGTCGAATGACAACACGAGGTAACTCTAGATGGCTCACTATTTGATCTCATGAAACTTGCGAAATGGCACAAATCTTACTACTAGATTAGGAGCTTCATGTGGTGTTCGAGAAGCACTACTTGCTCTTCACTGATATTCCACCCTGTATACCTCCACATCGAGGCTTTGAGCACAACATCTAGTTGGAGGAAGGAGCCAAGCTTGTTATCACCACACCCTATCACCATTCAAAGAAGTTCAAAATAGAGATAGAGAAGACGATCTCGGAACTCCTCGATAAAGAATGGATCAAGCCTTGGTATAACCCCTTTGCATCGCGATGGTATTGGTGAAGGAGGATGGACTTTCAAGGTGGTGTCGAGTATCGTGCATTGAACAAGAAAACTATCAAGAGTAGATGTCCCATTCCCAGGATTGGTGAGTTGTTGGGTGAGCTGTATGATGTAATCTATTTCTCCAAAATTAATCTTTGCTCTAGCTACCACTAGATCCACACGAGGGAGCAAAGTGTCAAGAAGGCAACTTTTTCATTACCACTACAATCGCTATATGTTCTTGGTTATGTCGTTTGGGTTGACCAATGCTCCAGCTAGTTTCCAGTTCTGCATGAGCCACATCTTCAATTGCACAAGTTTTTGTTGGTGTCCCTTGACAACACTCATTTACAACAAGACTTGGGAGGAACGTCTGAGACATTTGGATGAAGTATTGAGGATCATGGAGTCACAATCATTGTTTGCTAAGAGGTCCAAATGTGAGCTTGGGATGACTGAGATCTTGTACTTGGGTCATGTCATAAGTGCCCAAGAGGTATAGGAACATTCACACAATTCTAGAGTGTCCTCCATCCAAGACTGTCATGGAGATGTTTGGATTCTTTGGATTGTATAGTTATCACAAAAGGTTTGTGATGGATTTTCCCAGCTTTGTTTACCGTTGACAAACCTAATGAAGAAGGGATCCTTCCTTTGGGATGAGCAGACACAACTTATTTTCAACAAGTTGAACAAAGTTAGGAATATGTCCTTCATCTTGGAGTGCTATGCCTTGGGTTAGGATGAGCAGACGCAACATATTTTCAACAAGTTGAAGGAAGTCAGGAGTATGTGTTCAATACTGATACAACAAGACTTAACTTGGTCCTTCATCTTGGAGTGCTATGCCTTGGGTGAAGGCATTAGAGCGGTGTTAATGGAAGACTGTCACCCCATCGCATTTGAGAGTCAGAAGCTCTTGGGAGTGGAGCACATGTAATTCATAGATGATAAGGAGATGCTTGCCATTATGCTCACAATGGTGAGGTCTCGATAGTATCTCATTGGCGCAAAATTTGTTGTGTGGATGAACACAACATTTTGAGATATTTCTTGGTAGAGAAGGATTTGAACGAGTGACAACATAATGGGTGAGCAAACTCCAAGCTTATGATTTTGATATTGAGTAGGTAAGGGCAAGAATAATGTGGTAGTCGACACCTTGTCAAGAAGACTTGCCATATGTGCACTTTCACAAAATCTTGATAGATTGGAAGGCACACCTGCTAGTTGAGTACTCCAAGAATTCTTTTGCGTGCAAAGTGATGGATGGACAAATACAAGATGGTAGGTACAAGGTGGTTAACAACATCACCTATTACAAGGACAAAATCTATTTGGTACTTGAATTAAAGATGAAGGAGAAGATTTCAGAGGAAGTCTATGACTTGTCTCTCGTAGGACACCTAGGGTACCTCAAGACATATAGAGAAGTTTGAGGGAGGTTCACTTGGAGGGGATTGAAGGATGATGTCCTATACTACGTACGAGAGTGCTTCACTTGTCAACAGAGTAAATTCAAGTATACCTTGCCTGTAGGGTTATTACAACTCTTGACAATACTTGAGCAAAAATGGAAAAGCATTTTGATGGATTTTGTCATTGAGCTTTCGAAAGTGCAAGGGAGAGATTGCATTTATTTCTTGGTAGACCGTTTGACCAAATATGTGCATTTCTTTGCCATTCCACAGGAAGTCGGGAAACTCAAGTGGTTGAGATGTTATGCTTGCATAGCCTTTTGCTGAACATAGTTAGTGACTAGAACAACTATCTTCTTAGCACTTTTTAGGTGGAGTTATTTCTCTTGGCAAGAATAGAGTTGTTGTCGAGTATGAGCTACGACCTATAGATGGATGGTCAAACAAAGATTGTGAACAAATAGTTGGAGGGTTACCTTAGGAGCTTCTTTTTACCACAGCAAAAGGCGTGAGCCTATTAGTTGCACTTTGTAGAACACTACCACAACACTACCTATCACATGTCACTAGGTATGTCGCCCTTCAAGACACTATGGTTATGAGCCTTTGTCATTTGTGGATTTGACTTTAGGCAATATCTGTGCACCGAGAGCCAAGGACCGGCTGTAAGAAGTTTGTATATTCTAAGGGTTTTTAAGGACAACCTACAGAGGGCTTAGAATCAACAAAAGATGTATGCTGACTGACATGTGGTAGAGCGAAGTTTTGATGTAGAAGATTTGGTTTACCTTCGGCTGCAATTGTACAAATGATCATCCACGAAGAAAAGTGGTGCCAAGAAGTTAAGAATGTGTATAGGCCCTATAGAGTGTTTCAGAGGGTGAGTGAAGTTACCTACAAACTATAGCTTTATAAGGGAAGTCAGATTCATGTATTTCAGACAACGCGTCACGATTTCTGAGGAACTTCCACCCATGAATGAAGAAGGAAAACTTATTTTGGAGCTTGTAGAGATCATCAACATTAGAGAGATAAAGTTGAGGTCATGCATCATCAATGAGTATCTAGTTCTTTTGTAAGATCTACCAATTGAAGATGCCATTTGGTAAGGCAAACATATCTTGGAGCACCCTAGTTGCAATTGCTTGAGTGCAAGCAATTCTTGGGCTAGGAGGACTGTAATGCCCTCTACATAAATAAATAATTTAATTAAATATTATTTGTTTGTATATCGCCAAATTTGATAATAATATCTTTTAGGCCATTTTATTTTTATTAGTTAGATGTTTTGTCACGTCGGCCTGTTTGTAATCCTCTAGGATTTCCCAAAGCCCATTTGTAAGGCCGAGTTTTGCGCAGTTGTAAGTATTGTGAATTTGACGTTTTTTTTTTGTATTTGTGAATTCCAGTTAAAGTTCAACTTTGTCGTAGTTTCAGAGGTGCAAGACCCTCCTTATTCTGTATTTGCATTTTTGGTGCAAGTAACTCCTCACCCTATCTACCTATTGTTCCGAATCTATGAAGTAATCATTCGAAGACCAACTTGATGTAATGTTTTAAACATAAATGTAATAATGATCTTCACATATCTGATTATAGTTTGCATGTCTTTACCGTGTAATTTCTTGACCCCATTATTTCGTAGCCTTAGTATCTACAGATAATGACATACCCCTATGTGTGTACGAGGAAGTTGATAAATCTGTACGTAGATTGACTGTATGGTGTATGAGTGTAGAAGATGTTGTTAAGTGTACATTGGAGTATGACCACACGAGCATGGCTAAGGAGTTATTCAATGTCGATCGTACAGAAGTGAGGTGTCGAGTTAGGTGGTTGTACAGGGCTAAATATTGTACGGAGTTGTGCATATAGAGGTACTGTACAATGGGGTAAGGAGACTGGTATGGGTGTTGGGTGGAGAGTATGGTACTGTTCAATCATTGGTATCACCCTTTGGGTAGGAGGTGGGCTTGTCAAACTCACATTGTACCATTTGAATTGATAGAGGGAGAATTGCCGAACATTCGAGGGGCCATATAGGGTGTTGTGACTATCCTCAAAATATTACGTTTTGCACATTCTTCTCTTTTGCTGCCTCATACTCTGCAATATATTATAATACTGTTGCATTTGGTATAGGTGCATTTTTTTTCCAGGGCATTTTGTGACTCCACTTCTAGGGATTCCGCACAAATGATCTATCATACAATAAGATGAACTATTTCTTTCTACATCACAACCTCAAAATTTCTAATAGAATGCACCACCTCTAGAAGGGGTTATACAATATCAACATACTTCAACAAAGGAGAATCAGAATGGGGTTCAATTTTTTGTTTTACCTACGATGGAAGAGGTAGATGTCATTTTAGTTCCTTTTCATATGGAAAGAAATTATAAACATTCAATTTAGAAGCAAGAAAATGAAAAGTTCTAAAAAAAGGTAGATCTTATGGACAATGAAAGAGAAATGGAAAAAAAAAGAAAGAACTTAAACAAAAACAAAAGCTAATGGAACAAGAACTTACTTTTTCTATTCATTGTAAGCTTGCAAATGTGTAGGAATGAGCCACAAACACTTGAAGAAGATCCACAAATCAATCTACCAAATTCTACTTGCACAACCAAGCTCTTGCTCAACCCCCTATTTGCTCTAGCTCAAGACACAATAACCTATTTGCACACCACAAATGAGAATTAGAAGTCAACATTGTTGATGTATAGCATCAGCTGAAGTAATATTATATACATGCAATTATGATTTAATGAATTCTGTACATTCTTTAGTGAAATATATATATATATATATATATATATATATATATATATATATATATATATGTTTTTAGATATTCATAAAATGGACTTCATTCATATTGGGCTTATGCATTGGAGATTATCAGGGCTTTGTATCTACCACTGATTACTAATTAAATTGCCGCCAATTGCCATGGATATTAGGTAGTTATTGGTTATGTTTATGGTTGGTTAGTCATGCCTTCGTAGAGGCATGAACCTACATGACCTTTGGTCACATAGAGTCATGTCTCTATGGAGACGTGACTTCTCATGTTTATTTATATATGTGTGTGTGTGTGTGTGTGTGTGTGTGTGTTTGTTTGTGTGTGTGAAGAGATCGCTGGGAACTATATCAATTTAAGGCATACAAGTCCCAACGATCTACTTCTCCTATCTGCAGATTATAACAATTAAATTGTTTGATTAAGTAAAAACAGGTTTTAAAGGACCTGAAACCTTTACAAAAAAACAAAAGTCGAGATAAATGAGAGAAGTAAACATCAGAGAAAAGAAGCACAGGACAACATGAGACAGACCTCCAAAAAGAACAGCCACGAGATCACCCAAGAGAAAGCTGGAAAAGACAGCAAAAGAACAGTAAAAGAACAACAACCGACCAGCTAAGAAGTCTTTATCAGGTCAACAGCTTGATCTGCTAGAATATGCATATTTTCAGCAATGGCCTTCACCTCGTCCTTTTTGCTCACATCCTCATTCTTCTTAGAATGAGCTCGGGTGCGTTTGCTAGGTCCCTGAATCTCTACCACCAGAGGGGAGTCCTGCCCTTTGTCCTTCTCAATCCTCTTTTGAAGGATCTCTGAATAACAGTTAAATTGTTGATACTCCATTGGTGAATAATTTTGAAGATTACTGGACAATAGTCAGATCTGAAGATTGTATTATCTGAAATACAAAGACACAGGTTTGGATCATTCCTTCTATAGTACAAAGATATCAAGTAAGGATAATTATAGTTGTTACATTCTGATATAATAGTTTACTCTGTCAGTGATCCTTAAAATTAACATGGTATCAAAGCTATTCTGATAAGGAACTCTATTATTCAGAATTAAATCTAAAATCTCAGATTTATAAAATTTAAATTATATCCTTAAATCAAAATGGTGAATCTCATAAGGTTAGAGGATAGACTTGAGAGAGCATCAAAATTTTCATCATGGAAAATTCAAGTCATGATAATATTAAGAGAAATGTAATTAGAGTACATAGAAATAAACAAATCCATGCCTGAAAATGATCCAGATAAAATAACATGGAAAAGACACGATAACAAGGCAATGAAAATTATAATAGACTTTGTGAAAGATCATATTATTCCCTCTACATCCAGTCTTAAGACTGCATCTGAGATGTTCTTTACTATCAAAGACACATTTGAAATCAACAATACTAGTAGATTGCTAACCCTAAAACAAGATCTACTGTACATAAAGATGAATAATGGGGAATCTATTACATCCTATTTTCTAAGAATTTCTGAATTAAACGATCAACTTGCAACAATGGAAAATCGAGTTGATGACAAAGAACTTAGCATGATAGCAATAAGAGGACTTCTTCTATCTTGGGAAACATTTATTCGAGGTCTAAGCTCTTGACCTGAGCTTCCTAAATTTGAATTACTAAAAAATGAGTGCGCACAAGAAGAATCAAGATTAGTCTCAAGAGGACGAAGCATAAATCAAGAGGGAGACATTCAAGCTCTTCATGCAAATTCAAACAAGAAAAGAAAATTCAAACATAATAAAAGGGAATTTGACAAATCATATAAGAAACGTGATTGGTCCAAGGTAAGATGTTTAAAATGTGATAAAATTGGTCACTCTCATTACTTTTGCCCTGAACGGAAGAGAATTCAAGCAGCCCTAGTAGAAATCAAAGGAGAGGAAGTAGAGAAAGAGGAAAAAGAAAACTATGCATTTTATTTAGCTCTTTCAAGTGAATTAAACTCAAACAAGAACACTTGGATTATAGGCAGTGGAGCATCTCGGCATATAATAGGTTTTAGAGACAAATTTGAAAACTTCTCAGAAAACTTCTCAGAAGAAGTCACCATTGGAGATAATTCTACTCATCCTATCAAAGGTATTGGCTCTTGCTCAGTTCACCTAAATTCAGGAATTACTTTCCAACTCAAAAATGTTTTATATGTACCTAGTATAAAAAAGAATTTGGTCTTTATTTCTGGTCTTGATGATCAAGGATTTAGAGTCACTTTTCATGAGGACAAAGTTCTATTTTGGCCAACGAACTCTAATATCAAGAAAGCTATTTTTATTGGATTTAGAGATGGAAGTCTATATAAACTTTGTAATAATCAAAACTTAGCCTTAAGTCATGAAACCTCAAATTCTATCGAAATTTGGCATAGGAGGCTAGGTCATTTTCACTATCGTGCATTATCATCTATAGGAAAAATTGTAACATGATTACTTACTCTCAAAATTGATCACTTAAGCATCTGTAAAGGATGTGCCTTAGGCAAAAACACAAAGCAATCATTTTCTAAAAGTGTTCACAAATCAAAATGTATTCTTTCACTGATCCACACTGACCTTTGTGGTCCTATGTTTGTACCTTCACTAAACGAGTGTCTCTTTTTATGTAATTTTTATTGATTACTATTCTAGAAGAATTTGGATCTACTTCCTAAAATAGAAGGAATTGGTTGAAGTATTATCAAAATTCAAGGAATTCAAAGCTCTAGTTGAAAACCAGTCAAGATAGAAAATAAAAATACTAAGGTCAGACAATGGAGGTGAATAAATCTCCAAATTTTTAAAAAACTTTTGCATTACTGTTGGGATTAAGAGGGAGTTTTCTATACCATATAATCCTCAACAAAATGGAGTTGTAGAACATAAAAATAGATCAATTGTTAAATTAGTTAGAGCAATGATGCATGATCAAAACCTTCACACTTCCTTCCGGGCTGAAGCATCTAACACTGCAGTCTACATTCAAAACAGATGTCCACACTCAGTATTAGAGAGTACCACTTTTGAAGAAGTATTTACAAGCATTAAAGTAGATCTAAGTTACTTAAGAATATTTGGGTGTCCTATTTATATTCACATTATTAAAGAGAAAAGAACAAAACTAGAACCATCCGGAAAGAAGGGGATACTCATTGGATACAGTGAAACAAAGGCTTCAGAGTTTTTGTTCTAGGTCAAAGAACAATTGAGATTAGTAGAGATGTGAAATTTGAAGAAGATATTGCCTTTAGTATTTCTAAAAATAGTGATGAATCATTTACCAAACCTGTTCTTGAAATAGATGAAAATCACACAACAGAAAAGGGAGAATGATAGTGAACCATCTTTTACCACTACATCAAATCATGAAGATTCTGAAAATGTTAACAATAAAAAGAGGCCACTTGGGCTAGGAAAATGATAGAAGAGAATTATGTTGAACCTAATCAAGTGATTCGAGAAAGTAAAAGATCAAGAAACCAGTCATGCTATGTAGCATTATTAATTGAACTTATAAAAACAAAACTTTCAAATGTTAAAGAAGCACTATCAAGCCAACCTTGGAAAGAAGCAATGATTGATGAATATAATTCCATACTAAAAAATGATGTATGAGATGTTGAACCCAGACCTAAAAACAAATCAATTGTTTCTTCTAAGTGGTTCAAAATTAAGCATGCACTTGATGGTAGCATTGAAAAGTACAAGCACGAGGTTTCTCACAGGAAGAAGGTATCGATTATGAAGAAACATTTGCTTCAGTTGCTAGATACACTTCAGTTAGAACTATCTTGGCTATCACAACATGCAAAGGATGGAAAGTTCATCAAATGGATGTTAAAACAACATTCCTAAATGGTAAAATTGAAAAGGAAGTTTATATTGAGCACCCAGAAGGGTTCTATACTAATGACAATAAATCTCACGTATGTAAGTTAAAGAAAGCATTATATGGTCTCAAACAGGCTCCCAGAGTGTGGTATGAAAGAATAGACAACTATCTAACAAAGTTAGGATACTCTAAAAATGAAGCTGATCCTAACTTATACTTCAAAATAGATGGTGATGATATGATTATTCTTTTGTTATATGTTGATGACTTGTTGATAATAGGTAAAGAACATCTCATAAAGAAATGCAAACAAGAACTAACAATAGAGTTTGATATGAAAGATTTACGTCTTCTACATTACATCCTAGGATTGGAAATTTGGCAAAGGGTAACTACATTTTTTTGAATTAGAGAAAATATACAGTTGATATTTTAACAAAATTTTGGGTGATGGAATGTAAACCAGCTACTACTCCTATGGAAGTCAATTTACACAAACTGAAGGATGATATGATCAAATCTGAATCTACGGATCCTACTTACTACAGGCAAATTACTGGATCCTAAATGTATTTAGTGAATACTCGAATTGACCTATGTTAAGCGACTAACACCTTAAGCTAGTTTATGTGTGCACCGAAGAAGATACATCTACATGCAGCTAAATACATCTTGAGATAGCTAAAAGGTACTATTGGCACGGGAGTCAGATATGATCAAGTTAGCATCAATCTTCATGGATATTCTAATTCTGATTGGGCAAGCAGCCCTATTGAACGTAAGAGTACTTTTGGATGTTGCTTCAGTCTTGGATTTGGAATGGTTTCTTGGTTCAACAGAAAACAATCTTCAGTTGCATTAAGTTCTATTGAAGCAGAATACATTACCTCTTCTTTGGGAGCTAGAGAAGCTGTATGGTTATGAAAATTGCTAGTTGATTTGTTCAAAAGACCTTTGAAGCCCACCGTGATTCATTGCAACAATCAGAGTTGTATCAAGCTCTCAGCTATCCAGTCTTCCACAATCGTTCCAAGCATATTGAAATTCCTTATCACTACATTAGAGATATGGTGGATCGAGGAGTCATTCAACTGGAGTACATCAGTACTAATGAGCAAACAACAAATATCTTTACTAAGCCTCTTGCTAAAGTGAAGTTGGAACACTTCAGAGGAAAACTTGGTATGATCAAATTGTAATATTGGATATTGAATTTAAATTTTCAATTTATATGTGTTTATGCTTCTATTGTTGTTTAGTTGCATCAGATTAGTAATGAAAGGTGATGATCTTTCATAGACATATATATTCAGAAGGTAATCATTTGTGAGGTGACGATCTTGCAAATGACAGGCCTGTTATGATGAAAACTCTACGTATTGTTTCGGACAATTAGAGATCATTGATAACGAATGCATTATATGATTACTCTTGTTATTGTTTCAGACAATTAGAGATCATAATATATGTTATGATAGTTTAATCTGTCAGTGATCCTTAAAATTAACAAACATAAGCCTTTCAAATCCATTTTTTAGGGTTGTAGATGTCAAAAAGTCATTAGATTTGCAAAAAAACTTCAACTTGGCCACTGTCAAGCGCCAATTTGCACAAGTTGGATGGTAGCTCGTCAGTTTTGGGGGTGCTGCGCCCGGGTCCGACTGGCCCCTGGTCTGGTTCAAACCTGGCTTGTGTGGAATGGACCCTGTCCAGACCCACAGATGGATGGGACTAGAACCATAGACAAGATCGAACTGTGGCTGTTCTGGCAGCCAGTTTCGACCAATTGGATGTCCTAGATTTTAAGCAATGTTTTTTTTATGTTAGATCGTTACTAGTAATTCTGGTAGTTACAAATGGAAGGCTTTTAAGACCAGACTGTAAGCATTGAATTTTAATCTATTGAAGCATGAATAACATTCGTTTTTTGTTACCTTTTGATCATGTTATTTTGTAACCATTTCTTCTGGGCCTGCTTCACCATTCTGCCTCTTAAAATTAATAGAAGTGATTGTAATCTTTGAATCAATATGTCTGCAATCCTCTTCATGAAAATGTGTGGTGGCAACTAAGGTGGTTGTTAAGCATGAATCTCGGTATTCTCTGCTTTGATATTACCTTCCAGATGTTCTGAACCAGCCAAATACTCCAATCAAATTTTAGCAGCATTGACAGTTAGTGATTTGCACTTACTGTGGCCAACTCCTCAGTTCTTTTCATGGGCGATATAATAATGTTCCAAATAAAATTAACACACTTTGATAATTGCGCTTTAATTAATTCATGGTTGTTAAGCATGAATCCTGGTATTCTCTGCTTTGATATTACCTTCGAGGTGTTCTGAACCAGCCAAATACTCCAACCAAAGTTTAGCAGTATCATTGACAGTTAATGATTTGCACTTACTGTGGCCAACTCCTCAGTTCTTTTCATGGGCGATATAACAATGTTCCAAATAAATTAACACACTTTGAGAATTGACCTTTAATTAATTATGTTGATCTTCTGGCACCTTAACGAGCATCTAATATCATTTAAGATTATTATTACATTGATTTCAAACTATTGGATAAGATATAGCGTTAAACTCCTCATTTTACAGAGTTCCTAAAGCCTTGAAATGCACACCACTTCGAAAATTTCCAAGATTTTAATTCTGTTATTTAACTTTTTCCTTAAAAAAGATCGAAGAAGTAGCAGCGAAGAAGTTTGTATCTGCATAAAATAGCTTGGCCATTACTCTGAGCATTACTTGCCCCTCTTTAGGCCCCAATCCAAGCCCATGAGATATAGGTTCTTGTGAATGTTATTCATAAAATATGGGTTGATAGGATTGACTCAAAAACTATGCAA
This sequence comes from Cupressus sempervirens, assembly GCA_028749045.1. Taxonomy (NCBI): domain Eukaryota; kingdom Viridiplantae; phylum Streptophyta; class Pinopsida; order Cupressales; family Cupressaceae; genus Cupressus; species Cupressus sempervirens. The sequence continues at coordinate 449,772,776 of CM053786.1, forward strand.
TTTAATTTCCTCCCCTCCCCCTCCATCCCTCCATGCCCCCCATGCCTTATGCTGTGTGCATCATGTGAATGCAATGAGTGCTCTGTGGACCATCCATGCACATGAGATATAGGTTCATGTGAATGTTACTCATAAAATATGGGTTAATAAGATTGACTTAAAAGCTATGCAATTGAATACCGCCCCTCGCCAAAGGAAAAAAACATCACATAATTCAACACACTGCAGAAATACCACCCACTTGAAAAAGCTCTCAAACTGTTGAACTTAGTCTGCTCTGCATCTTTATATTATTTCCACCCCTATACAAAATATTGTTTTGATATTGGTGCAAATTGAAACAATTTCTTCAAAAAATTAATAAGTTTTGATGGGGTTCTATGTTTTCAAGGCTTCTGTTATTTGCACGGAAAGCTCCCCAACTAGCTCATAGCTTAATTCAACAGAATACAGTTCGTAATAAATATATAAAATGCAAATTTTGTACCCGTTTTACATGGACTTCAGATAGGATTGTGGTGGACATATTACCAGTGTAATCCATTGAGCAGTATTACCAAAATCTTGGAGTTAAGTTTACTGTTAATTGCAAATCTACATCAGTATTTAATTTTCAAAAATTACAATTGGTTTTGAACAAACTCTTGATAATCAATTAATTGCTATAAATCAACCTTTCTTATGTTTTCTGGTCCTCATCGCTAGCTTCTACAAGCTACTTTACACATGATAATCTCTTAATTGGCTCTAATACCTTGGCAGGGGAGAAGCAGACAATGGAATGGGCCATGCGTTTGAGAGTTGCATTTTATATTGCTCAAGCATTAGAGCATTGTAGTAATGAAGGCCGACCTCTATACCATGACTTGAATGCCTACAGAGTCCTTTTTGACCAGGTAAAATGCATTAATGCTTTCAGACCACATCGTATGTGCTGCTATTATTAAAGTGATACAATGTGTAGAAAGAATATATCTTCATTTGCTCATTAGAGAACATTCACAAACTGTGGTCCAACTTTTGATGTAGATGTGGGTTGTAAGCACCATGTGAATGAGCAAAATAATAACCCAAACATTTTTTTAAATACCAAGATGCAGGAGTGACCCAAACATTTTTAAAATATCAAAATTCAAAAGGTTACAGTGAGCAAGCAGTTTGTCTTTCATTATGCAATTTTATTTGAACTGTCAAAGGATAGTTGCTGGCTGGAATAATAACTTGTTTTTCTATCTTAAGTTCCATGGATGGTTCTTTTTCTTGATATCATGTTTGCCCATGCAAAAATTGTAACACAATCTGCAATTTCATAGAAGAGTAAACGACTTTAAAATCAGAAATGTACAACGAATTTCAACTTATGATATGTCTCATGAATATCCATTGTATTTGTGGTCATCCACATGTAGGAGAGTAGGATAGATCTTTCCAGCAAAGAATTGATGAACATTGCAAAGACATTTACTATGGCAGCATTAAGAGCTCAGCACTAAGAGCACTTCCAATTTCAAGAAATTTGCATAGGATGGAAACATCTGTGTGAGAGGGTATCATTTCACGAAGATAAGCTAAGGGAAGTTACAAAGATTGGGAAGCATCTGAATAATCTAAATCAGTACAAAGGGTTGGAAATGTTGGGGGGATGGCCGATAAAATAAAATAAAATCATTAAAAAATATAAAATGTATTTGAAAATAAGTGATTTGGTAATCCATTTGATATTCCTGATGACATAATATGAAGTTTGTAAATGCAAATTATAAAAACGCAAATTGCAAATGATGAAGTGATGGAAATGATAAAATGGTAAGTGAATTTTGGGTTATGTTCCTGTGGTAAAGTGTGATCTTTACGTTGGGTGGCTTTGTTGGACCCCATAAAGGCTCTAGGTAGATATTATTTTTGTTTTAAGCTCTTTTTTTCTTTGCATAAGTTTTTTGTTGGGAAGGGAATGGCCTAATATTCCAGAATATTTAGCATGGTTGGTCCCTGATCAGTAGTTTCCAAAGGGGGACATCTCTGGGTAGCAAAAGTAGTTAAAAATTGGGAAGCAGAGAATGTTCTGCTTGCATCCTCAAGAGATCCCCAAATGGAGGGGCATGATAATGCCTCTGGGGATTTCCCAGGGGTACTCTGGAAATAATTAGATACACTGTTAAAATTGATAACATTTGTGACTCAGTTATTTATTTTTAGGTTGGTGAGTGGGATTTTGAGTCCAGTCTTACTAGGTAGGGCCACAAATAAGGGACCGCATCCCTGAGATGAACACTCAAAATCAATGGGAACAGTCTAGATCCATGAGTACAGTAGCTCAGCGAGGGTCTGGAGCACTAGGAACTTCCAATGGACATGAGCAGCATCAATTTGAAGGTTCAAACCTGCAAGCCCATTGGATCAGCAAGGGCACAAAACCCATGATTACAATAGCCTAGTAGAGATTTGAACCTTGGTGGCAACAACAACAATGCAATGACCTAACCTTTCAACTATGGGATGAACCCCAACAGTTCTGATTTAGTTAATATTCATTTTTTATTTAATGATTCTCTACTTTATTGATGTAATTTGAGCTATCCACATAAGGATTTAGCTGTAATCTATCTTTCATCCTTTTGATGGGCCTAGTGCAGTCTGAACAGCACACACACATCAATACAAGACGTGTTTTTAGGGATATGTCTCATATGGAAAATGATGAATGTCGTTTAATTAATTTCATCATATTCATTCTTGAGGACAATCTTAATTCATAAAAGGAATAAAACCATAGTTATTGTAGTTTAGTTTTTTCTGCCTAATTTGGGATTTTGCATGATAGCTAAAAGTAGTTACCTGATAAGGAATGGATTTTGTTTCCCGCTGATGCTTCCCTATCTACATATACAACCATAGCTTCTGAGCTGTATCTCGATTAAAAACTGTGCTTTCTGTCTCTCTTGCAGGCACAACAAAAGGCTGAGAGATTTGTGGGATTTAGTTATCTTCGATCTTGTGTTTACATAGATAGCTATGTGGCATAACATAATTTTACATCCTTTTAAGTTTGCAGAAGTGCAGACTGTAACTACAGCAGTTCAAATTGAAGCTATGGATCTGGAAAATATTCAAAAAGGCATATGCCAGTATTTGTTGTTAATTCTTATTGAATGCTACACCAAGTTTCATAGATGGAATGGCAGTGGACTCGTTTCTGGGACAGAATATTGGGGAGGCCCTTTTTAGGGGACAGTAGAAGATGACTAGAAAAATTTGGAAAATTTAAAATTCGTATGAGACATTGATAAGGCATTCATAAGATTATGTAACCCATATGCCAGTATTTGTTGTTAATTCTTATTGAATGCTACACCAAGTTTCATAGATGGAATGGCAGTGGACTCGTTTCTGGGACAGAGTATTGGGGAGGCCCTTTTTAGGGGACAGTAGAAGATGACTAGAAAAAATTGGAAAATTAAAATTCATATGAAACATTGAGAAGGCATTCATAAGATTATGTAACCTTATACAATAAGCTATAACATTGCAGCTGCATTGAGATTCCACATCAGAGTCAACACACAAATTAACAAAGTCAAATGTTATTGCTTTAATGCACCCGGTTCCCCCTCCCAACCCAATCAGCTGCTTTCATGTGCGTGCAGAAAGCCCACCCCACTCTGCACCAATGAACCATCCCTGCATGCAGGGTGGGAGGGAACTCTATAGGGAAGATGCCTTACCTTCATGGTGGGGCATGTTATGTATGGAATCTTGAGCCATGGCGACAACTTAAATGGCTATGGCTCGCTATACATTGGGTAATAATTAAAACAGACCACCTAAAGGATGTGGTCATATATGTCTATATAAGAAGCGATGCTTTGTATATGTAAGAAGTGCTACTTTTCCATCTCCTAAAGGATGTGATCATCTATGTATATATAAGAAGCGATGCTTTGTATATGTAAGAAGTGCTACTTTTCCATCTAGCATGGGCTGAAGTGATTTTTATTGTTTGCTTTTTACAACTAGAGCAGGTGTTTGGGGTAGCACCCTCAGTGGGTAAGGGATAGCAAGGGGTCAGGATCCCTTGTATGTTCCCTGTTGTGGAACAGGGCAGGTTGAGATATTGAGCTCCTTCCATCAAGACCAAATTAAAGCCTTTGAGGCCACACAAACCTTTAAAGTGGATTCCATTTTTCAGAATTTGTCACTTTCCATGTTTGAAATATAGATCTTGAAGTGTGGTAAACCTTCCTTTAAGTGTTTTGTGTTATATTTGAAATTTCTATCATATTTATGATTTTAAAATTTTAATAGTATGGTTGATATACTGAAAATTCAAAGTTTGTTTTTAATCTGTTGCGGCAGCCAAGAACAAGAGCTAACCAGACCTTGTACCATCAGTAGTGTATTTTTTCGATTCAAAATATAGAATATGTGTCCACCTGAAATGTTTCAATCCATTTGCAAGAAATATCCTCTACCAATAGAGATCATGGAGTCTTCCAAAATCTCCATAAAATATCATTTGTTAATATCTCATGAAACAGTAGGGTTGTTCATCTCATTTATAATCTATAAATTTATAATATAGCTTCAGAGTTGGCACTCATTCATTTAAAATTTAAGTTCAAAGGCCATGCCAGAGCATTTAGAAACCTATGAATACCAACCTTTATTGATTATCTTGAATTCCTAGGAATCCTTTGCTGAATCATATTGGTTCCAGAGTTTTTTGTATTTTCTTTTTGAATGTTTTAGATTTCTGTAGCATGCCCTGAACATTTTAGAGTATAGTATATAGTGGGGAGAGATTTCCAGGGCATTCCTGCATCATTGGTATAGTTACGTGTGCAAAGGGGCAAGGAACACATTCGTGTGTATTATAGTTCTTGTTGACTATGCTTTCAAAAAATAATTTTCCAAGTAATTGGAGTATTTGTAGAAAACTATTTTACAGGATTTTACTGTGTGGAGTGTTTTAACAGTTAATCCTTAGGTCACTGGTTTTTCTGGAGTGCTTATTTCAAGAGATTCTCATGTCATGTACACTAGCAATAATCACAAGGTAAAGGGAACTCCAGGAAGAAACATAAGGGCTTCTTGCATCTCGAAGTCATGTTTTTGGATAGAAAATGCTGAAGATTTGTCAAACATAAATAGTTTCGAGCCATGTTTGCTCACCAAGATTATTGCAAACATTCACAAACTCACTTAATGATATGATGAAAATTGCCACAAAGCATTTACATGGAATCAGTGATGGAACCAAGGATTCAAATATAGTCATCTTGGACCTACGGACTTAATGCCTAAATTTTGCATTGAAATCAAGAACCATTCAACTTAAACATCTTAAGATTTGTCAAAGGATGAGACTGAGAGTAGGTAAGGAAATGCTCTTCATATTGATGTCTTCTCTTGACCATCTTGACTATAGTCATTGGGATTGAGCCCTACAGATATAGCATTTTTATAATGTTATTGGGATGTACTTATTTTTAGGAATGACTTTTGAATCTATAGAATCTAGTTGGTCTTTGGGTCTAGACTATTGTTTGCAAATTTGTAAAGTTGTTGAGTACTCTCAAAAAAGTTCTCGCACGGAGTTTTTGCAGGATTGACTTCCAACTTGCTGAAACATGGGAAAAAATGCTAAAAAATGCCCCAAAATATTTTAAAATATTGTATTTTTGCTGTCTTTTTTGCGTGCCTAAAACATGTCCCTTATAACGCATTTTTAGATTGAAAAATCTGACTGTAGACTGAAAAGCTTCCTTTGCTGCTTTATTTTTCTGAATTGCAAAGTTTTGTTGAGTTTCGCTTGAGTTCTTTTATTTGGGGTTTTCAAATTTTGTGTTTCTGAATTATAGTGTAGATTACTATCAATAATTAATAGTATCTTGTATATAATTAGCAAATTGGGTTCAAGTACTCAATTAGCTATAACCATAGTTTGAAATGTTAATGTTGTAGCTTCAGTCGGATTGAATTGACCTAGAGATAATCATTCTATGGTTATTGGTTAATCATTAATTAGACACTCTCATATATATATATATATATATATATATATATATATAGATATGTTTATATAATTGTTAGTATTTTCTAAATGGTTATTAACTTACAAATTACCATAGAGACATGTCTCTTCATGAGACAGGTCTCCTCCACTCATATATATATTCAAATCTGCACTTGGAACACAGATACCGAATGGGCAGTGCCATTACATTTGTAGTGATCCTGAAATCTCAACATGGTTTTAGAGCCCGACTGCAATTGTAGAAAAGAAGATAAAAATGATAAGAAATTATAATTTTTTTTGACAACTTTAAGATTTTTTTTAGGAAAGATAATGTTAAATAAGCCAGACTCAAAACGAAGAATAGGAAAGCACCAATGCTACCACACAACAAAATAGAAAGACATAGTGGGAACCAATAAAAATGACCAATCATAGGATATGATAGAGTGGCTACATAAATATCACAGATATGAATTGAATTGAAGAGATTTGGAGGACATGGGATACATCACTGGACATTCTCAGATATTGGAATAACGGTGGTCACAGAACAGAGATATATGATTGACTCCAAATAACTAGTGGCTAGGGTGAATTAGATTCAATATGATTGCACAGACTCCCCTATCAGCATAGATTTATGTGTTATCACAAAGATATTTACAGTTGTAGTTGGAAGTGCGTGGTACTAAATATCGTAAGTGAGAGTTGCAGTGAAATATGGATGAGACCTTAATATATAATTTAGTTAGCAATCATGGATCATTATGGTAATCAAGATAGAGTCCACCAAATATATATGAAGAACGAGGGTTATGAACAGGAATACATAGAGCCACAAAGAATACGATCAATGGACATAGTATACAATCAACAAATGGAGTATTCAATCAACGTTGTATAAGTCTAGCAAGCAAGGGTCATCTTTAATCAAATTTCATCAGTGGGACAAAAATCAATGGACTAAAGCGGTGATCTAGATGATGATGGGTACATTGGCCAGATAGATGTTGCTGTCTTGGCGGCCATCATGACTGTTCGCATGTTCTTTGCAGAAGCTACAAGTTCTCGCAAAATTGGAGTTCACTGACACATTGAGGAACTATGGCTTCAAACAGTGCTGAATTGAAAGAGTAGTGAAATGGCTGCCCACATTTGCGATTTGCAATATGAAGGAAATGAGCTCACCTCGTCGTATATGATGCCGCTAGGGTACTCACACTCTCTTCCTTGTCAATTGATGAACTTTGTTTTATTCATACTGGGGACATGAATAAAAAAAAACATGTTTTGGTAGTAGTGATTCCGGCAGGCACAGAAACAATGGAGACTAAGCTGCACAAGTTTTTAACTCTATGGACTCATGCTTATTGGAGAGGAATGAATTAGAGATGAACTCAGAAGGATCTAAGTCAACAGAGAAAAATCACAGTGGTAAAAATATATATTATAATTACCACTCTGTGGGTCAGAGCTAAAATACAAAGCAACAGCAAGAACAGTCAGCAATAATAAAAACATATGCAATCCAAATTAATAAAAAAGATTAACATGTCAAAGAATAACTTACATCTTATAAATTCAAAAAAGGGAGGTGAATACTAGGCAGAATAACTGCTCAACAATCATGAGCACCCACTCAAGGAACACCGATGCATAACACTAGGCATTCCAACAGAGAGTGAATTCAGGTTTAAAAGGGAACCATATATCAGTGGGTTTGAACGCATATGGAATGAAGAGCACTGCCAGAAAAGAAATAAAGAAATATCCAACATAGCAGAAATATGTTATAATAACCAGGACTAATGTATCACAATATAATCGCAGAAGGATATGATAATAAGCAAGACACATACAAACATCACTCATTACTGAAGGAAGAACGTATGGGTATTACCGTTAAAGCCCACCTTAAAGAGGACATCTATGAATAAAATGTCAAAACAATAATCTGGTCAGTGGAAAAGCAAATGGAATAGAAACTTTACTGTGGAATACAATACAAACCATGGTGTATATCGGGGCATTAGGGATATATCTATGGACAACAATAGTAAAGATAAATTAAGACTGCCAATTATATCTCTACAATTTGAGTAAACAAAAAAACAAAATTCTCCGTGATCATAGGAGATATTTGAGATTTTATATTTTGGACATTTGTATTGCTCTAGTTCAGTAATGTTTGTATTAAATAGATGTTGTTGACTTAAAAATCATAATAAAAGTAGTACATTGGTGAAATATTAAATAAGATGTAGAGTTATTAGCACCACGCTGATGCCCCAATACACAATATTCGACAATCATATTAATAGATATACACATACAATTTTAAGTGTGAACCCTTCCAATGGCGACACCTCGATATATTAGAGGGACATAGATAATGACGTGTATCTTCATGTTGGACTGGAGACCATTTGAGAATGATAGTTCCTGAGCCAAATATTTCTAAACTCACACTAAGAAAGGAGATTGATAATATGCCAAAAAATTAACTAAATTAGAAAACTCAATGATCAACTAATAAGCAAACTATTTGAATGTATCATGGGGACGTTAGATTGTTCATGCAAATAGCCATGGGTGTCAAGTTGATTGCAAATTTGGTGATAGTGGCAAAGGCTGGTAGTGATGATTATATAAGAACTACTAATGCTATTAACACAATTGTAGAGGAGTGAAAAATTGATTGATTATCTCTCATTGGACCTGATAGTGATTGAAAACTCTATAAAATGGAGTAGGTGGAAATTTTACATTGTGGGGGGGGGGGGGGGGGGGGGGTGCGCGGGGGAATTATAGCCAATGTTTCACTTCCATTGTTTGACAAATGCTTATATGGAGGCGTTTTCTGATTTGTTGCATATGGACCTTTATTGGAGCAACTTGTATCAAGGATATTGATGTTTAGATAGGTATTTATTATTCTTGAGTATTACATTTATCTACTCATTGTATTCTCTCTCTTATTTGCATTTCTATACAAAGCTATTTGCCTTGATCTTTTCCTTTGTCTATGAGAATGTGCTTGCATGAAAAGAAGATTGGTACATTAGGCATGCTACCAACTACTATACAAGACTCAATCTTATACAGTAGGTCCAAGAGTAAGTAAGTAGAGGATCTAGTTTAGTTGACATTAGAAGATCTTGGACATTTTGTTTTAGAGGAAGATTGACACTTCATTAAAGGAAACCTTGAACGCAGAGGTCTGAAGATTAATATCAGATTCATAGGGAGTCTAACAAGCAACCTTGGGCGAAAAAGTCAACAGATTGAGATATGCTTAATGAGTTCTTTTTTTGAGGGAGAAGTTCGAGGTGAAATTTCTTGTAATGCATTCTTCTCTATGAGAGAAGTTTTGAGGTGAAAGCCCTTGTTCCACCCTCTAGGAGCAGCTATGTTGGATCCACCCTCTGACATGGTTCATGGTGGATATCATCTAAGTTACTACACGATTCTGTTGAAAAACATCATGAGGTGACGATCTTTCATTGACGTTTGATTATGGTTGCTATTGTAAGGTGGCGATCTTCACAATGACTTGATTTGTTATCATGATGGACTACATTAAGTTGCTGTCTCAGAGTTAGATAACACGTATCCCTCTAGGATATGACATTCCCTTGGTAGGCAGCATGGACTTGATGCCAGTGCACATACCAAGAGAATATAATTATGATGAATATCGTATGGTTGATATTCCTGTTGAATCATGCTTAGAATGATATCGAAACATAACATCTATTTTGATGGATATATGTTAATATCCTTAAATATGTCATTCCAAGAATATCATATTGAAATGATATCTCTTTATATGTTTGAGAGCATAATGTGTTCTATAACAATCCTCCCTAGCTAAGAGGGGTTGTTAATGTTGTAGTTTCAATTGGATTGAATTGACCTCTTGATAATCATTCTATGGTTATTGTCTAAATGGTTATTAACTTACAAATTACCATAGAGACATGTTTCTTCATGAGACATGTCTCCATTACTCATATATATATATATATATATATATATATTCAAATCTGCACTTGAGACACATATACCAAATAGGCAGAGTCATTAAATTTACTGTGATCTTGATTTCTGAACATGAAAACTCACGATCAACAAAATCTTGACAAACCCAATTTTGACTGGGATTAAAAAAATACTTAAATTCCTTAAAATCTTGCAAAATACAATTACACAATGTGTTAACTGAATTTGTACAATGTTGGGGAAATACTTTCTACTACATTTGAATAAGTAAAGTGCACAATATTGCATCAACATGCAAATACAACACTCAGCTATCATGTTGATTGAGAATAATCATCAAAAATATAAATTCCATACAAGTTGCAACAATTTATAGTTTTTTCTTCCTTCTGTATTTAAGTGATTGGGGGCCCATTCCTCTCAACCTACTATACCTCCACCCTCAAACTAGAAGGTAATTGCATTTTAGATTCAACATCATCATTATTGATATGATGCTATCTAATCCAATGCCTCCTTTTGTTGCAGCTTCCATCTTTTGTAAACTTGGAGTCCTCAACCTACATAATCTATTTACTATATGGATGGATGCCATTGAAATTAAAATCAGTTAGCTCATGACTAGTTGATCCTTGCATTTTAGTTTACTAAGACATATGTTATATTGCATGGAGACATGGCCATTGGGGTGCTCTTTTGTGCAAATGATATAAAAAAAGCGTTGGTTGTGGTCATATCATGAAGTAACAAAAGACTGGGACAAATTTTAGAGGGCTAACTTTTGAAGATTTTTGTTTTTTTCCACCCCAATCTTTCTACCAAACAATTGCATAGAATAGTTGTGTACATCAAAGATTTGAAATTTGGAAGGGGGGAATATGATTTTTTCTTACTACATGTTTGTGTGGTTTCCCTCTTCAATAACAAGTGGTGAAGTGAAGAGCCTCCTTTCAACACACTTGTATTTTTGCAACTCTTTTATAATTGGATCCTTGACTCAAACCTCAAGCAATGCCCTCGCAATGCATGGTGAGAGGCCTTATATAACGTCCTCATCAACATCCTCAAAGTTATATGCAAAGAAAATCAGATTTGATTGGCACTCCCTTGCATGAATGGGTTGTTGGAGTTGATTGTTTCATCTCCGACCAATAATATTCCAAACGGAGTCGAAATTTCTTCCATCTCCCTTGTGATGGTTTTAAATGGCCTCATAAATGTACACCATTGAGTTTGCTCCCCTTCCACTTAGTGCGGTACCTTTACCAAAGGGTAAGACACTTACAAATACATTAAAACTGCAATTAAAGTAATTATTTAATAAAAATAGAACCAATATCTTGTATTTAGAATTTAAAATTTAGATAAAAGTTCAAGTCACCTTGTGATCTCAATAGTGCTCTTTGCAAAGAAATAAATAGTCATCTTTGTGACCTCTTTCTAGTCATCTTCTTTGTGAAAAAAAATCCAACCATTGTTGGCTCACAGGCATTTGCATGAAAGATGTTAGCCTTTTATAATGATTTGCAATGTGAGAATGTTAGTTACAAACTCTGTAGCACTTGCTTGCAGAATCTCTTTCCTCTTAGTACAATTTCTAATTAGGTTAATTACTCGAGGGTGATTGTATATGTATTTGGCAATGTTCTGAAAGTTACCTTGGTGATTTCATTGGAGGAAATAGCAAACTAGTCACGCTTGATCGCACAAGCTCCTTTCCTTGATGCAATCTCTCATCGAAGTCAGTACCCAAGGGTTATTGTTGTGTATTTGGTGATATTTATAGACTTCACCCAATCAAGTTTGCCTATGTCTTCCATTAGAAAATTAATGCAATGAGCAATACAAAGGTCAAAACGAGGCGTTGAGTGCCTCTCTACAAGTAGTCACCTTGTCACCACATTTTTTGCTGCATTAGTTTTTACAACGTGTGTCTTCCATTAGAAAATTAATGCAATGAGCAATACAAAGATCAAAACGAGGCGTTGAGTGCCTCTCTACAAGTAGTCACCTTGTCACCACATTTTTTGCTGCATTAGTTTTTACAACGTAGGCCTCATTTTCTATGCCAACCTCTAACACAACCTTATGCAACATTGTACTCAATTTTTTTACTTTCTTGACTTTCTTTGAGGTGTTAATGGACCTCAATAACATCATCTCATCAAAGGAAGCCAGTAGGAAGTTGACGAATGTATGGATCCTTTCATTTGTGTCTTGATATGAATTTGAGGTAATCATCAAGGTGACACACGTGGCAGTCACTACTCTGCACCTGCTGAAGGATAATCAGGAGGTGGACCTGACTAATGAAGACTCCAAAATGCTGTTTGACTTCTTGGCTGAGGACTGGGCCAACATCCTCCTTAAGGGGAAGATTGAGAACAAGCCCGATTAAGGCCGGCTCCCCTTGGTTTCTTGTGTTTTATGATTTGCTGCTTACTAAACTTAGTGTGGTTTAAGGCAGCTCTACCTTTGTTTATAAACTTTTACAGTTTAAGTACTGTTTCAGGCAATAGTTGTAAGTTGCCTGGTAATACTTTTTTTAATGATCCTTCGGGTGTTGTTTTTGCTTGGATTAGTAGTAGTAGTAAGGGGTAATTTTGTCTGGTGGTAATTTGCTGGTTTTATGCCAGTTTGTCTGTTGTAAGGGCCGGCCCCCTTGTTTTGGCTGCTTTTTAATTCAACAACAATATATGAATTTGAGGTAACTAATGTCTCCACTTATTGTAAGTTCACAACAGTTGCAAATGACTGTTCTTGTTATAATGTCCTTAAAATTAGCTGTAATTGCTCAAATGAAAAATAAAGTGCAATGTGAAACTGAATGCAGGTCAAATAGGTTTTTAAAAGGAAGATCAATTTATTTAACATCTGTCCTTTGCCTAGGCTGTGTTCTGTCTGCTGCACTGTATCTGTCCAGGCAAGTCCTAGACATCGTGTTGGAAAGTACATTGTGAATTGGTGGCTTTCGACTGATGAGTACCCTATGATTTTCAAACTATGGTTATGACAACTCATAACTCAATTATTCTTAAGTTCAGCCTAGTCAATTCTCTTCTCTATAATTGGTAGTATATTCGAATAAGAGGAAGCTGTTCATTATCCATCTATTGGAGGAAGAAATGCTACTGAGGAGATATCAAATTGGTGCTCTAGGGTAGAGACATGTACTAATACTTTTTGCTCTCGGTCTTACAAAAACAGTGATATTTATTAATTCCACAACAGATGCTTATTGCAAAACCCTTGTTAAAGAGAAAGAACTACATTGTAACAAGATAAGAGCCCAAAATGATGCGTATAGGGAAATTTCCCTTTAGCTTGGAGATCATGCCTTGTTCTTTGAGTGGTTTTAAATTGACTTATCATTTCTCAATGGAAAGAGAGACCTTTGGAGGGGTATCTAATTTGAGGTTAAACTCATCTTATTTCTTTGATGGATATTGAATGCTAGACAAAGCCTTGGAGATCCTCTGTGCAGTTTTAAGAAAGCTCTGGAGCAACAGCTTCTTTGAGGTTTTGATTAACAGTAGAGCTTGATGTATTGTAGCTATGCAAGGAGATGATTGTGTCCTTAGGCCTTGGAACATGGTCCTTTTATTCTGGATTGATATGTTGTCTGCTAGGAGTCTTGGTTGTGATTGTGTACGCATTAAGTTAGGAGGTTTGTAGAGAGTGGTATCAACTAAAAGTTGAATTAGTTTCTGCTACATTTAACTATTATTTTAAATTGCCACCACCATTGATTATTTTTTCTAAGCTCAAAATAATTCCTTTTTCGCCCTGCCACTAGCACAAGCTACTGCCTCACATGCAATTGTAGTTATGATTTATCACCTAATTTAAATAAGTGACAATATCATATTTATATTTACTTAAATTCTAATTTAACATAATAGTATTTTATTTTAATAAATAATACATTTGACTATATTATTTAATAATATAATTCATTTTTAAATTTAGTATTGTTAAGTTATTTAAAATTTAATAAATTTAATATTTACTTAGTTACCGGTTTGAGTTCGATTCGATGTTCAAGTTCAAAGAATCGGTTCATTGGTATACCAAAATTATGGAAAGGGGTTTGGGTTCGTTTGAACAAAAATATGTAAAAATAAAAATATATATACATATTTATGAAGCCTAGAAGCATAAGTTAAAATTAGAATGTCACATAGTATCATAAAATCATATGATTTAATCATTCAAACAACCAAAACACCATAGGCATAAACTTAAAACTCGTAAATTTGTAATCAGAGCATCATGAATCGTGATCATACTATCATGTATTTCAAGTTCAACATCAAAGATTCAAAACATTGAACTTAAATCATGATTCATGAATCATAATAGCAAATTCAAGTTTCATTGTTTCAAGTTCAAGTTTTAACTAATGGATTAAAAATGTATTATTATTCATCTTCTTCTACTCCTCCTCCTAGTTCTTCGGCATAAATTTGTTAATTCTGTAACTTCGATCTCATACTGATCTGATTGTACAGATCGTACAGGTCTAATTATGCATGATATGCCTTACTATTAAAGGCCTATATATAATTGTTCTATTCTTTAGGTATGATTGATGTCTTCCTTGGAATGTTGCTTGAGAATAAACTTGTCTAAACTTAGTTTAAATCACTAACAAATTCTATTCCTCCATTAGACGCCAATTAAAAGAATACAATTCAGGGCCGACCTAGAGAAGGACATGTCCCTTCTAGGGACATGCCCCTTGGTTGCCATAGTTGTGTAGGGTATTATTGCGGATAAATGACACACAAATATTATATGGTCTGCTCCTCTAGCAATACTGCCCTATCCAATTTATTGCAGAGTTAAGAACATTTCAGAATAGTATTATACTATTGATTACACTTCATAAAGAGGTCTGTACATTCAAGATCATCTTCAGCAATATAAAAAGATATTATCTCAGTCTGCTTTATAGCAGAATTTGCAGAAACTTTACATTGTATCAGAGCTCTGGTAGTTGAACCTTGGGTTCGCAAATTGACAATCAGATTTAAAATATCTAGCGACTCCTTATACCTTCATTGCAAGCACAATCCGACTCGAAGATAGGTTTGATGGAAAAGAACACTTTGTTGCTGGGAAATTCAGAATTATGATGATTCTTGAAGACAATGATGTAATACAGTTTGTTGATAAAGAATACAAGCAACCTGATACTGATCCTCATAAAACTATTTGGATTAAAGGAAACATGAAACCCATGCAAATCATATTAGATGGGGTTAAAAATGAAATAGTACCTATGCTAATGAAACATCAAACAACATTTATTATGATGAATGCATTATTAAATGCATACGAGGTTAACAATGCGACTAGAACCTTTGCACTAAAAAGGCAACTAAATCATGTATAGATAAAGAAGGGAGAATCTATGAAATCATACTTCCTAAGGGTGGCTAGTTTAAGAGATGAACTTTCAAGTATAGGGACCATAATTGAAGACAAAGAGCTAACTCTTATGGCTATAGATGGGTTACTGGATTCATGGGAAACATTTTCACAAGGAGTAAGTACTACAGACAATCTTCTAGACTTCAAAAGACTTAAAGGAGATTGCCTTCAAGAAGAATCTAGGAAACTTAAGAAAGGAGGAAAATTGAAAAGTGAAGATGAAGAACTTCATGTTCTCAACACAAATTCCTATAAAGGTAAGAAGAAACACTTCAAGAAGAAAGGTAATCAAAGAAATGACAAACCTAAGAAAGATTTATCCAAAATAAAATGCTTCAAATGTGAAAAATTTGGACACTATAGATCTAATTGTCCTGAGAATATAAAGTAGTAAGTAAAGTGTACAAACGTTACCAGGAAAGAAGAAAACTATGATCTTGAGAATTGTGTATTGTATTCTGAATTATCAAATGTAGTATCAAGCAAAGCATGGGTAATCGATAGCGGATCACCTCGACACATTATAGGATACAAAGAAGAACTAGATTCTATATCAGAAGAAGTTGACAACGAAGTTACCATCGATGATAATTCCTCTCATTTAGTCAAAGGAATTGGGAATTGCACCTTGAAACTAAAGTTAGGTACTTCTCTACATCTCAAAAGAGTACTCTATGTACCTGAAATAAAGAGGAATCTAATCTCTGTTACAACACTTGAAGATGATGGACATAATGTTGCATTCATGGACGGTAAAGTAATGACGTAGTCTAAGAACTCTTCATTTAAGAAATCAAAGTTGGTTGGTCAAAGAAGGGGTTCTTGTATGAATTAAATACAAAACCTAGTCAACCCATTCAAGCCTTAATTCTTGAAGCTGCTGATATAAACAAAATATAGCACAGAATGTTAGGACATCTAAATTTCAAAGCCTTATAGACTATGGAGAAAATGGTCTGGTTTACCTAAGTTGAATCAGATCATTCAAGCATATGAAAGGATGTGATTTGGGTAAGAACACCAAAAGTCCATTTCATGATAGAACTAGAAAAAGTAAGAATGTTTTGGAATTAGTGCACTCAGATATATGTGGACTTATGTTTGGTCCTTCTCTTGGAGGATTCTGTTACTATATTCTTTTTATAGATGACTTCTCTAGGAAACTTGGATTTACTTCTTAAAATGTAAAGAATCAAAAGAAATCCGTAATAGATTTAAAGAATTCAAAAACTTAATTGAAAACTTATCAGGATACAAATTTAAAACTCTTAGGACTGATAATGGAGGGGAATATACTTAAGATTTGTTTAAAGAGTTTTGTAAACTGGAAGGAATTAAAAGGGAGTATACCGTTCCTTATAACCCACAACAAAATGGGGTAGTAGAAAGGAAGAATAGAACAATTATAGAAGCAACAAGAGCTATGATATTTGATCAAAAGTTAGAATATTATCTTTGGGCATAAGCCTCTTGTACTATTGTTTATATTCAAAACAGAAGCCCTCACTCCCACCTTTGAGATAAAACTCCTGAAGAAGTCTTTTCTAAGGTTAAGCCTAATATAAGCCATTTTAGGATATTTGGGTGCCCAGTATATATACATGTTCCAAAAGAAAAGAGAACTAAGTTAGAACCCTCTGGGATTAAAGGTATTTTTGTCGAGTATAGTGAAACATCTAAAGCATATAAAATTTTGATACTTGGTTAGAAAAATATTGAACTTAGTAGGGATTCAATATTTGAAGAACATTTAGCATTCAAAAGAGCCCTAAGTCCTGAAGATCTCACACATTTACCTAGTTTTGAAGAAAATCATGAATCTGAGTTTCAGAGAGAGAACATTGAAGAAATTGAAGATGAAATTCAAAATCTTAATCTTGAGGAAACTAAAAATCCTAAGAAAAGACCACTCTGGGCTATTAAGACTATAGAGGAAGCACAAGACTTCACTACACCATTTGGAACCTTCAGAGAAAGAAAAAGACCCAAAAGATGTTCTAGTTATGTAGCAAACATGAGTGATTTATCTAAATCAGAACCAACCAATGTTTCAGATGCTATTAAACATACAACTTGGAAGGATGCTATGATGAAAGAATACCGATCCATTATTAAGAATGATGTTTGGGAAATTGTTCCAAGGCTTGAAGGAAAATCAGTTGTTTCTTCTAAGTGGATATTTAAAATTAAGCATGTTGCTAACGGTAGCATTGAAAAATATAAAGCCAGATTCTTAGCCAGAGGTTTCTCTCAGAAGGAGGGAATTGATTATGAAAAAACCTTTGCTACAGTTGCCAGATACACCTTTGTAAGAGTAGTCCTAGCTATTGCAACATTGAAGGGATGGAAAGTACATAAGATGGATGTAAAAACAATATTTTTGAATGGAAAGATTATAGAAGAGGTATATTTGGAATAACCTAAAGGATTTGAAGCTCATAACCCTAAAGTTTTTGTTTGTAGGCTCAAAAAAGCTCTTTGTGGGCTTCAATAGGCTCCAAGGGCATGGTATGAAAGAATTGATAAGTATCTCACTAATTTGGGATTCTCCAAGAATGAAGCTGATCCAAATCTCTATTATAAAAGGATAAAGATGATATCATAATATTGATGAGTTACTAATAACAGGTGATGATCATCTTATAGATCAATGCAAGAAAGATCTAATCAGAGAATTTGAAATGAAAGATTTAGGACTCCTTCATTACTTCATAGGATTGGAGTTATGGCAGAATTTTGACAGCATCATACTTAATCAAGGAAAGTATACATTAGACATTTTGAAGAGATTTGGAATGTGGAATTGTAGGCCTATGTCTTCTCCAATGGAGATTAATCTACATAAACTTAAGGAAGCAACAACAAAATCACCCTCTATAGATTTATACTCTTTACAGACAGATAATTGGGTCTCTTATGTACTTAGTAAATACAAGACCTGATATTTGCTATGCTGTTAATGCTTTAAGTCAGTTTTTGTGTGAGCACAAGGAAATTCACCTAGTTGTAGTCAAACACATTATGAGATACTTACAAGGCACTCTTAACCTTGGGCTCAAGTATGAGAAAGTTGACTTGGACCTACATGAGTACACAGACTCAGATTGGGCTGGAAGTGTTGCTGATAGGAAAAGCATTTTAGGATGATGTTTTAGTTTAGGCTCAGTGATGATATTTTGGACATGCAGAAAGCAGGCATCAATAGCAAAGAGTTCTATAGAAGCTGAATACATTGCCGCAGCAATGGCCTCTCGGGAAGCAATTTGGCTTAGAAAGTTACTTGTGGGATTTTTTGGTCGACCCATGAATCCTACTATTATTCATTGTGATAATCAAAGTTCCATCAAGCTTTCTGTGAATCCATTTTTTCATGACAGGTCCAAGCATATTGAAATTCCTTACCATTATGTAAGAGATACAATAGATAGGAATACTATAAAATTAGAATACATTTGCACTGCAGCTTAGAGATCAGATATTCTTACCAAAACTCTCTCTCGAGTGAAGATAGATCTCTGAGATAATGAACGCTTGTATAAAAGACATTATAAAAGATGACGATTTCATAGATAATGTGCTAAATGGTAGAGATCTACTGTCAGATCTAGATGAGTTCAAGATCACATTGTGATGTAGACATTTCTATGCCTATGAATCACAAATTGGATAAAGGAAGAATTTAATCATTCTCTGGAGTTTATCTTGTGCACTGATAGATCTTAACTCAGGATCATATTGTGATATAGGCTTGCCCAATACCTATGAGTCACAACTTTGATAAAGGAAGAATTTAATCATTCTTCAAATTTTATCCTATATATTGCATTCCATGCAATACTGTTATCACAAGTATAAGTGATAAGTGATATCACAGGTATAATAATATGACTTAGTATCATGTGTTCAATGATACCACATACTTAGAAGATTTTGATAGATATAGAGTATCAATCTATGCTTATTCATCTTAATTGATGATGTTAGATATGTTATGTCTCAGTATGATTATCAAGTTAAGAGGGAGTGTTAATTCTGTAACTTTGATCTCATACTGATCTAATTGTACAGATCGTACAGGTCTAATTATGCATGAAATGCCTTACTACGAAAAGGCCTATATATAATTGTTTTATTCTTTAGGTATGATCGGCGTCTCCCTTGGAATGTTGTTTGAGAATAAACTTGTCTAAACTTAGTTTAAATTACTAACAAATTCTATTCCTCCATTAGACGCTGATTAGAAGAATACAATTGAGGGCTGACCTAGAGAGGGACATGTCCCTTCTAGGGGAAGGGACATGCCCCTTGGTTGCCATATTTATGTAGGGTACTATTGTGGATGAAGGACACACAAATATTATATGGTTTGCTCCTTTAGCAATATTGTCCTATCCAATTTATTGCAGAGTTAAGAACATTTTAGAATAGTAATTATAGTATTGATTCCAATTCATAAAGAGGTTTGTACATTCAAGACCATCTTCAGCAATATAAAAAGATATTATCTTAGTCTGATTTATAGCAGAATTTGTAGAAACTTTGCAAAATTGACTCAACAATAGAGCTAAGGCCCATGGGATCAGCAACAACAGTAATAGTATGGGCATCAGAACCTTTAAATCTTCAATTGTAAGCCGAGAAGTAGAAGCATCCAAGTCCGCCAACTTTGCATTTACATATCACCTCTTTGTCTCCCCTTCTTTGTATTCGTTAGTCTTGTGTGACAAGAGACACAAATTGTAATCCTCAAATACCAAGTTCTCCGCTCTTTTTATTGCAACCTATTGCGCTTCATTGAGTGGATGAACGAATATTTGCTCCAATTTCTTTCCGAAGTAGATGAATTAGCAACCTATGAAGACATGACCAAGTAAACAATTAAAATAACATTTAAATTATGTATCTTAAATCTTAGAATTTCTAGTAATTTTTGAAGACAAAGTAAACTAATAGTAATTTAAGAAACATTAAACTTACTTGTGATATCACTTTGATTGCCAAGGGCTGCAACGTTTGGAATCTTTGGCCATGGAGATACCACCAACTATGAGCATCCTTCCTAAACCGATGCCAAAGAGCATCATTACTTAGATTTTTTGCATCCACCAACTATATGAACTCATTCGTAAACAAATCTCACATTATCATTATCAGGAAGGAGTCTTTGAAATGCTGCCTTGTATCCATCAGACACTTCTATATCTCTATAGGGTGGTAGCCTTCTTTGCAGATCAATATATTGGGTGCTATAGTATTTGCACGTCAATGCATAGTCAAGAAAATGTAGAGGAGTGGTCATTTTGTTCCATCGTTCTACAACAATTGCTTGCAATTGTATCAGGAAGGTCCCTTGAGGATCTTGCTCTTTTTCATTTACAATTTGCTTGATCTTCTCAAGCATTGAATCTATGCCATCCTAGATCTCTCCAAGGCAAGGTCTTTCCATTTTTGCATACCTAACCATGATCATAATGGGCTCAGTGATTTTAATGAGATATTCCACATGTTCCCACCATAAGCATCCAAAATCCTAAGCTTTATTTTGGATGTCCTCTCATTGTTGCTTTGCCTCCATATAGCCCAATTGTTGCTGATTACCATATTGGAAAGTGTCTCTTTCACTTCCATAAGTCATCTCAAGATGATTGCATTTGATGCGAAATGTGTCTCAACAACTGGTAACATAAAATAGAGAAAAAAACACAATTATTAGAGACATACTTCAAAAAAGAATAAACATTACACAATAAAAAAATCAGAAATTGTAAGAAACTATTTTTATAAATTCAAATAACTTGAGTTTAAGTTCACTTACCTTCAATATCTCCAAATGTGAGAACATTTTGAATATCCCTTGAGTCATGTGGTGCTTTGTGATGAACACTTGGATGTCCTCAGCTTCTACATACACCTTCTTGATCCACTCAATACTCTTCCCAATCTTTTGTAGCATAAGATTGAGTGAGTGAACTGCAAAAGGTGTCTAAAAAATATGATGGTATCTCTTCAACCAACAAACCGGCAACTCTACAATTCTTGGCATTGTCTATGACAACTTAGACAACGTTTCTAGACCCACTTTTTCAATGACAGAGATGAGAATATTAACAATAAATTGCCCATCTTTTACTTGCCCCTCACAATCCATTGCTTTTAAAAAACATTGCTCCTTTAGGAGACACCGCCAAAACATTGATTAATGGACAATCTCTCAAATCTTTCCACTCGTTTGAAACATATGTTGCCCCCGTCTCAATCCATGAATTCTTTATGGGCTTCCATTGCTCATCAGCCAACTTGACCTCTTGATCTAGCAAGGTTGTTTGTACTCTCAACATCCTCTTGAAATATGGAGAGAAAACAAGATTAAAAGACAACCCATTTGCAGACAAGCATCTTGCCGCATCAATGCTGGCAATTTCCTTACTTTGATTTTGAACTACATTTTCTAGTGGTCCCATTCTTTTGTGTGGAAGGGGTGCTTCATCTTGAGAATTAGAGGCATCTGAGGTAGGATAAAAGGGGTAATCTTCTATCAAAACCATCCATGGTGGATTTCATTCCCTCTGCTCTTTTTATAATTTTATTGCCATCAATGGTATTTTGCCTAAGTTCTTCTCTCTCTTTGGCTTACTCATGCTCTTGGATATATTTTAATACTAATTAATTTGGCACAACTGCATTTCTCTTTCCATGACATTTCTTGACTCCTCTTCCAGGGTATCCACACAAATGGCCCACTGCATGAAATTATGAACTATTTCTTTCTACATTACAACCTCGACATTTCCAACGGAAAGCAACACTTCTTAGAAGAGGTCGCATAATAAACACATACTTCCACAAAGGAGAATTAGAATGGGGTTCTATTCTTTGGTTGGTATTGGCATTGCCTAGTGAGGAAGAGGTAAATCCCATTAAAGTTTCTTTTGCTCTGGCAAGAAATTGTATACATATCGAGAATGAAATCTTAGGGAAAACAATGGCTAGATCTTATTGGCAATGAAAGATAATTGAAAAAAAATAAAAAAACTTAAAAAGAAAAAAAAGGAAAATGGAACAGGGACTTACGTCTTGCTGCCATTGTAAGCTTGCAAAGGTGCAGGAATGAGGCACAAGCACTTAAAGTTAGCTCACAAACCAATCTTCCAACTCCTTGCACAAACAAACTCTTGCTCAACCACCTATTTGCTCTTGCTCAAGACAAAATAACCTATTTGCAGACCACAAATGAGTGTTAGAAGCCAACATAAGCCTTTCACATTCATTTTTTAGGGTTTAGAAACTCAAAAAATTATAAAATGTCAACAAAAAAAAAACTCAATCTATGGGTCACTAGTATGCTTTGTGTAATAACCCCACTTGGTTATATCCTGGACAAGGACCAATTTCTGTTTTATTTAGCAATTTGGCATTTCGTCAAACACTTTGTGAGCAAGCTCATATATCACTCTAATGAACTTGCATAGCAAATATTTTATAATTGCAGTTCCAATCTCTAATTGTGACATAGTCATAAATTGCAATTTAACCAAGCCAATCTCTATACAACAAATAATTGTAAATGGCATTCTACTGTTTCACCCTAGAATCAAATGGGCTGACAAAATAATCTTCAATTTATAATTATTATTTTTGCTATTCAAATACTTGAGCAAATACAACTCAAATCACATTGCCCCCATCAGATAGATGAGACACCCCTATACATGTTGCTTCCTTGAACAAATCACAGCTACTAACCAGGGATGAAGTTGCCCATGTATTTGTAGAAGTCTGGGGGCTCAACTTTCAGATTTTCAGCCACCTAGACACTGATACCAGTTACAGCACAACAGCAGAGTATAAATGCCTGTAGCTGGCATTAGAAGTAAGAAACCCAATATGGCAATTTGCCCTCTCAATATACAGATCATGCCTTTAAACAGTCAGCCAGAACTACTGTAGAAAATCACAGCCTATGCATGATGAATACCTGCCCAAATCTTGTCGCCAACAGCTCCCAATGTGCAGCCTGAAATGTCTAGGAAAGATGTTGATATTTGCAAACCTGGGCCTGTTAATATTTAACCCAATAACAGCACCATTAATAGGGGATTTTAGGTGCTTAGCAACTGATGAAAATTCTACCAACAAAGTCGCCTGTAATAGGTACTCTGCCCCACACAAAATCAAGGAAGATGGATGCTGAACCTCAGTGATGAGAAACCTAAAATTATATTTGCAGATTACCATCAATTTTCTCAACACGACAGTATCTCTGAACGACAGAAATTGCAGCTGTTGGAAGATAACAATGATTCCCCGCAATGCAATTTAAAAATATGTTTATCAGTAGCAACAATATATCCCAGCTACGGTCATTCACAGTAAAGGAGATTCAACAAATATTGAGAATATAATGAAATCACTATAACTCAGCAGTGATTCAAATACACTTCTCGGCTTCAAACCCTTATACCTCAGCAAGGGACTTGAAAACTCAGGAAACTCAGAAGCCCTTTACAAGACAATAAAAGAAAATAAACAACTGGATCCTTCATTTGCTTCAGGAAGCCACCTTTTATAATCCGCTTGGCTTCACCAACACGCCATTAATTAGAAGCTTCCATTAGATTCTTTTAAAAAATTACTTTTCTAGCACGACTTCAAGAAGACACTTTTCACTTAAGTGGCTTCAACTTTTACATATAACAACTCCTTGCCCTTTTATATATAAAACTTGACTTAGGCTTATAACTAATTAAATAAATGGCCCCTTCCAATGAGGATCCAACCCTCAACTTAAGTGAAAGTATAACTTTATATTGAGCCATTTAATGATTCAATAATAATTTGGCCACTAAAATAATAATAACTTTCAAAAGACCTTATCCTTTAAGTACGCCGTTTAAAATAGGAGTCACACCTATTATTTCCCCATGTGATCAAATGCACTTAACTAAAATAGAAAGGGTCCCTCTCAATCATCACCCCACTTGCCATAAATAGCAGGTGTATGAAACTAAGCCCAAACGAAGTCCAATTTGAGTCAAGCGAAGACCAAATTGGAACATATTGAATTGTGAAGAAGACAAGACCTTCCCATAGCCAAGCCTCTGCTTCAGAAGACTATCCATCCACAATAATTAGCCTTCGAGGATCACAATAATAGGCTAATTTCTCAAACTCTGATGGTGGCAAAAATGGGGACATTACACCTGGGTTCATTTTTAATTGGGACCAATTCAAATTTGATAGCAAAAAATCAAACCTTGGTCGAATTTCTGCCCAACTGTACCTGGACCAGCTAGTAGTTGGAACCCTGGCCTGCTCCAGAGGGCATACCAGTGAATCAGGGTAACTAAAATTATTTATATATTTTAAAAATTCAAATAGGTATATGACGAATTTAATGTCGATTTTCTTCTGAATTTTTTACCTTTGTCAAATTTCATCCTAATTTCATTGTCGCCGAACTTGAACTCGAATTTGAACGTTGTGACATTTCCAAGTGATGTTTGAAGATGGGCAGGGAGTAAATTTGTGTTAGGATTTGAGCCCCATGTTTCACTTGAAAATTACAACAAAATGATATCATTATTAGGCTATGGGCATTCATATTTTAACTTTTTTGACCCCTGATTTACTTCTCTTGTCTGATATTTGTGAAAGATGATTCGTTTTTTCTGTACTTTGTCCAGAGGGATCCTCTTCATGACTGTAGGGATGGTATCCCCAAATTTGAATAATCTTGCTTGAAATTCAGTAACATGCCTAATGAATAAGATCTGCTGATAGCCTTTTCCTTATACTTGGACGCATAACAGATCATCCAAACTCTAGTTGAAACAGTGATTTAGTTGTGCAATGATATTTTTGAAAGATGGTTCTTCCTTTCTCTATTTGGTCTAGACGGATCCTCTTCATAGCAGTGTGAATGATATCCCAAAATTTGAATTATTCTCAGTGAAAATCTGTAACATGCATCATAATGTTAGGATTCAGCTATATTCTCTGAAATCTTCTACTTCATAATTTAAGCCAAACGGGTTATCCAAACACTGTGTTAAATGTCACTTTTGGTTGTGCAATATTTGCATTCATGATCCTCTATTTTAGCACCTGTCTTTAAATTGAGTGAAGTTTCATTTGTAAATATATGAATTTTAATTCCCCTACTTCCTGCTCTCAACACATACACATACATTGTATGATCTTGCATCTTTATAATGCTAGCAGAGGAAAACTAGTGAATGAGAGCATGTACTGACATTTCTTGATAGCATATGAGACATTGGGAAGTGTACTCTAGACACCATAATGCTGTAGGTATTTCTGTTAATCAACTTTTCACTTGTATATTTTCAGGAAGGGGATCCTCGACTTTCATGCTTTGGCCTTATGAAAAATAGCAGAGATGGAAAGAGTTACAGCACAAATCTTGCATACACACCTCCAGAATATTTGAGAACTGGTAACCTTTAATTTACGAGACATTTTCTTTAATTCACTGTATAAATAATTTAGGAAATTTCTTGCTCAGCAGCATTTCATTTCTCTATTATTCTTGTAGTGTCTATTGATGATAAACAGTTATAATGAACTTAAGAAGAATCTTGAATTAATTTTTTTGGTTCTGCTTATAGTTTTTCTTGAAGACATAGGAGTAGTCAATTTGTTTGAGGCATTGCATAATTTCACATATCCACCAAAGGGAGTGATGGAGGAAAGAAGGGGTGGAGTTGTGTTTGAAATTTGCATAAGATTGTATTTTTTCTTTGAAAGCATGGCTCTTTTAGATTCAGCTCCTAACTATTGATTCATGTTGAACTTTTCTGGAAGAAATTGTTACATCATTTATGTACTTACAAACAAGAAAAAAGCTTGTCTGGTTCTCTAGACCAATGAATCAGTAGATTGCAATTGTAAATGCTCTGATAAAATAATTCTACCAATGAATGCTAGCATTTATTAACATAAAGTAACAAGAAAAGTTAATTTGATCTTTAAAATGGTCATTATAGTTTATTTAGATCCTGTGTACATGTACAGTTACTTATTTAGGGGTTTCAGTGTAGGATGTCTAGCACTTGACAATAAATTAATTATGTTCCCGGTGTTGGCATGGATAGATATTTGCAGACTAAAAAGAGAATTAAGTTTAGAATACCACATAGCATAATATATTCAACAAGATCTCTGTATGCTCTACAGTCGTTTAAAACGCAAATGATAAATATAATAAAATATTCATCGTTCAAACTTCAAACGTCAAGTTCAATATTAAAATAATAATATCAAGCTCAACAATCAATTTTCAGTGTCATTTTCTAATTCATCAACACTAGCATCATCATTGACAATAAATGATGTAGGAACATTTACAGAACCGCAAGTAGTGCCTTAGGTATGCACACTAAAATTGTGCTCGCTTTTCGAACTTAGGTGTATTAGATTGGAAAATGAAAACATCCAAAAGATAATTATGTTCCCGGTGTTGGCATGGATGGATATTTGCAGACTAAAAATAGAATTAAGTTTAGAATACCACATAGCATAATATATTCAACAAGATCTCTGTATGCTCTACAGTCGTTTAAAACGCAAATGATAAATAAAATAAAATATTCATTGTTCAAACTTCAAACGTCAAGTTCAATATTAAAATAATAATATCAAGCTCAACAATCAATTTTCAGTGTCATTTTCTAATTCATCAACACTAGCATCATCATTGACAATAAATGATGTAGGAACATTTGCAGAACCGCAAGTAGTGCCTTAGGTACGCACACTAAAATTGTGCTCACTTTTCAAACTTAGGTGTATTAGATTGGAAAGTGAAAACATCCAAAAGTCAGTTATATGTGGCTCCATATCACATAGCTTCATGGGGGTTCAAAGGAAGTGCTACAAGTTCCTAGTTTGATTTGAATAGAATACACCTTTCCAACACATAGGTAAAGAAGTGGTCTTCAGGACCTTGGTGCAGTTCATCAAGAAGTAGCCCAAGACATGGGATGAATAACCTCCATACATTCAATACTTGCACAATAGAGTGTTGGATTGTTCTACTAATATGTCACTGTTTGAAGCATGTTCAGGATACTTGCCTTCTAGGCCAAGCTTTTGGGAAATTTCAATCTTGAAACAATTGTTTGACATTCAAGAATAGTATCGATTTGGTGAGATTCAGGGCTTTGACTACTAAAATATAGAAGCTAAAATTTGTATGCAAAATAAAAAATAAGTGTTCATAATCTTGGACTAACACGAACCATTATAATTGGATTTAAATTAGCAAATAATAAAGTCAGAAAAGACCATTATTCCAACACATAACGTAGAATTTACATGTAGAAATCTGAAATCCTTGTGGGAATTCTTTTTTACCAAGAAGAGAGGCCAATCATATATTAACTTTGAAAGAAAGATTACAGTACAATCATGCTTCCATTCTCCTCATTGCCTGCAATTCGGTAGCAGTTATGCACTTGTGAACAATGTTGACACACACAACTCTCTATCCTATCCTTGCAAATATTCCTCAATGTTCCAACTACTCTGAGATTTTCCACTATGTTGGGTATATAAACTTTAATGAAAGAGGAATTCATTGGTAGCTTATAAAACAAGACAAAGCTCAGTAGGTTCCAACAAGGCATCTAAAAATAACTTTCATGAATTCACACGAATTGTCCACGAATCATAATTGGAAAAAGAAAATCCCGAATCCACGGATCTGATTCACGTGTCCAAATTGGATTTGTTTCACGAATCGGCAACTAAGGTTTAATTGAGTACACAAATTAATATCCAATAACAGCTCAAGTGTGCCTAGTGACACTTCTGAAGGATGTTGCAAACACGTAAAATGACATAGGATTTATGAGGCCGATGGAAACTAAAGCCTAGCTCAACCAAGATGAATAAGCAGGGCAACATGATGAGGTGACTTAAGCATCTGAATTTGTTAAAAAATTAGGGGAACTCAAAATTGAGCTCAAACTCAAAGAACAATTGGCAAGAACCCAACAGTTGTGTGAAGAAAGACATGATTAATGTAGAAGGTAGCCAAAACTTGAGGTGGGAGACAGTTTTGACTTTCAATGGGCAACGGAAGACCTAAGTTAAAACAAAGAACATTAAGCCATTAAGGTATTGACATTGCACAAATTTGGAGGCCACAGGTTAAAATGCTTCCAAGCTTACCCTTTTACCTTTCATGAAAATATGTTCATCTATAAATTATGAGTATTTATAGCTTTATGAGTCCCGACTCCGCTAGGCTGGATAAAGAAGGACAAGTGTTACCATCTGTAGAGGACTTGGGTGTGGAAGGAATACCTACGCTTCATGAGGATGTGGTACTCTGTAATAACCACCCTAGATTTGTTTAAAAGAAATTCAAAACACTTATGTGTGGAAGGAAGAAATATGCTTCATGAGGATGTGGTACTCTGTAATAATCACTCTAGGTTTATGTTTATATTCTAAAAAAGTTAAAAAACAGCACGTAAGCTCAACACAACACATCAGCACTGATATCTCTGCTATCATTTTATTTTCTTGGTTTTGTTAGTATTGTTTTATAGTTTTTATTTTTGGGTTAATTTTTATCATTTTTTGCAAATTGTGCTTTGTTAAGTTTTATATCTTTTATTTCTCCAGTAGTTGCAGTTCAAAGCAGACACAAAGATCATCAAGAAACCAATAATCAACAACCCAACAATTGAAACTATAATATGATACCTTGTATGGATGGTATTGAACACGGTGGAACAGGTCTGAAAATGGTTGGTGTCATGCTGCTATAGGGCTTAACACCAAGAAACCACACTAGAAAACTCATCAACTCTTATCCAACACACCCTACATAAGCATTGGCTTGAATATCGTCTCAAACTTCACCACACGCACTCCAAAATCATTGTAAATGAGGTCATATCAAACTGTACGCACATAGAGAGCACACTAAAAACTACCATTGACTGAAATTTGACTAAGTGTGAAAACTTTTAAAGATATGAAACCCATCTCAAACATCATGTAATGCATGAAATGTAACTTTTTAAGAAAGGAAATAACCAAGTATAAATGCCACTTACACTTAAATGTTTATGTCTATATACCAAACCTCATGGAAAATCTTTAGCAAGCTTTTGCGGCTTAAACCATCAAGAATTACAGCCTAAAACATAGGTGCTTTGACTCAGCAAGCTCACACCTTGTTTAAGGAAGAGGTACAGTTGTACCTGGCCACACAAATAAGCAAACACACCTGCATAATCACTTCGAACCAGTTTGAAATCAGTCCTAAATGTGGCAGACAGACATGCAGATCACCACTAAATTGTTTGGAGCCTTATAAAATTATGATCAATCTCTTCCTCAGTTGGAAATATCCGCTCTTTAATCCTGCAAGATAAGAACTTGTCAAATCATTTTCAAGATTTAGCAACGACTTTGTTAAATGTTAGATAAACATTTCAAAAAATACGTGCTATCAGAAGACATTAAATGTTTCCATCAAGAAATACAAAACTGAAAACTTTTCTTAAAGCTCAATGGTGCTTCATGAGTGAAATCATGCCCAATCTAGCTAGGGATTATCTTTCAAATCTGAATCTAGGAACCAAATGAATTAATCATCTTTAATCAGTTTGGGAAGACTACACAGGGTCAATCCAACAGCATAACAGCATAACAGCATAACAAATCTTCAACACATCCACAAATGAGTCCCAAGACCTCCTTTTATAGACTTTTGATTGTCATTGCAATTTAAAAATTATAATGACTATTTTTTTGTCAAAAAATCACGTTTTTAAAATAATAACATTTCAAGTGCAAGGGTCCCCTTGTCTAGGCATCCATCACTTATTTAATTACCTTTCCAATGAGCTATTACGCTAATTTGTCCATTTAATAATTCTCAGTATTAGACAACTTAAGTGAATTAATAAAAAATGTCGGGATAACTCGTCCAAGTTGTAAAAAGCACTGAAATGACATCAAATCCAAATTTGATCATTCCACGATGAAATTGAAGCGACTAGATGATTGCTGCAATTTTGATGACTTGGTAAAACTAGACAGGCTCTCCGAGAATTGGAAAACACCCCAGGAGTTTGAAAACGCTTTCAAAATGGGTCAGGATGGTCCATAACACCAACTAAGCTCAAGGCCATAAATTGATGCCAATAAAAACTGAACTGCATACTCCAAGAAGTTTGGAGTTCTCTATTAAGGAGCAATTTAAATGAATAGATGTTTGACAGTGCTGTTAAACTGTATTGGACATAGACTGTAACGGGAATGTGCTAGCATTTGGAATTTACTTTGGATGTGAAGGCATCCAATACTGAACAATGTGTGTAATATAATCCTTGACTAATACAATATGCTATAATTAATTGGTGTCTTGGTGTCTTTGACTGCGTTTACACCTTTTCTGGATTTATATTTATTTTTACTCTCTATCAATACATTTGAAATAACCACACTTCCAATCTCAATGGTTACATTGTATATACCTTTTAATAAAATCTATTCATTTTTTATGGTTGCCACTTCTTGGGCTAACATTTGCCCTTGGGTTAATCCTAACATACAGTCCTTGCACAGGTTGCCAACTTTGCTGGCATTGTTTTCATTGCTAAATTGTTTGGGGATACCTACTTCTGTATTGTGTTCGACTCATTATTTTCAGTTATTTTCTCGTTCTTTGTTTGGTCTGCCCTTTCTTACTGAATGCACTGGTCCTATTGCTTTTGGCCAATTGTTAATGGTCTTCTCAGCCTGAATTACATCTTGCATCCATCACTATTCAAACAGCATATATAATTATTTTTGCTAAATTTACAAATAAAAGGAGCTGATTAAAAAGTCTAACAAAGACTCACCACAGCTGCAAAGAGATCCAATAGGAAATCCATAATAATAATCCCATCAGTCTCTCCCAACCAAACTGTCAAGATATTACATCGTATAACTAGTTATACAAAATATTTAAAAGGGGAATATTCAGAAGGAATTGGATAGTTTTTAGACAGTATTGTTTACCATAAGTGACAATATTAGTCAAGTATCACTGCACTATTAATCAAACTTTTTAATGAAATACTTAATGCACTTTCCCAGTGTCTTGACTCTAAGATCAACACATTACTGAAGACAGGACTGGATATGAGTTTATAACTCAATAGGAAAACTCAATAAACGGGAAACAGCCATGTCCAAATAATTGGGTCAAGAAGACCCAATAATATTTTGCAAACCAAACTGCCCAGAGGTGACTGCAACAACTTCTATCTACACCATGGAAATTCAAATCAGGAGTACTAGCAACACGCAACTTAGAAGGAGGACCACAGCCACCTGGATTAGCAACAATGGTAGGAGAGATATCTTAAACAAATTTCAACATCATAAGCAAGGGTAGAACAGCTAGCATTATCATCCCATATGAGAAAAAAAGGAATCCACCTGAAGGGCATGAAAGCCACTATTGAAATAATGTAATATTTCTGTAGTGGTCATCCTAGCTACATTAGTTGCTTTAGGAGGTTTTCTTTTCTGTCTTCAGTTCATGATTGTTCAATTTAGAAACATAGTCTCTGCAAATCTAGTTAAGGATGCTTCGTTTCCTTTTGTCTGATATATCGATTTACTATAACATGGTATTAGAGTGGGTCGATGGGGTTTTGTAGAATTTGGCAAATTTTTAATAAAAAAATCGTAGCCTCTTTTATCTGGAACCTTTTTCCAAAACATTGCTTTTTTTTGATCTTATATGTAAAAAAGCTGCTGGAGGTTTCTTTGAGATTGCTGGAACTTTCTTCTGATTTTTGTGGGTTCTTGTCTTCTGCAAAATCTCATTTCTGCATGTGTGAGGGTTTGTGTAAAAATCTGGGGTTCGCTTTTCATCTTCTAGAGTATTTTTCTGGCCCGAGCGACCTTTTCTGTTGAGATTTCCTCGTATTCAGTAGAATGCTGTGTGCTTTTCGGCCCTCATGAGGCCTGGGCATCTCTGTGTGTGCGATTTATCCTGTTCTTGCAGCACCATTTTTGCATTTGTTTGCTACAAGTTTACACTTTGTTTGCCAGAGTAGGGTTTTCTGTGACGGTATTTTCTCTGCCTGATGGCTCATTTTTTTCCTCTTGCCATCTCTGAGTTTTGTAACTATTTTTTTTGCGGATGAAGCCCGTGTTTCCAACCCCTATCCAAAAGCCATTTAGGATAATCAAAATTCCACTTTAAAATGCTAGATTGTAAACATAAATCTTAGAGCTCGAAGTAATATAATACAATTCCAACTAGTCTTGAACAATCTAAAAATATCCTCATCCATTTCAACAGAAGTCATAGTATCATCTGCAACTTAGAGCTCTGCGGCATAGGCATTGAAAGGCAATTATTGACCTTTTATACGAAGAGCTTAATTTCAAATCCTCAAGCAAATAGTGCATAGTGCTAGGAGCAACAATAAATAAATAAGTAGTAATGGGGAATTCCCTGATCAACCTATGAAGAGGAAAGAATCAGATGAATTAACGCTTTTATAAGTCTGTCTAGAGGCATCTCTAAACAAAACATTGACCATTCCACAATAGAAATTTCCAAACCCTATAACCTTAAATGTAAGTAGATTAAAAGGCCATTCAATTTTATCACATGCTTTCTTAAAAAGAGCTATACCAATTGTAGACACCCAAAATACATTCTTGCATTTTCACGAACATCACACCAAAACTATCCCATAGATCCTATTTCATTGTTGATCAAATAAATACTAATTTAATTTAGCTATTCAATTGTTCTACTAGAATTAATTCAGCCACTCCAGACTATTTAGTCAACACAACCTTTCTTTTAAAATTATTGAATAAATTACCTCTAGTTATTTAATCAATTTAAACAATTTAGCCCTTTTTCTGAATTCCAACCTTAATTGAATAAGTCACATTTACTTAATTAGATCATTCATTTCCACAAGATTCTCTCATAAATTGAATGAATGTACAATATTTCTTTCATTCCTATAAAATCACCTTCATCATTAGTTGAATAAATGAATTCAATCTTACACATGGCTCCAAGTGTGCAAGGCTTCAAAAAGCTTTTCAATCTCGATCTTCTATCATATAATATATTTAATCAAAGCTCCACCATTCATCTCTTCTCAATCCTTGCCTTGACCATGTGCACTAATTGTAGGATGCTACTTGTCGTCCTCTCATTCTCCTCTAAATCAGCCTCAACTCTTCAGTAAACAAGATCTAATCTCATTCATCGTTCCTATCAAAAAACTATGAATTGACCAATACATAATCAGTGTCAAGAAGAGTAATAGCAGTCAAACAAGGTTATACTATAGAAGCAAGTAACTTAATTTGATTTCAACAATCAACCAATCATTTTGAGCATACCATTTAGGCAAACAAAAGTTTGTGAGGTAAAACGTTTATTGCTTTGTAAGTAGTTTACTTGCCTTTTGCTCTTTTGGTAGCTTGGTTAGGTATACTAGGATTCTTGCTTTATGCTAGCTATGTTTCCTATTGTTTTCCTCTATATTTTAGTGTTTGTATGAACATTTGCTTAGAAATTTAGCTCAATGCATCCCTTTACCCAATGAAATAAGGTAGTGGCCACAAAATTGCTTACATGCAAGAAGGGGACATTACAAAATGAGAAACGACAATATTTTGATGTGAAACATGGCCCAATATAAATTTTTTGTGTGGTTTTGTTGGGTGAATATTTTTACAATTGACAGTTTTGTTAAAATCTAGTCGCAAAATAGGATGATCAATCACAACGTATGAGATAAAGTCTCTCCTACCTTAAAGGGTAGGCTCCCCCTTCTCACCAGTCCTTGGATCAACTCAAGCTAAGCAAGAAGTTGAGAGATTTGTAATGGGTGTTACCAATATTCTTTACTCTTAGCTTTTAGGAAAGATTCTACTTACCCGTGGAGTGAGTAATGGGCAAGATGAAATCTCTAACTACAGTTCTATCTAATAGCTGGAAACAGTGATACTGATAAACCAACACCAACTCAAAGGCTAATTCAAAGCGTACTGGTTTAACTCTTGGTCCTATTTTAATCTAGTTTATAAGAATAACCTCTACTATTGGGGCACAAAGACTTTCAGAAGTAGGGAATTTTAACTATTTCAAAAATTATGGCAATTCAAGCTACAACCAAAGCTTTTAGTCTATGTATTACTGCAACCACTCCCTGTCAAAGCTTTGGCTCCGGTTGCTTCTTAACTCAATATGATCTATCTTTAAAATACACAATAATAACACGAATCAAATACAATAGGCACAAATTATAGTCAAAGCTTCTAATTTGTACTATCACAATTGCTTCCAGTCAAAACTTCGAATCCAATTGCTTCCTTTATTCACCTTTCTCCCAAATTGGTACTACACAATCAAAGTTATGCTTGCACAAGTTTGACAGAGCTTTCTTGCATATAACAAAAGATGATTTTTACAATGAGGGGAGCACTTTTGATGTAGGAAAAGAAGTGAGAAAAAAAAGGAAAAAGTGGGAGCAACTCAACCACTTTGACCCGGTAAAACTAGTTGAGAAGAATTATTGGATTACATGTTTGAAGGACATGTAAATGAAATGACATGTAATTGTATCGCATGCAATTCATCCTTATTAGCTACAAGCATAAAAACACTTGAAGAAAATGTTGAGGCTGTTGATTCTGAATGAATCAATCCTGTAGACTATCTGCATCGCTGCATTCTCTTTGATGATTTTCTAGTTGTCATTAATTCTCCTTTGTAGATTGGCACATTCTGGAGTCACTAACACTTTGAAAATCTTCTTGATGGTGTCCAAATGTAAACTTGGAACAACTTTCCATTAACACCATTAGCAGCTTTAAGTCTTCTTTTTTCTTTTTTGCTTTTTGAAGCAAAGTGCTTGGTGCATTCCTACACGAACTCAGGTTTTCAAACAACCTTTGGGAAAATGGAGACCAAATGAATTACTGCTTCTTTTGATTTGAAGCATGTCTTCTCAACAAGATGCCTCTGTTCTTTGAAGAAGTTCTGGCATATCTTGAAGAGTGTGCCGCAACATGAAGATGAAAACATCTTCCATTGAGATTGGATTCATGTTTGGGATTTGAGTTATAATTGTTAGTGACGATAGGCAATAAACCGATTGCTATCGAACATCCATAATGGGCTCTAACTCATTCACACCGATTGTATTATCGGGTGACATCCCGTGTTAAGTATTACAATTGTTATTGGGTCTAACTAATACCCGTGGCTTATATTGAAATTGTTATCGGTTTAACTAAATCATTATGAATCCGTGCTAGTGTATGTGCATATTGAGGCATGATCACGTAGGGTCACGCCCCTACTTGGTTGTGCTCCAATATGTATATATATTAGTTCCAATTTTATATCTGCAGATCATATCAATAAAAGTGGCATACAGATCTCAGAACATAGAGAATATTACTGCAATAAAACATATAATATTAAGGAGTCAAGTTTATATAAGGAATACAAAAGTCTTTTGAATCAAGTAAATCGGACTGAATCTAATTGATAAAGTCTCCACCAACTAAGATTTATTAAACTTTACAAACTCAAACCTCCAATGCTTTCTAATTCTGGCATGGATCAGATTATTAACAAATATGATTATCGCTAATAGATATGAATCAAATTTTCATCATTTTTCTAAACCAATTCTGTATAGAAGTGTATCGCTTAAAATGATAGGTCAGACTTGAAAATATTCAAACACTGTTATGTTTAATATTCTATGCTTTTGATGCCATACAGTGTGACTCATGATCACTACCCAGTATTGTCTTCTTATTACAGTCTTTACCTCTGCATGGTCATCATCTCTTGCATGACTCCAAACCTCTGACTAGAATATTTTCTTTACTTTCAAAGAAACTCG
Organism: Cupressus sempervirens; assembly: GCA_028749045.1. Taxonomy (NCBI): domain Eukaryota; kingdom Viridiplantae; phylum Streptophyta; class Pinopsida; order Cupressales; family Cupressaceae; genus Cupressus; species Cupressus sempervirens. Next base: position 449,809,166 of record CM053786.1, read on the forward strand.
TATCTCCATCATATCTGTTCTGCCCAGGTGGATACGATGAAACTTTGTATTCATAATTGTTTCAACATCAATCTTAAATACTGTCAATTATTTTGCCACCATATATAAATCTCATTGTTTATATGAGTGTGTCACTGCATATCATGATGCAATTTCCTGTGTCTTTAGTACTGTTCGTTGCTTAGTGTAGATTTCCACATGTTTATGTAGTTTTGCCAACATATGCAATTAATTTGGTGTCTCTAAATATTACTTCCTTAGGAAATATATAGGTCTATTTGTAATGAATTAAAATATTATATCAATAATATGTATCTTCAAATTTATATGCAACTCTGATCATGCCTTTGACTTTGATATCAATGACAATATTCCATCACAAACAAGGAAAACTTTGCACAAAACAAAAAACATACCTTTGGCTATTGACATGGACATGACAAGTAACAAGACAACTCTCTTACATGTAATTTCGTTTTTGGAGTTTGGGGAAGTTTCAAGCACTTGAATAGATAAGATTTCATCTTATTTAAAGAAAATTTGCAAAATATATGGCATGACTTTGAACAAATGGACAAAGGTAAGCCAAAATATGCAACAAAATAGCGAAGTAAGAAAAGACAAGCAAAGTTGAAATCTTCTTACTTGGAGCTCAAAGAGCCCAATGTGAAAGATTAAGAAGTTGGAATGAATGACTTTCCTCCAAATTCGAATTTCCCAAACAATTCTTCTCTTTGACTATTTCAAAGCTTGCAAATGTGATCCTCCAATGTCAAATATATGGGGCGTTTTTACATGTGGATGCAAAAAACGTGATTATTAAAACCTCCAAGTGTAAGTTTTTTTGAGAAACTCATGTATATGGGATGTTTTTGGGTTAAAATGTGCCCTCTAGATGCATGAATATGGGTCGTTTTTGCATAAAAGGTCAAAAACATGGATTTCAAGTGCATTTTAAAACTAAAAAATGTGCTCCCTAAATCCCAATGCATGGGCTGGAAATGCCATTTTATGGGCGTTTTAAGCTTAAACGTGCCCTAAAAATGCATATGTATCATGTTGATGTATAGCATCTGTGAAAGTGATATTGAGCACTTGAATTCATGATTTACATGAACTTTGTTTTACTGGTGAGAATATATACATATATACTTATATACACACACACACACACATATATGATTATATATATATATTCAATTGTTCATAAAATGACTTCATCTTAATCAAGCTCTTATCCTTGAAGAGACTATTGTTGTCGAGGCCTTGTATATTTCTGTTCTACCACCAATTGCAAAGTAGACAAATTACATTTCTTATAGCTGAAACTAATATTAGTATGCCCATGTAGGGGCATGACCGGCCATGTAGAGCCATGTCTCTACAGGGACGTAACTCTCCATTCTTATATAAATGATGCCGAGCAGTCGTTGAGGAAATGTATCAATAACAAGGCACATACAGTGCCATTGATTGCTCTCCCTACAGGTAAACAAAAGAAAAGTTCATCGATCCTCCATTAGCATTCAAGTTTGAAGATTATCTTACACAAATTTCTATCCAAGGTTGAAGATCTGCACCATTCAACAACACAGTCAATCTGAGATACAGGTAAGTAAATTTGAGTTTGTACAGTTTGCAACTATAGTTTATCTCTATCAGAGATCCTTATATTTAACATGGTATCAAAGCCATCTTGATAGGAATTTCTATTATTCAGGATTAAAACTAAAATCTCAGATTTATCAAATTTAGAATTTATCCTCAAATTCAAAATGGTTAATCACGTAAGATTAGAGGATAGACTTGAGGGAGCATCAAACTTTTCATCATGGAAAATTCAGGTCATGATAATACTAAGAGAAATGAAATTAGAACAGTACATAGAATCAAACAAATCCATTTCTGAAAATGATCCAGATAAAATGACATGGAAAAGACACAACAACAAGGCCATGAAAAATATTAGACTCCGTAAAGGATCATATTCTCCCTTCTATATCCAGTCTTAAAACTGCATTTGAGATTTTCTCTACTATTAAGAACACTTTTGAAATCAATAATACTAGTAGATTGCTAACTTTAAAGCTAGATCTTCTATACATAAAGATGAATAATGGGGAGTCAATTACGTCCTATTTTCTAAGAATCTTTGAATTAAAAGATCAACTTGCAACAATTGAAAGTCAAGTTGATCACACAGAACTTAGCATGATAGCTTTAAGAGGACTTCCACTCTCTTGGGCTACGGATCCTACTCACTATAGGTGGATCATTGGATCCTTAATGTATTTGGTGAATACTCGTCCCAATATATGTTATGCTACTAATACCTTAAGTCAGTTCATGTGTGCACCAAAGAAGATACATCTAATGGCAGCCAAATATGTCTTAAGATATCTAAGAGGTACTGTTGGCATGGGAATCAGATATGATTAAGTCGAAATCAATCTTCATGGATATTCCGATTCTGATTGGGCAAGCAACTCTATTGAACGTAAAAGTACTTCTGGATGTTGCTTTAGTCTTGGATCTGGGATGATTTCTTGGTTCAACAGAAAACAATCCTTAGTTGCATTAAGCTCTATTGAAGTAGAATATATAGCCTCTTCCTTGGGAGCCAGAGAAGCTGTATGGTTACGAAAGTTACTAGTTGATTTGTTTAAGAAGCCTTTGAAGCCCACTGTTATTCACTGTGATAATCAGAGTTGTATCAAGCTTTCAACTGATCCAGTTTTTCACAATCGGTCTAAGCATTTTGAAATTCCTTATCATTACATTCGAGATATAGTAGATCGAGGTGTTATCAAACTGGAGTACATAAGTACTAATGAGCAAACAACATATATTTTTACCAAGCCTCTTGCCTAAGTAAAATTGGAATACTTTAGAGGAAAACTTGGTATGATTAAATTGTAATGTTGAACATTGAATTTAAATTTTAATTCATATGTGTATATGCTTCTATGGTTGTTAGTTGCATCAGATATGTAATGAAAGGTGATGACCTTTCATGAACATATATATATTTAGAAGGTAATCTTTGTAAGGTGACGATCTTGCAAATGATAGGCTTGTTATTATGACAGTTTTGTTCTGGATACGTCGGAAGTCATTGATAACGAATGCATTATGATTACTCTAGATATTGTTTTGGACAATTAGAGATCATAATATATGTTATGATAGTGTTCATAACATGGTGATTATAATTATTTGACAAGTCACTATTTCAGAGTGAAGTTAGATAATGTGTTATGTACAGAGATTCTATATTTTGGTGTCTCTTAAAGAGTTTGTTACTTCTCCCTTGCTAAGAGGGAGTGTTGATGTATAGCATCAGTTGAAGGGATGTTGAGCACTTGAATCCATGATTTACATGAACTCTGTTTTACTGGTGAGAATATATGCATATATACCTATATGATTATATTTATATATGATAATATATATATATATATATATATATATATATATATATATATTCAATTGTTCATAAAATGACTTCATCTTAATCGGGCTCTTATCCTTGAAGAGATTATTGTTATCGGGGCCTTGCATATTTCTGTTCTATCATCGATTGCAAAGTAGACAAATTGAAACTAATAATAGTTATGCCTACATAGGGGCATGACCCTATGTGGCCTTTGGCCATGTAGAGCCATGTCTCTACGGGGACGTTTACTCACCATTCTTATATAAATGATGCCAAGCAATCGTTGAGGAAATATATTAATAACAAGGCATATACAGTCCCAACGATTGCTCTCCCTGTAGGTAAACAAAACATAAGTTCATCGATCTTCTGTTGGCATTCAAGTTTGAAGATTATCTTACACAGACTGCTATCCAAGGTTGAAGATCTGCACCATTCAACAACACAGTCACTCTGAGATACAAGTAAGTAAATTTGAGTTTGTATAGTCTGCAATTATAGTTTATCTCTATCAGAGATCCTTATATTCAACATATCGGTCGTTTTTGACTTGTGAATGTGTCTTCTCTAAATGCTAAAACATGGATGAAAATCCAATGTGTTGGGCATTTTCAGCAAAAGCGTGCCCTAAAAATGCATGTATTTGAGCAATTTTTGGCTTGGGAATGCAAAATCATGGTCTCCAATAGCATTTTACATGTATTAAAATGTCCAAAGGCACTCCATGGAGGAGTTTTACATGTTCAAAATTCATAAATTTGAAGGTTGGGAAAGCAAATCACACTCTCCATGGCCAAACACATGTTTTAAATTGCATGTAAATGGGGTTGAAGGAGCGAATTGCACTCTCCCAGCTTTATTGCGTGTTTTAAAATATGCAATATGTTATATGCTTTGGTTGTTTTTGGACTTGGAGGGAAAAATTATGGACTTGGGATGCAATTACATGAGTTTTAAGTGCAAAATCAGATTCTCCAAGACACATTACATGTATAGTTCATTGGTTGGAAGAGCATTTACATGTAAATGGACTCCAATAAGTCTATTGCATATTTCAAATATGCATTTACATGTTTAAAATCAGACAGTAAATATACATTTGCATTTTTACATTTTTTTGTGCGAATCACACTCTAGAAGGGCATTTGCATGTTTTAAAAACTCACTTTTTATTTGCTTAAGTCCATAAAATAACTTTCTAGTGCAAATCACACTCTCAAGGGGCAATTTCATTTAAAGTGATTTACATGTAATGGGGATTTTTTTATGCAAAGTGGACTCTAGGAAGTCTATTACATGCATTTCTAGTGAAAATTGCACTCTAGAATTGCCTTTACATGTAAACATGTAATAGACATGTAAGTTGAGTTTACACAACTTAAAAGACCAATTAAGCACATGTTTGATTGATTTTTGAGTCAATATTAATTAATTGGGTCAAAAGTAATATTTACACTATATGGTTAATATGTCTTTTGCAAATATTATTCAAAAAGTCAAAAATAATATTTACACTATATAGTTAATTAATCATGTGCAAATATTAGTCAAAAAGTAATATTTAACTTCGATGTGTTAAAATAAAACAAAATGTAACTCTCAAAAATAATTTAAATTATATAGTTAATAGTCACTTAAATGAAAAATTTAAAATCAACTCAACATGAAAATATAACATGATATTTTAAATATGCAATTGCATCTGAAGAGTCCACCTTTTGGGCCCTTAAATGATCATATCTTTTGACTACCAATTTCGATTAAGCCCTAAGATATATCGAATCCAAGGGAAAACCAAAAGCAAGAGATTGAACGAAACCAAATGACTAAAAGCAACTAAACACACACTCAAAAATGCGAAAAGGACATTGAAGGCTTCAAAAATCATGCATAGGCTTAATAAATTGAAAAATGAAAAGGACTTGATGAAAGCCTTTAGAAAAAGGGCTCATTATACCAACTGGGAACGACCGGTTGATCAATGTTGGCCGATTAAATAATGAACTATCTCAGATAAATGCGAAACTAAGTTGAAAAAGTTTTGTACTGTCACCTACATTTTGTGGTGACAAAATGCAATGTCAGCACTCATCTCTCATGCATTTGTCATTGTAACTCAAATCCCAAAATTTTCATGAATACGATCTCATTCGAAGATGTTTTCATCTTTATGTTGGGTGCACTCTTCAAGATATGTCAAAACTTCTTCAAAGAACAGAAGCATCCTATTGAGAAGACATGCTTCCAATCAAAAGAAGCAGTAATTCATTTGGTCCCCATTTTCCCTATGGTGTTCCAAGAAGCTGAGTTCGTGTGCAAATGTGCCAAACACTTTGCTTCAAAATGCAAAAAAGCGAAAAAAAGAGAGTTAAAGGTGCTAATGGTAAGTTTTTTTGAGTTTACATCTGGACACTATCAAGAAGGTTTTCAAAGTGTCAAAGACTTAAAAATATGCCAATCTACAAAGCAGACAATGACAACTAGAAACTCATCAAAGAGAATGTAATGGTGTTGAATACACGAATCCTCGATCCAACAGTCACCACGAAGTACAAGGCTTTTGCGATAGTCTATAGGATTGATTCATTTAGAATAAACAACCTTAACATTTTCTTAAAGTGTTTTTTATGCTTGTAGTTGGAGAGGATGAATTGCATGCGGTGCAATTACATGTAATTCGATTTACATGTCCTTTAGACATGTAATCCAATAATTCTTCTCACCTAGTTTTACTGGGTCAAAGTGCTTGAGTTGCTCCCACTTTTTCCTCCTCTTTCTCACTTCTTTTTCTTTATAAGAAGTGCCCCCCGCATCGTAAAAATTATCTTTTGTTATATGCAAGAAAGTTCTGTGAAACTTGTGCAAGCATAACTTTGATTCTGCAATACCAATTTGGGAGAAAAGTGAATAAAGGAAGCAATTGGATTCAAAGCTTTGCTTGGAAGCAATTGTGATAGCACAAATTAGAAGCTTTGATTGTAATTTGTGCCTGTTGTATTTGATCAATGTTATTAATGCGTGTTTAATCATAGATCATAGTGAGTTAAGAAACAATCAGAGCCGAAGCTTTGACAGGGAGTGGTTGTGGTAATACATAGACTAGAAGCTTTGGCTGTAGCTTGTATCGCTGTCTCAATATACTAAAATAGTCAAAATTCCATACTTCTGGAAGTCTTTGTGCCCCAATGTTAGAGGTTTTTCTTATAGAATAAATTAAAATAGGTACTAGAGCCAAACCGGTACACTTTCAATTATCCTTTGAGTTGGTGTTGCTTTACTGGTATCACCATTTTCAGCTAATAGATAGAAGTGTAGTTAGAGATTTCATCTCCCTTAACTTCTTGCTTACCTTGAGTTGATCCAAGGAACGGTGAGAAGGGGGAGCCTTCCCTTCAAGGTAGGAAAGACTTTATCTCATGTTATGGCGGTCATCCTAGTTTGCAACTGGATTTTAACAAAACTATCGGCTGCAAAACATCCACCGAATAGGTTCAACAAGCAAAACTTTCATAATTAATTAAATCTCCATGGCTTTTATCTCTTTTCTGATGGCTAATAGTTACTACATCTAGAATGACAAATAATATTGACAAATATGCCAAATTCTACTTATTGACAATTAATTCGAGGTGAGTAGAATTTTCTTTTTCATTGATGGTTGTAGGTGTCAGCTTGTGGTAAGTCCTTTATGGATCTGTTTGGAAAACTGCTTGCTCTTTTGCCATGGATTTCATAGATTTGGCCATTCTAGAAACAATTTTATTTGGGTACCATGGCAAAAGCTTGATGAGAATTTCTTAGATTTGGCCATTAATGTCAAAAAATGATTAGTATTCTTTGTTTCCCAATCACAATGTGTAGGGAGGATATTTACTAGATTTGAGTTCGTTTGTATAAGAAGTGTGGGTTGCTATGAACTCTAGCTTATATGTTCTTAATTTAGTTTTCCAGTTCTGATGTCAACTGCTTTACTGTATGAAAACTTGGAGGTGGTAGAAGAAACTGTAAAATTTAGAAAACGGGCATAGGGGAATAATTATTCCACTTAAAGTTGCTAAATCATTTGATCAAGGGATAAGGCTTCACAATACAAATTTGATTGCTTGAGTTTGATACTTCAACATCTTGAAAGGAAGAGAGGCCAACAAATTTTGCTATTGCACCTGTGTTGCAGAAACTCTAGAGGGATTGGTTTTGGCCTCAGAAATGATTCAAAAATTGAAACATTATAGGTATGTGTGAAATTTTTTCTTTCCACACTTCCTGATCTGGGAATTGTATGGAAAACATTTTTAATGCATTTTCAGACACTTTGGCCACTTTTTAGTAAACAAAGCCTTCACGACCCTTCGTGGTACAAATTTGACATTATAGAAAGTTTAAGAATACTAAATTGAGGAATACACAGAGAACTCATGACCATTATGAGACATGCACACCTGATTTGATGAAGAGTTGATTCGAGCCTGCCGACAAATTTTCTTCATAGTTGTTTGACATCTTCTCGCAAAGCTTCCAATATTTTTCAAATCTACTCAGCTGTTGCGCATTGAAAGTATTATGAAATATATGGTAATAATGAAATAGTGAACGGGGGAAAAAGGATTCTCTGCACGGATGATGCCATTACATGAACTTATATTATGTTAATGTCTTTGATAGGCATAGTGGAAAACTCTCACTCGGCAACAACTCGCCAAGCCCCTAAAAGTTTATTTGGGAAAAAATTGACCAATTTAAAAAAAAAAAACTTGGGAAAGCTTGGGAACCTTAAAAAACTGCTGAAATTTAATTAAAAATACTTTTTTTTTTGGGCAAATTTCACTGAGAAGATGCATTTAATGAGTTAATTAAAGAGAACACAAAAGAAACCAGCAAAGGTTTGATATATATAAATGCATATTGGGTACAAATCGCATTCTCATGCGGAATGCTGATGATGGGAAGCAAAATAGTAAATAGCTTCTGTCAAAAAAATAGCGTTTTTGGCTTTAACTTGCCATGGCCAAGTCATTTTGTGAAACTCGCCAAGTTTTTTTCCAAATACTCGGCGATTAAATGGCAATTTTTTTGAAAAAATTGGTGATTTTTTTTCAGTGAGTAAAAATGCCTAAAACTCGCCACCGAGAAAACCTGGATGATTAGTGGCAAGTCACCAAGTATTCGGCGATTATGCCAACTATGTTGACAGGTCACATGAACTTTTATTATGTTAATGTCTTTAACCTATGCCAGGTCTGGAAGATTATTACTGATGCACTATTAACTAAATAATAAATTTAATGAAAAATTAGAATTTCTGGCAGCGACATTATTATTTTTTTGAAACAAAAAAGATTTACATTTGGACACTTGAATTATTTTTCTCAACAAACAATGTAAAAGAGCATCTCAATCAAAGCTTGAATCAGTAAATTCTTTTTGATATTTAGACTCACAAATTACTTTTACATCGACTAAAAAATGCACACCCTAGATAAATGTAAATGTGTTTTTCATGCATTTGTCATATTTATTTTCTTTATATTATATATGTTTAAAATATTACGTTCGAAGTTGTATCCTGTTTTGTTTCTGCGTTGTCATGAGGTTTGACAGTTCATGCTATCAAAGGTGCTTTTGTTTAGGAAATTCAGTGCATCAGCATTTCATGCATAACTAATTTTAAATCTAAATATTCTCATATATAATTTCTTGTTCTTACAAACTTTTGCTTGTGTTTTGATTGAGTGCTGTAATTGTTGAATTTGGTCCATATGGTTATGCTCAAGATGTTGACATTGTGGAATTTGTGAGTGTTTATTTTTTGTTTGTCATGCTTGTGCACTTATATTTTGAAAAAACAGTAAGATAAAATTGCAGTTATCATTGGTAGTTTGCATTTAGATTTTTCTCATTCTAATGTGGATTGTGCATATTACTTTTGCAGGAAGAGTCACACCTGAGAGTGTCAGTTACAGTTATGGCACTGTTCTTTTGGACCTTTTAAGTGGAAAGCACATTCCACCAAGCCATGTAATTATATTTTAGTCCATAGCATCTGCAAATTTTCCTCAGTACTGAAAATATCTCTATTTGTATTTAGGCTACACGGTTTTCTGTTTGAAAAAAAGGCTGGAAAGATACAATTTGTGAAGAGGGATAGCAATTCAGAAAATTTCTCATTTTCTCCCTCTGCATTTATCTGAAGTTCCAAATAAAAATGTAAACCTAGAGAAAAAAAGAGAAAAACTACATTATCCCTTTCTATTTCCTTGCATCTCTTTGTAAACTGTTTGTGTTCCAAAAAGTACAAAAATCGTACGTCAAGAAAAAGCTTTGTTGTTAGCAATTTCTAGATGGCAGGACAACCGTCTTGCATCTAACTGCATTTCTTTTTATAGAGATGGAACAGGAAGTGGTACAGGCTATCTTTCGAAGAGCTAAACTTTTTGTCTACTGAATTGATATGACCAGTACAAATGTTTTAGGGTTGGTTTAGTAACTTGGGCATTTTTCGCACCTATTGCAGATGGACCTTTTGCCTTCATTACTGCTTGCCTAGTAATTTGTTAGATGGCACACTGTGTAGCACCCACTGTTGGACTGGGCTTCACATGTACTACAAGACAAGTCCCTGGAAACATGAAGTCCACGTGTAATTCAAATTCCAGATTCCAGGTTAAACAATGATTAGTGAAGTTTAAGGCTCGAAGCCCTTGGCACATGAACGGGTTTTTCTAAGCATTCATCTCTCTCTAAAGTATTGTAATATGACTGTTTCACATTCTCTCAACTGAAGAACAAGAGAGTCAATTCCGACATTAATTCTACCATCAGTATAGAGTCTAATATTTAAATGCCACACAATCCTTCTGAGTATTCTGTGAACAAGAGATAATTTTGTCTACTTCAACTTCCAGGGCAAACAATGATCAGGACATGAATGTGTTCTTCTAAACATGCATCTCTCTGTAAAGTATTGTAATATAACTGTTTTGCATTTTCTCAACTGATCAATTGGAGACTCAATTGAGATATTGATTGTACCATCAATACACAGTCTAAATTCCATGCAATCCTTCTGACTATTCTGCGCATGAGAGATAACTTTGGATTTATAGGTCTTAAGTGTACTATTTATACAATTTTTTATTCACAAATAGTATAAATGCTTGTGTTTTTGTCTGTTTAATTTCTATTACACGGTACAACATATTTCATGTATTAGTTTATTCATGAACAATAGAAACACATTGTTCACAATCCCTTTCCTTATTGTATATGGAATACAGCTTGTGCTTTGGTCTTATATGGAATACAGCTTGTGCTTTGGTCTGTTTAATTTATATTACATGTTCAACATATTTCACTTATTAGTTTCTGTAGATCTGTCTCTTATTATGTTGTAGCTTTATGGTTTTAAAATAGGTGATTGGTATTAGATCATTGACCTATTTGGTATTTTGTGAGTTGACTTCCAACCATCCTATCATTCTTTTTACACAATATATTGCCGTTTTGTATGACTATTTGTTTGCAGTTTTAGAAAGAAGGCGTACAACAAGGTCAAACAATATCTTTTGAGAATTTTCCCTGTAGTAGATGCATCATATCACAACATAGCAAAATACATTGTGCAGCATAAAATTAATTTCAATCCCATTTGGATTCAATTATGACACTTTCTTACTTCTAGCAAGAATTAATGTGCATTGAAAGAAACCATTAGTTTTTGATATGCTTTGGCTTTGTGTATGCATTTTAGGCCCTTGATTTGATAAGGGGGAAGAATATGCCATTATTAATGGATTCCCACTTGGAAGGGAAATTTTCACCAGAGGATGGAACTGAACTTGTGCGTATTGCTTCACGTTGCTTACAATTTGAACCACGGGATAGGCCCAATCCAAAGACTCTTGTAACATCATTGGCACTACTGCAGAAAAGAACAGAAGTAAGTTTTTTAAGCTTTTGCTGCTTACATGAACTATTACATGATGAGCAGAAAGTGCTTCATGGATATGGTTAATTATATTGGCAATGTTGGCCACAATCACTTTAACTATTGCATTTTTCCTTCTTCAATTTATTGACTGATTTTTTTCTGATTGTTTGATGATTGATAACGTTTTCAAATGTGTATAAGCCAATTGAAGATGCTGAATATTTTTTGTGTGTTATTTGGGATTAATAGTGAGCTTTTTACTAGTAATGTTTCTCTTATTATGAAGGTATAGAGGAAGAATCATACAACCTATACATAGTTGATTAATTGAAAAATATCATCTTATTCTATCACCAAATATAGTGGGTCCAATGCTTTGACATAAATTGTTCATTTGTCCCCCTTGCTCACAATCCATGCCAATCAGACACTCACATGTTCTATGTTCTCTCCACTCCGGAGATTACTGGCCATCGATGTGAGGAGGGGTTTTTAGGTGGGGTACTGTAGTTCCTAAGTAAATTCTTTGGATACAACATATACATGTTTAGTTATATGGATTGCCTATGATACCTCTTGGAATATCTTATGGTCTGACAAATACATTCTGCATCAACAACAAATATAAAGAACCTACAAGATGTTTAGTTCTCACAGTTAATGCAAAGTAAAGTCATATTACAAAAGGAAATAAAAGCTCACCTTGTTATATCAAAAGTATTCCCTTCCCTACCTGAAAGAGGAAATAAAGTACATCTAGTATGTGCCCCTGGCAGTATCCACCCAGACACAATAGACAAAACCTGGCTCACGCTTGAATTTCTTATTCATCTGTATATACCATAATCAGATGAAAGTTTTACTACAAAATTAATTCTCAAAGGTCTTTAAATTTCAACTTTCCTATTGCCAACGAAAAGAGAGAATTGACAGTCTGAGGACAACCTAGAAATTATTCTCTACATTAACATGGATCGAATTCTAAAGGTGTAGTCTTCCAATGTGAGGGTTAGAAAAGGCTACCACAGTAAACCTGGAAGTTTGCATACGAAAACTAAAGTCAGTTTTAGCTAATCTATATTTTCTAATCGACCAATGATATGTCTAGGCTTGAAACCAAATGTTAAATCACATATAGAAGGATTATTTCAAGCTATCTAGAAATGAAGTATCTCGCCATTTATCTGAGGTCTGTTAAAGTAATCATGTAATGTTTATATAATGATGATTCAGTTAGGATCTTTCCTTTTTGTAGTTAGTTCTTATTTAGAATGTTTCTTTTCTGTTTTAGAAACTCTGCATGCAGTCTTTATTAAAGGAGCTTTCATCTCCTTTGCAATTCAATCAATCAATCATCATTTCGATGTCTAGTTTATCAACCGCATTATGTGATATATGTTATTAGTTGACCTCGGATGTACACCTGTAAAGACTCACAGGGACAATTGGAACAAGCATAGATATGTTCAGTTTGAGCGATGATTGTATGGTGATGTCCTGGAAATTCTACCATGGTTAGTATTTTATTTGCTTTTCTTTTGGCTGGAGAAGGACGCGGACTTCAATTTGTACTAGAATTAAGCTTGTACAATTTACTAGTTTATTGATTATTCTTGTAATTTTTATAATCAATATTTTTGGAAATATTGTGTTAAAATGATGCTATGAACTCAATGTTTTGCATCTAGAAATTTGATCTGTCATCTAGAGAAAAAATAGCAAAAATTTTTAATAAGCAAAAGTCTCTCTGCTTGTAATGTTCTGTTTTTGGGACAATAGAAAAATTGAAGTCAATATCATGAAATATTAAATTGGCTTATGGGAAGAAGACAAGAAGATAGGCTAGGGGAAGCCGAAGAGTCATGGCATTGGGCATTAAAAGGAGGAGAGTCGGTTTCATTTCACATGCATGGATATTGATTTTGGTTTTGAGTTTCTCTTGGAAAGTCTGCGAAGTGTTCATCTTCATGTTCAAAACTTGAGTACAGAGACCTTCAGGCTCTACCCAGCAAATTGGATGCAAAACCGGTTCAGCATTGGAGGTGAACTCGTGATGGAGTTCACATTGGAGTTACAAGTTCATTTCTATAGTTTTTCGAATCTGACTATTTTTGTTGTTTGTAAGATTGGATTCTATCTTATGTTATTGTATTGCTGGTTTATAATGCAATAAGGAATTCTGAAGTTCTTGATTTGAGCATTTGCTGGTCATTTTCTGGTTGATATGAGATTTTATTGCCTTAAGTTATCTCTTGCATTTTGAAAATAATGTTGGGAAGTTCTTTGGGCAGAATATCCAGCTGAGATATTTCAATGGTATTAGAGCGGTGTATCTTGTCATCTAGTGAGGTTTAAGAGTGACGAAGAGATTTTTATTATTTCTGAAGCTTTTTGGATGAAGAATATGAATATTGAAACATTGTTCTATTGCTGAGTTTTATCGTGTGGCCTGGATCAAACCGTATTTGTTGAGGATAGACTAGTCACTTTTTTGGCAGGGAGAAGCTTTTGAAAGTAATATTGTTCTGGACTGGAAATATCGTGTGAGAAAAGTTACAGTCGGGAAGGGCGACGGTGCTGAGATTAGAGATTTCTTTAGAAACCGGGTAATGCAGCAATTTAACAAAACATTTCAGACTTCACACAATAAGGGAGCCTAGAATCAATTTTCAAGTCTTCTGTTCAGCATATTAAGAGTGAGTATTGAGGAGTTTATGAACTGAAGACTGCATATCAGCATGATACTCGCTGAATGTTGATGTCACGAACTCAAATGTCGAACATCTACAAGAGCCTGCGAATTTGGAAGGGACAAACAAATACCTCAACTATCGTGTCCAATTTTGAGTGAGACGAAAATACATTGTTGTAATGTCTTCTCAGACTGGGTACAGGTTCTAATATTTCCAGCTCTTTATATTCCAAGTCAGTCGTGTGATGATTGACATTTCTTGGCACTTGGTTGATTTTTATTATTATTGAACTAGAGAACTAATATATTGGCAAACAGATGTTTGGACCATGTTGTAAAGGTTAATATTGTGGATATATTTCTTCATAGGTTCTGGTGAAATTTTAATCTATTGGGTGAAATTATAATATTCAACGAGCTGTTTATTTTATTATTTGACATTTTGAGGGTGTTTTGACTATTAATAAGCCTGATAATTTATTAAGTTTTCCAAAGGTTTGGTGATTAAAACTAGTATTGCATTGGGTGATTAAATTTGGTATTGGGGTATTGTTTTTCATGGAGGGTCCGGTTAAAACGACTGTCAGTCTTTAATAAACTTTATTTGCCGCAAACACCTACGATGGGCATTTGGAGCTATAAGGACATACAAAGTTTGATCTATAAATTATTTCTAAGGAACTTGATACATACCTTTGCCGTAAATAAAGGCTTTGGCTAGAAATAAATATTTTGTCGGAAAGCCTATAGCCTGGGTAAAATGAATTACTGAAGCTGATTTCAGCTGTTGTCAATTCATAATTGCAGGTTGGCCGAAATTTATCATTCCCTGAACTTTAGCAGAGGCTATAATATGGGCGCACATTCTTAATTTGAGATGCCTATTGGCTGTATTTCATGGTGCTTTAACTACTGTTACAAGAATTATTGTCATTTTAATTTAGGAGTTTTCATTGCTGTAGGAGGTGTCAAAAGGAGAAAATTATTTCTAGTTCCAGTATTATTTTAATTTTAAATTTCTTTCTAGTTAGTTTTCTTCAAAACAGGTCATTTCATTTGATTGGTTGAAACATTTGTTCATTGAGGAGCTTAAGTGTATTGTCATGATTACTTGGCCGACAACTATAATATTCTTGGTGATTGTGAAATGAATTTGGTATGTGCAGGTACAAAGCCTATTCAAACCAAGAGTCATTAAAATGTTGATGCAACTTGGTTAGTTTCCTCTGAGCAGATGACCACACCATGGATGCTATTCGCATAGGTCTTTGGCTCAAGGCATTACAAATGGATTCAACTTCTGTAAATGGTGGGAACCTTGGTAAAATGTAATCAACTTGCTAAGAAACAGAGAATTGGAGTGTGATACCATGTCATATTTATAGGATCATTTTGAGTGATAGTTGGGTCAATAAGTAGCAAACTGAATCATTTTGATGGTATCTATCAACACAGACACAAGTATTGGTGGTCTTGAAGTTGATTGGTGTATGTTCATACCTTATATCTCATATCAATCTTCCCTGACAAACATTGTGCTGAGTCTATTGACACACACAGGCAAAAGTTGACCAGCAAGACAAAGTCATTGTGGTTGAGCAGTGCATATGTTGCTTACACTGCTTATGGTGTATAATGGCTAAAAACAATAAAATTGTTTGACAAAATTACTCAGAGAGTGAAGTGTGAATATCTGAATGTTACTTTCATACAAGTGTATGTCTAAATGACTTCTTAGGGTGTTTGTCAATGATAGTGAGCTTGGGTGTGTAGTGAGTCTATGACAGCAAGCTTTTGTTAATAAGATCAGTAGGTATCTTTCAACTCTTTGAAAAGCTGCATTCCTTAAAGGTTGGGGCTGTAAGGGACTGTGTTTGGTTGGCTCCTTCGTTGATTAAATATTTAGCTGTGGATGCTTCTACATTCGAGTGTTGGCATCTGGTGTATTGACTTATAACAGCAGCACATATACGGGTTAGATATTTCATCTACATGACTGTACCACACTCATTTATTTAAATCGGTTCTCTAAAAACATTGAATATCATTGCCAAAGCTTATTGATGACATCAAGCGGCCAAACAAATTTAATTCTGTACCTCAAAGTATGCTTAGACGGTTAGCCTAAACTCTCAATGAGATTATACCAATGTTACACCAGTACTGGGGTACGTTTGTGTAAGCATGCTTTTAGCACCTGAGTTTCAAACTTGGAAAATTGGGTTGGTGGGAAAAGGATTCTTAATTGTTTTAGTTTCTCGTTAGTTTTCGCTACTAATGATGCCTTAGTAAAGTTTAATTTGTGAAAGAGACAATGTCATGATTTTTTGTCGAACTTGAACTTTGAACCTTCAAGTTCTAGTTCAAGGTTCGAGTTCAGGTTCAAAAGCATGAATGATCAGTTCAAATTCAGTGATAGTCCAAAGTTCAGATGCTCAAGAATTCAAGTTCAGAAGCTCAGATCCAAAATTCAGTTTAAGCTTAAGATTTGAACACACGCTTCAGAATTCAGATTCAAGGTTTTGTGTTCGGATTCAGGTTCAAGTTCAGATTCATTGGTTTGAAAATGCAGATTCTTTAGAACCAAGTGCAGGTTGGCCAGGCTACTTAAGTCACGACTATCATTCCAAGTCAATGAAAGTGCCAAATATTATGATCCTGTTCCGAAAATTATGGGGATACTTAATTTGAAACCTTGAAGATCCAATCAGTGCTCTTCTATAGGGAATGTATAAAGTTGTAAGGTGTATTCAAAGAATCCATATTTTTGCCCGATCAAATTATGATCGTTTGTAAATTAAGCAATAGTTGATGGGGTCCAATTGTATAGCACCAAAAGAGTGATGCCATTCATCAAACTTCAAAGAGTTGGGTTTGAATCCGCACAACAAATGTGATTCAATATGGCATAATGATGAGACATTCAAAGATTAGTTAAGCACCATAGTGAGCAACCATATCCTTCGCATTGAAGGCCTACTATGTTCTTTAATTCTCAAATGCACTTCTTAACAAGGCTCAAGGATTTCCCACGACAAACACATTGGTAGCCAAGTCGAGGTAGAGGAATATTCTAAAAATGGATAACCCGATCACTCGAACACATTCCCATAATTGCTAGTGTGAAGCTACAGTCTGAGGTTGAGGGATATCAAAGGTGTTATTTGTATCCCAATAATAGCCAGAAGCAATGATATGAGAGGAAGGGAGTAAAGATAGCTATCACTTTTTCAAGACACAAAGATATTCATCATGATGAATATTTGGGAATGTTTTCTTTTGATCCGCGTCCGGCTCAAAAAGGTGATAATGTACAAATTATAACTCCCTCCCAAATATGGCTCCACTAGAGTAGACTTTCATGATATTAGGCAAACTATAGTCCCCTCGCAAAGTGCTCGTGTGCCAATAGCGTGAATATCACTAATTATATTTGAGACACTTGTTGAAATAAGATGACATGAATATGGAAATCGCGGGTTGGATTTGTTTTCATAGTGATAGTGAAGCATAGGAGTCGCCGCCAGTATGGTGAGGATATTGATAAGTATGATCTCCAAATCGAATCTAGACTCCCACATACCTTTGGCTTCTCTAATTTCTTTGGGTTGCTAATGGGATTGAAGAAGATATGCCACTTTACATATCCCATATTGCTATGGTAGATTGCAGCATGCATCTCAGGTGACTTGCAAATTGTTTGATAGAATGTAGATATCATCAGCCGCCTTGTGTGAACCCTTGTAAGAATTCAGAAGAGAACGAGGTGCTCAATCTTCAAGATGACTGATTTCCATAGATAAGATGCATGCCACTAAGCTTTGAAGCTCCTCTTTGATGTGTCAGATGATATAAAATGTGCTTGAATCTTGATGGAAAATATTAGAAATGCAAAATGTCCGATCCATCCTGGCTATCGTCTAATGATGACTTGGTATAGAGCAAGCCCGAGGCTAGTGACAGTATAACTATCGGGTCCCATGAATGTGAACAGGCACCAATAGAGGCATCGACACACCAGTCAGTGACTAAATTGAATAGATAGGTAACATTGGAAATGGGAAGCAATATCAAGCCCATTAAGTATGTTTCCATAATGGCTCGAGCCCCATAGTGTAAATAAAAACTCATCGAGTCAAGTTTTGAAGGAGATAATCCTTGTAAACTTGAGGATGCATAGGGATTCCAAGTGTTACATCAGAAAGTTTTGAACTAATTTAAAAGTTGTTCATAATCGTTGGATTTAACGAATTATTCATTCATGATCATGTGAAATAGGTAGTTATTTATATACGTTGTATTAACTGTTAATGAAGATGGTCGTTGTTACAAGATTCAAGAATTGGAAGATTAACAGATTTTCGGATGATTGATTGATTAATAGAGGAACAAATGTGTTCCTTATAAAGAATTACAAGGACGTTGTTTCTTTTAGAAACAACGTAGACTGAAGATGAAATTAGAAACAAAACTGAAGACAGGATAGGAAACATTCCTATTTGGACTGAAGACAAAAGAGATAGGATAGAAAACATTCCTATCTAGACTAAAAGATGGACTACAGACAAGTAGTTGACCATTATAGAAAGTATTTAACTAAGGAGATAATATCTTAATACCCTCCCTTAACGGTCAACGTACAAATGTCGGAACATTTTGGGATAATTGAGACCCTACTTGGATCTACAAAATGCTGAAACCAAGAAGCTTTGCCAGAAGAGTGCTATGACTCAAAACAGATTGTAGTTACAAAACTTTGTTTTTGTGGAAAAATGGTAAAACCTAGAATCTCATGCAACCTTGTGTATTACAAACAACATGAAACGATTTTTGAGAAAAAAATCAACAAACCCATCACGCCTGTGAGTGAAATGTCGGGAGGCACCGAAATCTATGTACCAGGCAGAAGATTTCACATGATCTATAGGTATGCTGGCCATAAAGGCATGGTAGATAGATTCTTTTTGCTCTGAGTGTTGGACAACATTGGCTTGCTTTTCAATTGAGTCTGACTTTTGATGCTGCTGAACAGATGCTCATAATATGTGAATATCTCAAATGGCACAAACTTTGAGGTGAAAAAATGAAAGACCTAGAAAAATCAAAGTACCCAGAAGAGAGCTCGAAAAACCCAGAATAATGTTGTTGGAATTCGGATTCGCTGGCTTGAAAATCAAGGCACAAAAATCGAGGCACCCAGAAAAATCTAACAACCCATTTGAGATCTTGAAAAACCCATCAAGAATTTATAATTAGAAAAAGTTTCTGAGCCCAAAAATTAGGGTTTCAAAAAAACTCAGATTTCTTGATAATAATGGCGAATTTGTTAAACAAAACGTTGTTGGCTCCCACCAATGAAGTCGTTTTTTGAATTGTGAAGTCTAAAACGACACTATTTGTGCAAGAAAGACACCATAAACTACACTAAGAAAAGACTATGCCCAGATTTTCAAAAAATCTCAGAAGAAAATAGACCCAAAGAATTTCGAAAATTTCAGTCACAAAATTATAGGGGTTTTCGAAAAATTCCCTATAATGGCTCTGATACTATGTTACAAGATTCAAGAATTGGCAGATTAACGGATTTCTGGATGATTGATTGATTAACAGAGGAACAAATGTGTTCCTTATAAAGAATTACAAGGAAGTTTCTAAAATAAACAACGTAGATTGAAGACGAAATTAGAAACAAAACTAAAGATAGGATAGGAAACATTTCTATCTGGACTGAAGACAAAAGAGACAGGATAGGAAACATTCCTATCTAGATTGAAAGACAGACTATAGACAAGTAGTTGACCATTATAGAAAGTATTTAACTAAGGAGATAATATTTTAATAGTTAACCATTCACTGTTATTAGATGATTAGCAGTTGCTTGATTTAAAATAACGATTATTATGTTTATATGAAATTATTATTATGGCGAAAGTGTTTTCATGGGTGATTGGAGGAGAAGATGTAGAGGGGAGAAGCATTGCTAAACGGGATCATCGGAATGGGATGTTCGCTTAGTTCAGTCATTAGGATTAGTAGGTATGACCTTAAACTTCTTTGGAAAGGATGCAACGACTTGATTGCAGGATACATTTTTGGGACCGCATGAGCTATTAAGAACAATAATCAAAGAAAACATAAAATAATCTAATTTAAAATATAAAACATACCTCAAGAGATTTTTAATGGATCTTCATCATATTATTATAATAAATATTTACATACGTATAGATAAATATAAGAATGAAATGATACCAATAAATTATAATATCATAATTTAATGATGTCACCCCATTGATATACTTACATGAACGTATATAACTATATATTATAATAACAATTGAAAATTATAATCTTTTCAATTCTTCTTTCCAACTTATTTTATTTTTTATTTCCTTTTCCTCTCTTCCATAATCGATTTAATACTTGGAATTCCAATGGTTTTAAGTCTTTAAACCGATGGAAGCCAAGAAGTCACAGCTATATTTTTAAATAGAAGCTGTGAAGGGAGTCGGACACCACTGTCCACATTCTTACCTTCTTTTCTGCCACCATTTCCAAACTCCTTGCTTCAATAAGCCCTAGTGCTATTTTATCACTATAATTTTTCTACATTGGCCAACACCTTGCAAATATCGATTCAAACCTTGATCTGATTTTGTGAACATAACTGAGCCGAGGAAGTATTTCGGCTAGATTCCTGAGGTCAGGCATTGAAGTGACATCTTAAGAGATGAGAGGATGCCGATCTGAAGTCAAGTTCTTCAAACTATATATATCAGGTCATGAAATACTTTCCTACGTTTTTTCTTTCCTTTGTTTGAATGCAAGATCTACTATAGCGGGCTAGGCATAGAAGTTCGTTCTTAAGACTGAGATCATAATATGTAGTTTGCTGACTGTCTCTTGCGAGTTATATAGAGTTTACCATTTTTTATTTTCATTGTATCCTGAACCATCATTAAAGAAGTCGAGTGGTAACTTTGAAAAGGAGTCTCATAATGTTGTAAGAACCGTCAGGAATAATATTGATATCAATATCAAGATTTATGCTGTCTCAAAACATGATAAAGATATTAAGAGCAGAATGCTCATCCAATGCACATGGGAATCACCAGCAATGAAACCACAAAATGGTGAAGAGGTGAAAAAGGGCAAAGTGCTCATAAATTCTTAATGAACCTGGGACTCACTGGCTGGTAACCATGAAATGGTGAAGAGGTGGAACACATCTGCAAGAAAACAAAGAAGAAATTAGACACGAATAACTTAAAAGAAATATGCTCAATAGCTCATGCTTATCCCTGTAATAGAACTTGTTGTCAAGTCGAGTGGTGGTGATCCTGAGGTAGGGAGGGCCATTCTAATTTAATAGAATGTGTGGGGATAAGTATGGTCCGAGGTTGGGAGGTTAAGCCTATGTCAATGCTTCTCTCACCAATGTCGAGGCTTGCACAACTAGCTAAAGATATTCCGATGATGCTTGTATGTTTCTTTCTTTCTTGTTAAGCATTTACTTTACTTGTTAATCGGTTGATCATGAATACATTATGATAGTTAATCATTAATTTGGTTATTTCAGCTGAACATGATTACAATTATACTTAGTTATTTCAATTCAATATGATTACAGTTATTTTCTGTTGATCATTTATACAGTTATGATAGTTAGTCGTTAATCTATTTATTTCAGCTGATCATGAATTACAACTATGAATAATTAATTGTTGATCTTGAATATGATTACAGTTAATTTCAGTTAAATGTTGAAAGCAGTTTTTATCATGGGAAAGGGATTCAATTATCTACATATAATGCTGGGAGATTTTAGTTAAAACCGTCAATGAATTAGATATGAAAATCCGTTTGTTACACCAAGACAGTCTAATACTTTTCAACGGCTCGTAGTGTTCAAATTGGGTTTACCTAGTCTCCTGATCCTTTTCATTGATGTAATACGATTACAGTGGATTAGTAAAAGCCGAAGATAGGGCATTGAAAGTAGCAATTATAAAAGAAGTAGGATAATATTTATAATCCCCTGCATAGATTCATTCATATACAAATCGATGGTGTTGCCTTGAAAAGCACAATTGAATTATCGGGCTCAAAAAGAGATGTCAACTATAGGAAACATATTGAAGTAAGGCTTCCGGGGGTGAAAGTCAGAGGAACTGATCAAACCCAAATAGATCATTGCATATTTTAAAGTTTTAAAAGCTTTTTATAGAGACATGCATCAAACATAGCCAACATAAGCTAGAGTGATACATAGAAACTTCACCTCCTCACAAATGTTGATTGTTAAAGATGTATGCCTCATTTCCCTAAACAATTGTGCCTTACAAGTGGATCGTAAGTTATAGGTTGAAAGATGTGTGCCTCATTTCCCCAAACAATTGTGCCTTACAAGTGGATCGTAATTTATAGGTTGAGATCGGCTATCCTAAATGAAGTCGTGTTTCAATACAAACACAATGATCATTGGAAGAACATCTGGGAAGCCACGAAATAATGAAAGGATAATAATGAATCAATTTCAAGAAATGATTACCATAACCGAATCACAACCGTAGACATTATTTATTGCAAAAACGTAGATGTAAAGAGGGTTTTTCTTTTTTGGTTCTAGGAGTCCTGAGGCTGCCAAGGAAGAGGGAAATACATCTTTATGCTATTTGTAACAGGGAAATATATGAAAGTTTATTTGATATTTGCTGCATTCTTGATTATAGGGATAGGATACAGAATGGTCTTGTGGTCATTTTGTGATACTTAGATATAAGGCTAAATATATTTCACAGATCATGTGGTTTGTAAGTTTATTTGTCCTTGTTTCTAGGGTTTTAAAACCCTAAGTATCCCCTCTTCACTCAACAATGTGAGAGATTAGCAAAAGGCAAGCTTCTAAAGATCATTTCTAAATTATTTTGCATTATATAGTATTTAATTCTTTAAAAGAATTAAATATTAAAATATTCAAATGCAAAATAATTAAATATCAAATTAATTTAAATAACATTAATCTCTCACATAATTAATTCTATGAGAATTAATTATGTGAGAGATTAATGAGAATTAATTATTATCATAATGTGAAAAAGAAATAAATTAGGTGAGTTAACGGGAGTGGATTAAATTTGAAGAGGAATGTAAAATAATTAATTCGTGATAGAATTAATTATTATTGTAATGTCCATAAAGATTTGTGGAATTGAAGTGGAGGATAAGGTAAGGAGATAAAATGTAAATTGATTTGGTAAGAAGTTGTGGTAGTTACCAACTTCTTGGGGAAAACTATTTAATGGGGGAAAATCTATTGTTGCGAGGTTCTTCTCCGGTTTTGACTTGCCTATGCATTTCTGAAGGAAAGGGAAGGCATTTTAGGTTTCAATTTGTAACAGAGAAGTAGAGGGAGATGATCTTATTTTATTTTTGCAAACTTGTTAATGGTTAAGGGACAAAATGAGCAGTTGGTCATTTTGTATGTGTATTTGGAATAAAAAGGAAATACATTTTCAGATTTGTTGGTTTGGACTTATAGTTCTCTAGTTGGGAGTGATCTGTTGGTTATTCCAATCTAATTTCAAATATCATCTTGCTCTCATTTATTAAGGGTTTTGGGTGTGTGATGGAATCTTGAGGTTTTATTCATCCAAATATGCAAAATGAATATTAGATCTCCATTTCATTTCTCTGTAGATGGGAAGATTGATTAGATGGTCTGTGTGCCATAGATTTGATTTTCTTTTAGAGGTATTTAAATCAAACTTTGCATTCATATCATGTTGATGAATGGATGTTAGTGTTCCTTCTTTGGCTTCTGGTGAAAGACATATCGGAAAATTATTTATTATAAATCAAAAGGAGGGAGCTGTACCTTCATTTCAAAATTCAGAGAACACTGGACAAAATAGTTACAAGTGACTCAGCTATTGGTTTTAGAGTTTGTCTTCTAGTTTGGGCATTTCAAAGCTAATTGTGAAGGATTTTGAAAGAAGACAAATCTGTTTGCTAACAGTCCTGATTAAGATTAATTATATGGTTCTCTTTTTCATGTTTCTAAATGTCTTCCTCCAATATTGTATCGAGCATGTGTTATATGTAATCTTGTGGTTCGCATACTCACTTCTTGTAGAGTAATATATCTAACTTTTTTTATCTCCTCTGTTATGTGAAGGATTAAATATGCAATCTTGTGGTCGTTTGTTTGTCCTTCTTTCACCTTTTAGTTTATAAATCTTATAATCGCATTCATTTCATGCTTATGAATGAATGTTAGAAAGCCGTAGTATCTTCAGGTTAAAGATACATCCTATTATTTAATTCATTGCAAATCTTTTTATGAGCGAGCTGTACCTTTCAATTCAGAGGAGAGTTATCAATCAATGGTAATTTGTCCTACTGTTGGTGAGTTTGTTTTTCCATTCGGGCATTTCTAAGTCATTCTATATTTCTTTTTGAAGGACAAATTTGTTTACCAACAGTTAGACAGCGAGATGTTGGTACGAGTTTCCTAGACAGGGGGAAAGTGGACCTCATTTTCGAGACGACGACAAGGGGAGGACGGGGCAAGGAGGGGTGTTGTATAGTATATATATAGAACTTGAAATGCTTGTTATGAAATGAAGTTTCATTAGAACATACCAAAATAAAAATACTTTAACATAGCAAAATTGAAACATGA
Organism: Cupressus sempervirens; assembly: GCA_028749045.1. Taxonomy (NCBI): domain Eukaryota; kingdom Viridiplantae; phylum Streptophyta; class Pinopsida; order Cupressales; family Cupressaceae; genus Cupressus; species Cupressus sempervirens. The sequence goes on from CM053786.1 coordinate 449,833,905, forward strand.
ACGAACATTCAACATAGTAAACATATTACAAAAATCATAATTCAAGTAGAAATCCAAGTACCCATTCTAGTGGCAGCATGGTTGCGGAATGGCGGAGGTGGGGGTACTTGGGTATGCAAGTACCTCGTGCTGGGATGTCTTGGGGATGGGTACTTCAAGGTGTGGGAGGTGGGTGCGAGTCCTCGTGTTACACTGGATTGTACTTGATTGTTTGCCAAAATTCTTAATAACTCACGAAGTTCAACAAAACTCCGTGAAAATAGATTTTATGCAAATTTTTTGACAAAATTATTGTAAGATTAAAGGACAAAAAGAACAACTGTTGGTGCAGAAATTTTTAGTGCATCAGACTTGGTGAAGGAAAACAAAATAAGCAAAAATGGAAAATCTAAAGAATGAGGTGTTCTCAAAGTAATTTAATGACACCTTTAATGATCAACAACTAAGATACTTGTAGGAGGAGAAAATAGGGAATGGGCTCTATATAGTCGGGTTGCAATTAGAGCTTGTGGATTTTAATGATGGTCTCCTTTCAAAGTTGGAAGAGCTGTTTAACCAAAGTGGATTAGTTTGATTGGAGGCTATTAAATTGGGCCTTACGGCCTTCTGTGATTGCCTTAGTCGAGCATAGGTTAATGGAGTGTTTGTGTGAAGATGTGAGGTTAATAGTTGCTACTTTCCTGTGTGAGATTATCAGGATAAGATCTCCTATTATGCCTTATGATTATATCACATTGAACAAGGTATTACAATTGATTGTGAAATTGTTTATGGGGAGTGCATGACATCAAGGGTCCTACCTTTGGTGAGAAGATGAAGATCTTAGAACTCATGACAAAGATAAGATTTTTTATTCTCATGTTGGATCTTGATTGCGAAGAAATGATTCTATAGTTGATACAATGTTTCTTAAGGGAGTATAGGAAACATCAACCAGACAATGTGAGAGCTTGCATAAAACCCATCGTGTCATTAACCCTAGATGAGGATGATGACATATGTAAGCAAGTACAATCAGATTCGTTAGCTATACGAAGAAGTGAGAATAGAACCTTACTCATGGCTTTTGAGCTTGTAGAGGAATTGATTGAACATAAGTTGAATGTGTCCAAATAATTTATGAATGAACATGAGCTAAGATCAACAGGGATATAGATTGTGGGATCTTCAAATTTGAGCAAGAATCAAATGAGGAAAAAGAGGCTTTGTTTCACTTGCAAGTGTGCTTGGTCTCTTGGATGCTTTTGTGAGAAGAAAAGGGAAGAAGAGTCAACTTAAGAAGTGCAGATCAACATTGAGGAAGTTGAGAACTCTATAGTCTAACTTCAACATAATGAAAACCATGGGATGGAACCAACTATGGATGATAGTAAGGATTATACTATTATTTGGTGACTTGGAAGTGCTAATTGACAAAAGCCCTTTCATGAGAATGTCTATCAACTAGTAATTTCCAAAGATGAAAATGTATCTCTCTATGAGAATGACCTATTTGAACACAATGATGTCATAGTTGATGAGAGAATACATTCTGAGATTGAGGAAAATTCTGAAAAATAATGCAGTTGGAAATGAAAATTACCTAGGGGATGCTCAATGTAGTATTCAAGAACTAGAGCAAGATGAAGTTACTATAGGGGCTGATTTGAAGGACCAATCCGAAATTGATGATGATTTTGGAGCGTATAATTTGGGGGATAAGCTGAAAGCATTAGATGATATAGTCATTGCAGTCTTTTTGTTCTTTGAAAACATCAATAAAAACGTTGAAGAAACTTTGTTGGAAGTACAAATGGTGTTGAGAGAGAAGGGGATAGTGAGTGGAATTAGTAGTGCATACGCTCACACATTTAAAGGGGCCTTGATTAAGATGAAATTAGATTATTTGAAGTTGCTTAAATATAGGGATATGGCCATCAAACATGCATTAGATAAAGAGGAGTTAGATGAGCTATGCCTTTGATTGAGTACGACACAATACTTAATTGTTGAAGACTGAAAATCATTCTTCTATGGCAGCTACTCACAAAGAAGGTGGTCCAAATTCAAAATCCAAGGATACCATACAAATTGTTGAAGGAATGAACCATAGTTGGAAAACTCTCACTTGCCAACAACTCTCCAAGCCCCAAAAAGTTTATTCGAGAAAAAATCAAACTATTTTAAAAAAAACTCTAGAAAACTCGGGAATCTAAATATCGCTTAAATTTAATTAAAAATACATTTTTTTTGCAAGATTCAACGAGAAGATTCATCTAATGAGTTAATTAAAGAGAACACAAAAGAAATAAGTAGAGTTTAGATATATATAAATGCATAATGGGTAAAAAATTGCATTCTGGTGGGGAATGCTGATGGTAGGAAGCGAAATAATAAATAGTTTGTGCCAAACTAGAAGTAAATACATCATTACAATCACATCTTCCTCTTCCCAACTCTACTAGCATATTGTAAATTCTCTATTTTATATAATACATATAGGCTTTCGTTAAAAAAAATTAAAAATTAAAAATATAATTTAAAAAAAAAAAATTAAAAAAGAAGGGTTTTTTTTGAAAAACTCTTTGCGATTAATCAGTGATTTTTTCACAAAAAGTTGGCGATTTTTTCGCTAGCCAAGTCGCGATTAAATTTGGGAAAAACTTGCCGGTCAGAAAAACTCGATGATTAGTAGAAACTTGCTGATTTTTTTGGCAATTATGCCAACTATGGAATGAACATCATTTGTAAAGATGAAAGTAAGCATAACATTCCCACCTCCCCCTATGCAAACAAGACTATCATGCTAATGATTATCAAAAAGACCATCAATAAGTTAGACTCAAGAATTTTGATTTTTATAACAACAATTTTATGTCTTCACCAAGCCATGATGCAACACTTTTTCCATATGAGGATGAGGATAAAATTAGTGTTACTAGCTCTGAACTTTTAAGTGGTGATGGTCATTTCCTTGGTGGAGTTGAAGAGTTGATTGTTAACACCAGAAAATTTAGAGTTGTCTTTAAGGTGTATTGATGAGTTTTACAGTTTGTCAAATGATTTATCACTGCATTTTAATGAGATGGAAATAATCTATATATTGGTTAGTGATTTTATCCTTATTGGGCTGCCCTATTTGGTCACATGTTGCGTTTTCAAATTCGACTTAGTCTATAGAAATTATTTAGTTGAATGACCATTTGTGGAGACTCAACCATGTGTTAGATAATGCACATATGATAGATTTCTTCCATATACATGAGAATAGTTACGCCTTCAATATCCTACTTAATGCTAGCTTATCTTATAACAATGACTTTTGGTGGCCTATTGGGTTGATTGCCATACATATTGGAGGTGTGTTTGGCAATTGTTGGATGGGTCATTCATTCAAGTGGTTATTACATGAAGATGGTAGGATGATGCACACCCGTTTCTACTCCTGAGTTCAGATGGATAGATTGGTTTGGGATCCAAGAGTTGATAGGATGAGTGCTTTGTGGTTTATGGTGAGTTGCTACACTGTCTGGAGTAGTTGTAAGTAGAGTAGCGCAACATATAGTTGTAGTAGTTGTAAGTAGGTGTAGTAGTGTTTTTCAGGTTGACTTGGGATCCATGGATCCTACAGATGGATGAATTGCACTTGGACTCCTTGCCTCACAGTATGCCACGATGTCATCTCAGTGGTTCCAGATTGGGCCATAGAAATACTGGCGGATTTATATGGAATCTGAGGATAATTGCAGGATTCATGATTTCTTGAGGACAAGTGGTCTCAAGGAGGGAGGACTGTAATGTCCCCCTCTTGGGACATCAGATAAATTAAAGTCAAATGTATGAAATATTAAATTGGCTTATGGGAGCTCAATGCAGATTAATAAAAAAAGGTCGATTCTAAGGCACACTTTTGAAGGGTCATCATTGTGTTTTGGGAAGCTCAAATGTCCTAGAAATACCCCACAACCCATAGTGTACCCATGGGACAAGTCATTTTTCGCCAAAACTAAATGACCTCCCATGCATGTAGGGATGTTACCCTTCCCACACCTGGGGGTGTAACAGGGTAGGACATCCTTCATCCCCGGTAGTTAGATAAATTAAAGTCAAATGCATGAAATATTAAATTGGCTTATGGGAGCTCAATGCAGATTAATAAAAAAAGGTCGATTCTATGGCACTTTTGAAGGGTCATCATTGTGTTTTGGGAAGCTCAAATGTCCTAGAAATACCCCTCAACCCATAGTATACCCATGGGACAAGTCATTTTTAGCCTAAACTACCCCCTAGGGTTACTTTTTACCTTCCAAATGTCCACTAAAAGTTGACTTGTGAATTTGAGTGATGGGACAACCATCTTGGTTCCCTAAACAATAAATCTTACCTAGATCTCCCACATGCTTATTGAAGGGTTACTCTATCCAACCCAACTCACCTTGTCATGCCACATCACAATACATGTGTCAATTTTCACCACATTAAACACATCACTTTACAACCACTAGGCATGCCAACAAGGATATTCACAAATTACATTTAAAAATTACACATTTCATTCCAACACAATTTATAAATAAAATACAATTACATTTAGGTTATATCCCTCCTTGGGGTTAACCTTGGTTTCACAAGGATTCAACAATTCACCTGGCAAAGGTTTTCCATAGTGTCCATGGTCACTTTCCTGCATAACTCAAATCGAACATTAGTATTCCAAGAATCTTAAACATATAAGTATATTAAAGTACTCATCATTTAGTCATGTAACATTTAATGAACAATTGTACATGATCAAATCGTATCTCACTGCATAGAACCAATTATCACATTTTTAAGGAAACCACATGCATATAACCTTTAAAATATACTTACAACAATTCACAACTCACCATCACATAACTCTGATCAATATTTACAAAACAATTCCATGTGAAACACATAGATGTGAGTATAGGATAAGTCCATTTTATAGCATCTAGTTAACCTCTAATCTCCTCCAAGGCATAATTCCACATGAACAACTCAATTCAATGTAAAACCCAATACTCTATTGCATGTATAAGACAACAAATTCTAATGCATGAAACACTGCATCTCATCATTATCATTATAAGGGTTAAAATCAACATGACATAAAGTGCATCATAAATCAATGTAGCAAATCCCTATTCAATAAGGTCTAAATTCATATTGCATCAGCATAGAATACCAATGGAGAGTCTATCATGCATATGAACAAAATGCTATGACATGCTAGGGATTAGGGCCTCATGATACAACAACTAGATGAAGGAGTACAAATGGCAGACATGAAATAAGAACCCTCTAATCTCCTAATCCCCTATTAACAAATATTTATAACAAGCATTTTATCAAATTATCACTTGGAGAAAAATATGTGTCTGCATAATCCTCATCCAATTTCCAATTGGTGAAAAAAAACACATATTCAAGAATCCTAGGAACCCTCTTAATAACATCCTTACATAAAATGTATTACATCAATTTTTCACATGGAGAAACACTATGTGATTTACAACAGTATTCTCAAGGAAAACCATCACTCATACCTCAAATGAAACATCGCATCTCACACACTCAACCTATGTAATTCACTCTATTAAAGGACACATTCATGAAATTAGAGTTTTATTAAGTGCATAAGAGGAGGGGTTTTACAGTTTCTAAACGAGACAATCGTGAATTGAAGCTGGAATGGGAAACTAACTAAACTAGGGAAGATGGCCATTAAAGAAACTATACCCTCCCTTAATGCTCATTGTCCTAACTACCCTACAGAAGACAATTTGCATGTCTTTTGGTCACAAATCCATAGAAGGGAGCCCCCTGCTATCATGAATACATAGAAGGCTCGTTCTAGGAAATGGGCCTGCTGCAGATACCCTACCTAATTTTGTAGAACTTCTAGATATGATCAAGATAACCATAAACCTTCCAACTTGATTGTTGGGAAACAAAGTTGCCCCTCCCTATTGCCAAAGACACCAAGTTGAACTTTTGAAATTGAAACCACAAGTTTGAGGAGAAAATTGTCAAACCCCCTAGTGCTCCAAAAAAATTACAATTTTGGAAAAAATCAGCAAAAGCTTTTGCATATTAAAACTATGACCCCAAAGAACCTATAAGAAACCACAATTTTTGTGGAAAAAATTGCCAAACCCTTTAATAATATTTTTTGGAAAAAATAAAAAACCCCTGAGATCAACATCACCGGTCATGATTTTTATGGAAAAGAAAACTAAGAGAACTTTTAAGATGATGGAGATTTCATTGTATGCCACGTGTTCGCTTGAATGGATGTACAACCAATGGTGGGAGTGGCTCTTTACGAGGGGGACCAAGGCACAAAGAGGCCACAAGGCTAACCCATTGAAGAGTAGCAATTGTTATGGTAAATCAATGTTGTTGTAGTTGTATTAACAAAGGAGATGAAAGCTCCTTATTTAAATTTACGGCCGTGTTTCGAAAAGAAACAATTGTGAACTAAAGATGAAAGTAGAAAGTACCTAATAAACTAAAGACTAATTAAGATGACCATTAAAGAAACATTATAATATTCTAATACCTTGCCTTAATGGTCAGTGCCTAATTGTTGTTTTTTGGTCACAAATTCTTCAAAACATTATGCTATTGCCGAGACCCTCCCTGGATTTATAAAATGTTAATGACCAAGAAGCCAAAATTTGTCTATAAAAGAATAGATAAGGGTTCCCCTTCTTCAAAAATCTTTGCAAAAAGATACAAGAGCTTGCCATCGACTCTTCCATTGAGACGAGTCTGCCACTAAACCTTTGTAAGAATCAACAAAACATCTAACTAGACATCATCACAAAACAATCCAACCTAATGTTGGATAATGAAGTTGCTCTTCCCTAGAGAGAGATACGCAGTAAGAACAAGTAGCACGATTTTGAGGAAAAATCGACAAACCCTCCAAACTTTGTGGATGAGCATGATGCCCAAAATAGACTGCAAGATACTATGGTTTGAAGTTTACAAAACATTGTTTTTAGGAGAAAAATTGATGAAAACTCAACACAATTTTCAAGGTGAATTTTATCAAAACCCAACATGTTTTTTGAGTTGAAAAATTAATCAAAACCAAACATAATCTGAGACACAAGTAATAGAATACAAAACTTCATTTCAGAGGAAAAATGGTAGAACCCAATAGATAAACTTAGAGGAATTTTTTTATAAACCCACTAGATGATTTTTGAGGAAAAAATAAATAAAACCCATCAAAGAAACCTTCATGCGGCAAAACACGAGACTTTGTAGGGTAAATACTAAAACCATACATGCAACTCACAAAAAGCACATGCAAGCAATATGCAAGCACAAGCAACAAACATGCAAGTACATGCAATCCTAAAAAATTAGAGACTTCTATTCATACCAAGAAACCACACAATCAAAACCTACAACAAGGCTCACGATTTTCAGCAAAAATCTTCTAAGACGAGCAAGTTTTTTCATACAATACCCGTGGTAATTTTTATTTCAAAATATAAAAAATCAGATTTCTGGAAAAAAATTCAAATTAGAAGAGGTTCAAATTTTTCCTAAAAGATTTGCAAAATTTCATGAAATCCCATTGACCCGCTTTGATACCATGTTATGGTAAAGCGAAGTTTTTGAATTAAACAAAGGAGATGAAAGCTCCTTATATAGAATTACAAAGACGATGTTTCTAAAATAGACAATCATGAACTAAAGATGAAAACAGGAAATACCTAATAAATTAAACACCAACTAAGAGAACCATTTAAGAAACATTATAATATTCTAATTATTTTTTAGGAAATTTTTTATAAAACCTAACACTATTTTTTTTGAATTTTTTTTGTAAAACCCAAAAGTGGATTTTATGGAAACAGTTATGAAGCTGAGATTGCAAAATAATTCTTTCTTGTAGAAGGTATAACATTGTTTGCAAATGTCCATGGTTGGGGAGAAAACCCTAGGTTGGCCAACAACCACCCTAGATATGCAAAATAATATGATTTTGTTGACAAAACAACTTCGATCTGCAAATCTGAATCTGGAAACAATACAGAGGAGATGAAAGCTCCTTATATAGAGTTACAAACACGATGTTTCTAAAAGAAACAATCATGAACTAAAGATGAAAATAGGAACTACCTAATAAACTAAAGACTAACTAAGAGAACCATTTAAGAAACATTATAATAGTCTAATAATTTTTTAGAAATTTTTTTATAAAACCCAATAGTATTTTTTTAGAAAAAAATTTGTAAAACCCAAAAGTAGTTTTTTATGGAAACAATTATGAAGCTGAGATTGTGAAATAATTCATTCTTGTAGAAGGTATAATATTGTTTGCAAATATGTTATAAAAGGTATAACATTGTTTGTTGGTACCATATATATTATTATTACAAACATATTGCAAATCTGAATCTGGAAACAATACATTACATCTTAAAACTTTACCACTGTTCTTATTTTGAAAACTCATTGTCATGACTCACATTTTCAGGTTTTCTATAAAATATTAAATAATATAAAAAAATGATGTACCCAGGTACTCCTCTCCCCTATTTTGAAAAATAGCCATACCCATACCCAAAGTACCCAAGTACCCCTGTCCCCGTGCAACCTTGTTAGGAAAGATGCCATTTTTTATTTAAATTAGGCAAGAAGGGAAATACTATATGTTAAGATTACCGTTGATAGTATAAATAAACAGTATACGCATTTGCTTCAAAGGTTAAGGGAAAAGGAATTGTACTGAATCATAGATAGTGGACATTTTTGGTGTACCTGACCCCCTTCATTTGATTGGTGACATTTTGTCTATATGCTATTGTTTAAATTTTGAATATCCCTGAGGTCTATATCTTGTTACAAAGTGAGCAAACATGGTGTTTGCCCATCTGTGTAGACCCTCAAGGAGTATTGACATTTACATATAATATTGATAACTTGACTGGTAGTAGACATTTCAACAGGCATCTTTAATATTCAAATATTATGTCGAGATGAAACATACTGCATAGATTCAATGATGAGCATTTCAGATCAGTTCAGTCTCACCAATGGCACACATTTGTATATGAATACCTAATTCCAACTTCTAGTATATCGTGGGTTGTATTACATATTCTAAAACATACATGTTCTCATAGGCATGCTTCTAAGAATATCCATTATGGCACTTTCCATTTTGACAATCTTAAAAGGAGTTATTATTATTACTGTAAATTAATAATAGATATTGAAATTATAAAAGATCAGTCATCTGCTCTTAGTCTAACAACAAAATTGCACTTTTATAGGTATCATCTCATGTTATGATGGGTATTTCAAAAAAAGAGGAAGCACCACCTCCTCCACCGCTTCCACCTCTTTCTCAGTTGGGTGAGGCATGTGCAAGAATGGATCTAACTGCAATGCATCAAATAATGGTCATGATACATTATAAGGATGATGAGGGTACTAATGAGGTGCGTTATTCTTCGTATTTCATATTTGCTTTGGTAAAATTCTGTATTATGTTGATTTCTTAATTTCCAGAATAAACACAAAAAATGTGTATGAATGTCTTAGTACTATACCTGGCCCAAATTTAAGTTATTAAATTCAGAAAACTGAAGTAAGATTTAATTGTTAATTTCGGTGGCACAGAAAGCAGTTTGCAAATCCTGTTGCTTATTCATCATAGCTTGTGTATAAAACCTATTCAAACTTTAGGTGCATGGCTACCTGTAGAACGGGAAAGGAAGGGAATCATCCATCATGGAAGCATTTGTTTCTACATCATTCTTATAACTAGGACGGGATCACTTTTTTCAAGGAAATTTCAATTCATAATGTGAGGAAACTGAGACAAAGGACAAAAGCCCTTGTTATTCGTCTGTAAACTTAGTAAGACACTAGTAGAGTAGTAAATGAATTTCTTACTATAGCTTTTCTAAAAACACTCAAAATTCAATTATTTACAAATTCAATCAGCAAGACAGTTTAACCATCAATTACATCTTGCAAATACCTAAATAATCATGGAAGACTAATAGAAATATAATGCATGACAATGACTGCAAATGCACGAGACACACAGGAGATACATTGAAAGGGTGAAAAATACAGCAAGAGCAAGCATTTAGCTCCTTAATCCACAATGCATTTGTCAATTATAGATGCTTTAAGTTGACAACATTAACAACGGAACCTTAAACACATTTACAAGCTTGTAAAATTTGGAATCATGTCTGCCCTTCATAGTGACAAAAACCTACAACTTGAGTATAACATGTGGATAGGAGAGATAATTGTCACACAATGTTCATTATGTACCATGGTGTATACTGTATATATACTTTGTATGTCTCTTGAGGCTCAAAAATACTCTTTCCAACACTTGGAAGATGAAATAAATTGATATAAACCTGTACATTACTTTTCTTGTTTGATTTGTGGCAAAATTGGCACTTTTGCTGGCGGTATTTTGGAAAATGTGCATCATTGACACTTTCAACATGTGACAAAATTTAAGTACCATAGTCAATAGCATTTTCGCTGCCTGCAGAAACCAACAAAAATGTCTCGATTTAAAAGTCACTTCAGTTTGATGCCTGCACACCTATCCAGTTTCAACCTTGGGATGCACTAGATCATCCCAAACTACAAATATACACAAACATATGAACCCCTGATATTGGTGAACTTTGATTTCCTTGTGAAGGGAGTTTACAACTCACACAAAATGTGAACTGTTAATATGGGTGAAATTTGATCTCCTTGTGAAAGGTTGCCTTGAAAATTTGAAATGACTCACTAACTGTGGACACATCCAATCAATTGATTATGGAGAAGTGATCCGATTTACATATCAAACCTCTAAACTGGAGGCGATTGGGCCCCAAATCTCAGGGGCACGTTGCTAATCTTTTGTGGTGTTTTTCATATTGTTTTTCTTTACCCAGGGCATTGTAAAACCATCTTTTTTATGTACCTATTAATATTTTTATATGTACGAGGGGTTGGAGTAGTGAGTTTTATAGAGATCTCACAGATATGCAGGGGCTGCTAGAATGCTGAAGGGAGAAAGCATGTTGCATATGTACTGTTGTGTTGAATACACACTTTTTCTTTTCTTCAATGGCGGGGCTTTTTCTGGCAAGGGTTTCTTCATATACATTTCGTGTTATGTGTTTATTTATCATGCTTTGTTGGTTTCTGTTTGTACTCATAAATCTTTTAATGGAGAACTCAATGTCATATTGTTAAAAATCATATGTGCACATTTTGGATTGGATAATATTTTAGTGGTTTAAAAATCAGATTTGCATACTTCTGAATGGATAAAATTTGTAGTTATTTACATTATTTTAACAACAGTAGTTAGGTGGGAAAATTACCGACATCCTCTTTTGGATACCATTCTGCTTTATGTGGAAGTTGAACCTTAAAGATATTTAACTATATGTTATGTGAACCTCTCGACATGTTTTCCTTTCCTTCTAAAAAACTGCATTATGTTTCAACTCTTCTAATACACCTATATAAGGATCCTCAACTGAAGGCAATAATTTTATGTCTCTCAATCCATCACGGAGGCTCAAGTGGATGAAGATTTTCAATATTCATCACTGAATATATCACGTGGTGGCAAATCGAGTTTAAAATTATTCTTCCTGTCTATTCCCAAATGAGATTTGGGATTAGATCTTTATGTACATTGGCAAAACAAGACAAAAAACCTTTTTTGCTATTTGTTCAAGATTGAGAAATAGACCATACCTTTTCAACTGTCTTGTTTGTTCTTGGAGTCTTTCTTTTCCCAAGTACAACCACACTTTGTTGCCCACCTAGAATTTGTGCTCTCAATGGTGCTGATCACATCTTTTCTTGTACATGGTAGGTAGCCAAGACATGTCTCAAATAACAAGAGCTTTGCCAAAGTATGTTATATCCTGGTTTTAGAATGTTATATCTCAAATAACAAGAGCTTTGCCAAAGTATGTTATATCCTGGTTTTAGAATGTTATATGCATGCAATACTCTTGGCCCATGTCTTTGGATGCTTTTGGTTGTAATCTCAAAGAAGCTATGCCAAGGTGCAATCGATCACTTGTGTTTAATACATACTTTTGCTTTTCTTCAATGGTGGAGCTTTTTCTGGCAACGGTTTACTCGTGTTTAGAGATGGGACTCTGTGGACCTTCTCAATGAGTTATTCATCTTCTCCCACAAAGCACACAAAAACTTTATCTTGAATCCCTAACTGTTACAATACTTTAGAGAGAAAAATAAAGAATTCAAATATGTTTGAAAAGCAACACAGCTGTATCGTTACCTGTGCCTTTTTGCATGGAACAAGAGTGCACATCTTGCTAAACCAGTCAAACAACACAGAGATAGTTATGCACTTTGTTTGACATGGGCAAACCAGCTAAAAAATACATATAAATGTCTCAAATGATGATAACTATAGATAATGTCTGACATAGGCCTTACTTCTAGTTGTTTCATTGATTACACCAGAACTTGCAACTTCTTATGAACTTTGAGAAATCCACATTTTACATGTAATGGCTAATATGCATACTGCTGGAGGTTAGAGAGGATCTTGTTAACCCCAAATTGTCCAGCCACCTTGGAGGTATGGTGAATGATATACAACAGGATACTGAATGAGATGGTTGCTATATTCCAGAATTTTTAATCTTTGTGGAAATCCAACTTGGCCCAACAAAGGGGATATACGTTTGATAAATTTGAGGTATTCCTCTCTGATAAATGCCCAGATATACTGGCTCTCACAGCAGCTGGACCCTTCATCTCCTCTTCATTCATCTGCACCAGAGTAGCTATCTGTTTGATCTTTGTAACAACTCTTTGCATGTTGCAGGTCTACATTTTATCCTATCCCATTCTAAGTTACTGATTTGGGTGTGGATGCAGGTATGAGAATCCAGTATGGGGATTTGTAATTTTTTTTTGGGGGGTTTGGATGTGTTTATATGCACACACACATATAAAAAATGAAAGAAATATATGAATTAAATCATTTGGTAGTATGATACAAAGTCACTCAAGTCAGAGATATAAATGGGCAGCGTTGCAGTGAACTGGTTCCGTGACAAATTGAGTTTCTGCAAATGCATGCACTGCAAGAGGGCATGGGGGAAGTGACCAATGGAAGCATTGGCTTGAAGAGCAAGGCAGTGAGATTAGAAAGGGCACATGTGGTGGAACTAAGGTTGCCAGAAATGGGGGCCCTGTGAGAACAAGGATTTTGGTGAGACTCATTCCAGTAGCTCAAAGCACTCTGTGCATTCCTCCAATCTGCTTTTTAATTTTGAGCAGAATAACGGCATCTTGGGAAAGGGAATTGCAATGGGAAAGAAAATGCAAAAAGGTGAGAATGCAGCAAAAGCAAGAAAGAATGCGGATGGGTATCACTGCTGACATAATATCCCTGTTTTTGCAAAATAAAAAACTCTCCTTTCAGAAATATCAGGAAAGCTCTCAGATTTAAGGCTCGTTGGTAGATTGTTTTATTCCCAAATTCCAATTGATGTAGTGGATGCGCATCGTGGGAGCTTCTGATAACATCAGCTTCCACCTCTGCTTCCAAACACATCCGCTTCCGCCTCTGGCCAGTCACTGAGGGGATCTGGTAACTCAGATCCCATGTATCATTCAAAACAGCCTAGTTTCTGGACTGTAAAACAGCCAATTTTAATATTTTTTTTTACAGACTTTGAATAAAACCTTACGTATTTATACGGACAAATCTTATAGACAAATTTAAACAAGTTTTTGGCAATAGTAATGATATTGTCTTGATTTCTAATTTTTGATTGATGTAGGGCCAATGCTCTGACATAGTCTAGCAATCTTTTGGTTTAATAGGCCTTTATTTGCTTCCCCAGCTAATGGAACTGTAAAATAATGAAAAAATGCTTTGAGATCAGATGAATCTTTCATTAAGAATTAATTTCTTATGATCTTCTTGGATGAGGCCTCTAAAAGAAATTGAGTGGAGTAAGCGTGCACAGAATTTTAGGAAACTTTGTGGCTAAAGCTGATCTGTAATACTGGCCAGTTTTCTGAATCTCTATTATCAATTGATTGGGTGTGTCCATAATCAATCAGCAAGCTATTTCAGGGCTTGACACGGAGATTGGAGTTCCCAGTTTCTATTATGGTAAAATAATGAATGTGTTATTAAACAGAGATCATAAATGATCTATATATACAAGTATACACAAGAATGTTTCTATAACAAACAAATAGAGAGAAATAGAAACATTCTGAAGAGGGAAAGAGAAAGAATTCCATATTGAACAGAGAGAGTATGGAAACATAGAAGAAGAGTGACCATTAGAAAGAGAAGTAAATCTATGGAAGAGAGAAACAAAACTAGAGAGATTTTACTCTAATAGTTTCAGGGGTTCATATGTTTGTATAAAGTACATATGGCACATAAATTTGATCCAGACCATCCTAGGCTAGACTAAGGACAGGTACACAGACATAAAAGACAAGTGGCTTTTTGATAGTGTCACTTTCACTTGTTTCTGTAAGCAGTAAAAATACCATCAACTGTGGCAATTTCTTTTTCTCCACCTAGCAAAAGTGGCTAAAGCATCAAGACCATAGCAATTTCAAAAGTGCCTCCTAGCAGAAGTGGGAATTTCATCATAGACACAAACAAGACAAGGAATGTGAAAGGTTAAATTGCTTCCTTCATCTGCCAAGGATTGGAAAGCACATTTTTGAGCCTACAAAGATGTTGGAGCTCTGGAATACACTATGGTACAGATTGTGCAAGGATTAACTCTATTGTTATCTTCATGTTATACTCAAGTTACAAAATTGTTTTGTCATAATGGGTGGGGCAGACACGATTATGGCTCTACTAGCTTATAAGCATGTTGAAGGCTCTGCTTGGAGTATTACTTGGTAATTACAATATATAAATGAGCTCACTCCTGCTGGAATTTCTAATCTTTAAAGTTTCTCTGGGTTATCATATCTGTTTACAGTCAATCTCACGTGTTCTCGTGTTTCTATCATTATTTTATGTTTCTCTAGGTATTTCTACATACTCCAATTATGGTTGGAATGTTTTTGTGGTAGAACTTGCTATAGCAGTGTTCTTGAAGGTGTTTTTAACTTTTTAGAAGAGCTATAATAAGAAACCCATTGCAACTGATAAGTTGTTTAAGAATATCTGGCTCAATTCATGGATCAAGTTGTATCAGAACACGTTAGAATTATCTATTGATTGGTGAAATTCCAAGGTTATGCCTGCTGTTACGTCAAGCAGAAGTTGTAATTTGGGGGCATGAGAATGAGTTTGGTTCTGAGAATTCGAATTGAATGTAGACATGACTGTCCAGAGAAGGAGAAAAGAGATCTAGAAAATTGGAAGAAGATGATGCAGTGATCTCTATGCCTATGGGGAAGATAGACATACTTGAGGGTGTTCTTCATGCTATTTAAGTATAAATATTAAAAAATGAGCAAGAACAAGAGAAGCAGCTCAATAAGCCTAGATTTGAGAGATGCTGAGCATGTGGTGTGGACAACTGGTGGTAAATAGAGTTTCCAGAAATAGCATGTTTCCTTTGAAGACGTGTCTATCAAGTAACTGATGTTTTACTTTGATTGATTTCTTTTAGTATTTTGTGAGAGAAACAGTTTTTCATAGTGAACTGTAAAACCACATACCTGGGACTGTTGAAAGAATCCAACAGTCCAACAATCTGAATGTTACTAGGTTCTGCAGAAACCCAGGCTGAACCTGAAGCTACTCAATAAATATCTTATTCCCATTTTACCAGATTCTTTAGAAAGTCATGCTGAAACCAAAGCTATTCAGATTGCTGATTGAGTCGAGGGTAGGGAACGAATTGAATGGTGGATTTTACCTTGCAGTGAAACCCCACATAACTTCATCAAGACACTCATAATGGGATCTAAGGTGTGATTTCGACAGGGTTTTTTAAAACAACATGAAGAGACTGTTACTGGGCAACAAAATTTCGAAGCAGATATTCAACCATAACTGGAACAAGCTATAAATTGGATATGATTGTGAGGGACATTAAAGCACATATTGTACTGAATTACTACGAACCGTAATGAAATAAATTTCAATGGTTCTCTAACTTGCTGAGTTTTATTTCAAAGATGGAACCTAATTACATCAAACTTCCATTGGAGAATTTGGGCAACATCTCTTACAAGACTGATCCAGAACAGATCTGCAACCTTTCAAAGTGACACGATATAAAACAAACTTTATGGAAAAACCTAAAGAACTAGAATAAAATTTGACTTTATAGTCCAACACTGTCTGTCAAATAGGAGTCAAAACTCCACCCTTGAGCTCCTGACCAGAAAACAATCTCTTTAAAGGATTTCTCCCACCTTCAACCTGCAGGAAAACATGTAGAAGGCTAACCCAGACTCATTTGTCACTCTTACTAATTCTCTAATGAGGTGCAACAATGAGAAGTTATCCAAGTTCAAACATCACAGAAGGAAGGATCTCTGTGTAAGATGAACTAAATTAGATGTTGAATTCTGTGCTAAGAAGTTGAACTATACCTCAGCTGTAAACATCAAGCAGAGCTTCTACAATATAGCAGTTGATCATGTAAGACCTAAATAAACAAGTCATGCAGATAATGACTACATAAATATTGTTGCACATGTATATGATAACTCCCTCCAATATCAACTCATGCAGACTCTTTCAAAGCGGTTGCAATGCAATTCAACTATTTCTGTGGCAAGTGTCCTTGCTATGTTTATGCTGCCATTTTATAAGGGAAAAATATTTGAATTTGAAAGTTCCTCTCCACACATAAGAAGCCAGGAGTTGGTCAATGAAGAAATAAAAATGCATTTTTTTGGTTGATGCCAATCTCACAATTTTCCAAGACGCTGGGTTTTAATCCTGGTCCAGCTCCTGCTCAGGTTCATCCAGGGTCCTGTTCCCTGGTCAAGTGATTGCCGCTAGAGGTATGAAGAACTAAATGTGAGGTTGCTTTTACCTTCTTATCTATGAAGCATTTGCAGCTTCCATGCTCATGTTACTCAAGAAAAAGCATAGGCTTTCTGCTGATCTATTTAGTTTTTTTTTCAGACATCCATTCAATTCTCAGCTTTGTGAGGACCAATTTGATTAAACTGCAATAATGGTGCAATTTGGTTTAATAGTATCCTGTAATAAACTGTACTGTATGGCATCTGTGTATCCAGTGAAGATCTGTTTGGTGCTTTGCTTGACAAATGTCATTTTTGACTCCAACACAAAGGGGTTAATTATTTGATTCATTTCTACCGAGGGTATAATGTACAATGGAACTTTGGATCACTTAAATGTTGATGTGCTGATATAAACCATTGTGATTTATCTACAATCGACATTGAATTTATCAATTACGAGCTATATTATTTACTTAATTTTGCCCAAGCCTTTGGATCTTGAGTAAAATGTTGGTGCACGGATGTGAACCAATATGATTCATCTTTAATTTTTGAAAGTGAAATATGATGCACTGATGTCATAGGAGTCTTCCTTTTCTTTTCTTTTGGTAGAAAATAAACAATAATAGGTTTGGTAACATGGAGTTTGGTTTTGGCTTGTGTGGAATTAGATGCATTTATCAATTCTGTTGTGTATTCCTTGTGAAATAGTGATGTAGATTTATTTGGATTGAATAATTTGTTAGTGGCTAAATTTGTTTGTTTTATTAATTGTACTTTATGTTCTAATCTTTGGACTGACAAACCAAAAGGCTGATGCCATTTTAAATTATCTTATACTCTGGTATTTTGTAAATGTTCCCAGCTATCTTTTCAAGAATGGACACAACAGATGCAAGATATGCTAAATGCAAGGAAGCTTGGTGATCTAGCTTTTCGTGACAAAGACTTTAAAACCGCTATAGATTATTATGCACAGGTGTGTTCAACTTATCTTTCTTGTAGACAGTGTAATATAATTTATCTACGTGGATACAATTTTCAAATTTTGATGTGGAACATGGTAGCCAAAACCAAGGAAGAATTTTCTATTCTCCAATCTAGTTCATGTTGACCCATCCATAGCCAGGAACTTGAAACTGTCAACCAAACTTTGATAAACACTACTGTGAAAGAAACTAAAGGTGTTTAACATTGTGATAACTTTTTGGCTTGCAAATTAGTCAGTACTTCTGTACATTACTGGTCCATAACTGATTTGATTCATGTGATAAGATATTGATTGTAAACATGGGAAAGAAAGTATATTTACCTTGTCAAAATTATTATTTTGTCCCCAGTTATCAAAAGCTTTTACAATATTCTATGTTGCCTTTTTGGGGGAAGTCAGCAATCTATTTCCTTGGCATGTTTAATTTAGTAGTGCAGAATTCGTCAATCTTTAATCAGTTGATTATATTGAGCATGGTCAAATCAAGAAACTAAAAATTAATTTACCATGGACTCTCAAAATTTCATGCATCTAGCTGATTTCATTGTTGTTATGGTAACAATCAAGGAGCATAGTTTTCATCTCTTTTGTCCTTTGTATGGCCACAGTTTATTGAAGTTGGGACCATGGTATCTCCTACAGTTTATGCCAGGAGAAGTCTAGCTTATCTTCTCTGTGATCAACCAGATGCTGCTCTTCGTGATGCTATGCAAGCACAATGTGTATGTCCTGAATGGCCCACTGCATTCTACATGCAATCTGCTGCACTTAATAAACTTGATATGCACAAGGATGCGGCTGATATGTTAAAAGAAGGGGCAGCACTGGAGGAGAAGCGGCAACAAGCAAGGGGTTCATAGAAGCACCAATTTTTGTCATACACATAATTGAAGAGTCATTTAGTTGTAACTAGTCCTCTGTGCATCGTGCTTTCTTATTAAGTGTTATTTTGCTGGCAATCAAGTTTGCCCGTCTCCTACGGAACTCTAGTTCCATGATTATAGTATAGTAACATATCAATCTTAGTGGTGCACCACTGTATTTATTATTCTTTTGGGATTATTGTGGTAGAACTATCAATCGTTTATAGCAAGGAATGTGGTGTTCATTTGAACAGCTTGCTCATAAAGAGTGTCGAGGTGATGTCCATAGGCAATGCATATTGTAATCAGCATTTCTGAAGGTGCTTGAATTGTTGTACCGATTATGAAAGGTCCACTATAATATTTTTATATCGAGGTTGTTTTGTTGTTTCCCTATTTGTTTGCATGCGGTAAGTTGTTATTGTGTGAGGAAGCTGGTTCAAATATTGGGCATCTTTCCATTGCAGAAACAGTTTGAAGACTTGTCCATAGTCTTTCCAAAATGTTATGATGTTCCTAATTTTTTTTTTTGCTGGACAGGAATAATCGTATATTATGTAATAAAACATGTGCAACCACTTAGGTTTCCCATAGCTGTTTTTTTCACGATGATCCTCTTTGTTTTAGTATGGCAATTTGGCTTTTAAAGACTACTAAGGAGGAATAATGGAGGAGACCAAGAAGCTATGAAGTAAAAGACGCCAAATAATGCCTATTAGTTTCATAACTTTATTGCATATTATGACCTATGAAATAATGCCATACGATAAAGGATTAAAATCTACATCTACACTAGAAAACGAATTTTTATGTGATTTACTGGCATGTAATGGCAATAATTTCGATTGAAAACCGTTCCTATCATTCTATCGAACGTCCTGCCAAAACGGTAGTCATGGTAAATCAGAGAAAAAATTGGTATCCTCAAAAACTGAAATGCGAGCCCCGTTAAGTTGAATTTTTATTGAGAAACTATACAGAAATGTTCTCTGCCTACCGTTTGTAGGGAGTCTCGAGTTTTTCGCACGTGCCTTTCAGCAGAATTTGATAGAATTTTGCATATGTTTCATAATATGTTTTGATATAAAGAGAACTTCCTTTGGTATAATTTTTAAAAAAATACATCGGTCCTTTTGTGGAAAACGTAGCTAAATAACTAACTTTGATATAATTTTTTGGAAAATACATCGATCCTTTGTTGAAAACGTAGCTAAATTTGTTGAAATAAGCAACATTAACTTGTATGTTTTTTAGACTTTACCATTAATTTGTAACTGGAAACTACTTTGGATTCTATTAATTGAAATCAAGAGGACGCAAATGACCATTTATGACCAAACATTGACCAGAATGAGATCCTAGTCCATTCCATGCCACATAGCCTCAGTCAAAACAATTGACAAACTATGAATACTTTTATTTTTTGATCTCATCTTTGCCATTAGGTCGAGCATGGTATACATTTTGTAAGTAATGTGCAATTGTTAGACAAGATTTTTCCAATGGTTGCATCATCTTGGTTGTATAAATGTTAAAGAATTATAATATAGACGGTTGAAATTGCAATACATTTGCACGGAAATACACTAGAAAGAACAGCATGAGGAAAATGAGAAGTGGGATTTTGCTTGAATGAATAGTGTAGTTTGTTATGATGAAACTCTGGCGATACTGCTGAGATAAAAACCTAAAGCACTACGAATGAGATACAAGCTTCAAGCACCGCGAATGCAGATTGCCAAATCTTAAAGGTATGCCAAATCTTATAGTGAGGTTTGACAATGTTTTTTTCACACTATTAAGGCGGGGGCATCTGGTTGCGTCATGTTTCTTATTTTCCTTTGATTAATTAATAATCTAATGACAGATTTAATTTGTATTACTTCTTATTTGATCAAATCGACTTGGCATATGAGTTGATATGCTCTTTCTTATACTTCATTCCTATTCTAACTTCTTCATCTGTTACTTCTGATTGCAACTATCTTCTACTATCACTTTTGTCTTGCAACATGAACTTGTTTCTGTCTATCCTCTATTGTGCGTACTGTAAATTTGATTTTATTCTTGGATGTGTTTTATAATTCCGTGGGCACTGAATCGCTCGTCTTCTAACCCTATGTATAATTCTCGAAGACAATTTTGAAACTCCCTCTTGGCGAGTCTACCAATTATCTAACCTTCAATTTTACAATTATATATCTTCAATTACAATTAGTCTGATTGAATTTAACTCTTCTAGAAAAATCAATTAGAGTAAAATATAAATAGCCACATTTTGTCTTTACAACATAGAATCTTCACACAAGAATTTAAGTTAGCAACCATTCATTGCAAGCGATGATAACAAATAACTAATTAAAATATAGATTTTTCCAATTGCTCAATTGAAAAGAAGAAAAAATGGAACTTTTTATTAACTCTTGATGAAAAATGTCTTAAATTGCGATGTCGATTCATATTCCTTACATTTTACACAACACATATGTGGTTGAATAGTTTTGCCACCCCTTTGGGATGAACCGACTAATTAGCTAATAAGTACCCTTTCTTTTGGATTTTGGCTTGGTCAACAACCCAAAACACCTAGTACATACCTAAGATGTAGATTTGCAAGTTAGAAATTGAATTTTCTAAATTGGGTCTTTTGTTATTTTCAAATCTTGTTCAAAATTTTGACGTCTCTGAAGCCTTTGCTCATAAAATTTTGATTGTTTGTCATAGAAATTCCTCCCTTACTCCTTCAACTTTGAATTGAAAATAATCTAATGTTGTATTCCCTGTCATCTCTTTATAGATGTGCTTTGTCATTTCATCTACTACTTATGATTGATTTTTTTTGTCAATTTGCCAAGCCATGATTTCTTCCTAGCAAAATAGGGTAAGTTTGTTACTTATGTAACTAATGAAACATTTTGAATATTATAGTGGTGCTCATTGGGCCTTTAAATGGACACAAGTATATTATTACGAGGATAATCACATGGAATAATTGATTTGGCGAGGAAGGGCTTATTTATTGAAATATCCATTGTGAGGATGTCTTGATTGAAGGGATTTACAAGATGCATTGTAAGATTGCACAGGTATCTTAAGGCTTTTGTACTCTAGGCACATCAATTTTGACTTTGAAAGGATAACAATGAATGTACACCTAATTATAAGTGGCTAATAAGATTCATGGAGAACTTATTAAG
Source organism: Cupressus sempervirens (assembly GCA_028749045.1). Taxonomy (NCBI): domain Eukaryota; kingdom Viridiplantae; phylum Streptophyta; class Pinopsida; order Cupressales; family Cupressaceae; genus Cupressus; species Cupressus sempervirens. The sequence continues at coordinate 449,855,930 of CM053786.1, forward strand.
CATGGGGTTTAGGAGGCCTTTTTTAGGGTTTTCTCATTATATGGACATCTAAGTTTTGCTAAAAATTTGGAGCTCCAAGAGGCTCTATTTGAGGGCGTATGTCCCTTGTGGGCATTGCGAGAATCCACCATTCATGGCAAAAGTAGACTACGTGCTTGTCATATCCAATTTGCACTTGGTGGCCCTAGGCCACCTAAAAGGAAAAATAATGCTTTCTTCTATCAAAAATATTATTTTCATCATACATAAATATAAAGGCTTTGAAAATATCATTGACATCAGCTTGGTCGTATCATTATGTACATTATTCATTATTTCATTTACATCATATTGTATTGAAAACTCCTTTGCCTAGTTTGAAGAACAATACTTGCAATTTCTCAAATATTTAATGCTTTTTATTTGAAATATGCATATTATATCTAAGGCCCTCCAAAAAATTCCCTTGTGACTTATTCAAAGTGAAAAACTCACCTTTTATTTTCACTTGCACCCCATGGTGAAAAGAAAGGTTTCTTGACAACCCTACATTTTTCTTATGGCTTTTTTCTTTCATTTTTGAGATTTTTTTCTTTAAACTTTAACAATCAAAGTGGGCTCCACCTTAGGCCAATGACCTTCATCACAATTTTTAGACAATCAACTTAATTTGTGCTACATTTTGTTTTCTCCATTGGTGCCAACTCTTGATTATTTGGAAATATGTTTTCTACCTCATATAGTAAGTTTGAAAATACATAAAAGTTATTTTCAAGAGTACCTTGCCATGTGTTATCTAATCCTCTTTTATTTCCATATCATATAAGAAGTTAGAATACATTTAAAGTTATTTTCATAGTCACACGTTTCCTCTATTTATTAGTCATAATCTTAACTTTTAGTATCATCACAAAACTCAGGCTCTTCATCAACAGTACATGATTTTTCTCCTTTACCTATATTATTTCTGTTACTAGTACACTCAATAACATTAACTATTTCATCATGAATGGATCGATCATTTACATCTTACTCTATTTACTATATTATTTTACCCTAAGAGTATTTTCATCCACTCTTGGCTCATTACTATCCAAATCTATCCGTATGAGGCATGCAAAATCTAAGTCACTCTTATGAGTATATATTTATGATATTCTATGTCTAGCAACTTGGAAATTCGTTCAATATTAAGAGAATTTTCCTCCTTGTTTCCTTTATCATTAACATTATTGTATTTTCCAACCAAGAATAGATCACATTTATCCTCTCTTTTATGATCAATATACTCTTCATTTGCATAGAAAACGTTAGATATTTGAAGCTATTCTTCATCATCTATAATTCTTCACAATCAAAATATTCCTCACTTTTGAAAAGTGTATCATAGTTGACAACCTAGGGAACTTCCACTATCATTAGTGCATTGACTTTTGCTATCAGAAAACTGGGAAAGCCTTTCATACATCATAATATTTCAACATTAGAAATTACTACCAAGTGCTAGTTTGTTTGTCTATGAATTCTTCTTCATTATTACAAATGCCATCCTCACACACCTACATTTCATTGATTATTTTATTATGCAAATAATTTGAATATTTTTTGAATCAATCTCTTGGTGTGTGTCTTTTTGCTTCATGATCTCAATGTATATCTTAATGAGATGCAACCTTTTCATAAAATATATGAACATGCCTCTGACACTTCCACGCATCTAAAAGTTGTTCTCTAATATCTGCATCTAGGGGCCCCTTAACCTTCATAACTCCACCTATTGACAATGATTTTGAAGCATTCAATAATTCAAAAATCTATTTTGCAATATCTACTAATAATCTCACAAACAATCTCATGATTACACCTTTATCAATTTGAAAATCTTCAATGATCATGTAGAATGCTTTCAAATGCATGATTGCTAATTTTGTTCCATCTCTAAAAAATTTGGTACATTTCTTTTTATCTCATTAGGAAAGTGTTTAAGACCACTAGGATTGTTATAGAAGTTCAAATGGATTATGTGCTTAAAAAAATACATAGTTGTCCCTAAGGGCACGGTTGGAGTTATAAACCATAAAAAATTGTAACATCATATGTTCTTTGGTAAATCTTGGATGCAAGAATCTATTGCAACTTCTATCTACTTTCACCAGGTCCCTTTTAATAGAGTTGCTAGCTTTTCAAAGAAGAAAAAACATTTCTCTTTCTTTTAAGTTTTTCCCTTAGTAGAGTCACTTTGATTTATATTCATACACTATTTTGATTATTTCAATTGTCAAGAGTCACCACCCCTACATGAGAAATATGTTTTATTAGTCTACTAGGTTCTTATCTCTAGCAAAGTATACTTCTCTTTAGACACCAAAGATTCTAAACAATCATTTTCTCATTCCCCAATATAGTCACCAATCTGTTGGTTGTGTGACTTGAATGGGGAAAACCAATCTATCTAATCTTCAACAAGTTAAATCCAGAGATTCTAGGCCAAACTTACATATATTTTTCATATACAACCCCCCAACAGAGTTACCAATCTATTGTGCAATTCAGTTGGGAAAATAGAACTAACCAATCTTTAAAAAGTTAACACTACAGATTCTAGGGAAAATTCAAAAATATCTGTGATATACAACTCCCAAGTGGAGTTGCCTATTATTTGGTTTCCAAAGTTGTAGATTGCCAAACCCTAAAGGTATGCCAAATCATATACTTAGGTCGACAATGCTTTTTTTCCAATGAACAAGAATGATCAATATGGTCCAATTCCATGGCACTTCTAGTGCCCACCAATGCAAGTACACCTGATTGCTTAATCTCATTTATCTTATTTTGAATAATTAACAATTTAAGGGAAGATTTAATATGTATTACTTCTTGTTTGATTAATTCAACTTGGAAAATGAATTGAAATTGATCTATTCCCCTTCTACTTTATTCCTAAAGATAACTTCTTAATCTCCTACTTCTAATTGCAACTATCTCCTAGTATCACTTCTGTCTTACAACTACCCTTTTATCTAGCTTGATTTTGTTTCTATCTATCCTCTATTTCTCTCACTATAAATTTGATTTTATTCTTGGATGTGTTTTATGAATTGGACCAATGCCTTCTTATTGTATGCAAAAAATGTGACACACTTTTGTAAACCATTACACTTGAGATCAGAACCCATGCAAAGAGAGTATGAAGAAGCAGATTATAGCTTCCTATCTATGATGTACAAGGAATTAAAGAGATGTGATAATAGTGGCTCTCAAATGAACCTGAAAATGAGACCCTTGCAAGGTGCACCAGAGAATGGAAGATTAAAAAATAAGAGCAAGAATGCTAGTATCTAAGAACTTTAAGAGAATGCAAATGCAATCTAGAATGATAGTGCAAAACTAAGCTAAGATGTAATGCAAGCATAAGAAAAGTAAAGCTAATCTAACAGGATGAGGGTTACAATCCTCCTAATTAAGCTATATTTGTTAAGCTAAATTCCATTGAAAAGAATATACCAAGCTAGTATGCAAGTAAGCTAAGATGATAATGCAAAGTGTTCAAGTGAAAGCCCATCATCATAATATTGAACTCCAAAGATCATGAAAGAGTGTGGAGAGAGACCCCTGTTAAAGAGCAATATATGGTTAGAGATTAAGAGGAAAAATCTATGGTGGAGAATAATCTTCATGTTGACTTTGATGCACAAGATTCTCAAGAGGCAAAATCAATGGTTATATTTAAAAGAGGCAAATGAGATTCAACTCAGCTTGAAAAGTGTGCGTTCAAGATGTAGGCAAAAAGTATTTTTCTTATATTGTTAAATAAGGAAATTCTTAATACCGTGGATGCCATTCGTGTGGTCTCACATTGGCTAAGAGGATTCTCAAAAATGGATAGTATTGGACTTCTGTGGAAGCACATGCATATCATTTTGTGAAATGTTGTGTTCCTTGTAAACATCACAAATATTTGATACATTCTCCCAACCAATACCTCCAACCCACCATCACACCATGGCCCTTTTCCCACCAGGGTTTTGATCTTATTAGCAAAATATATACTAATTCCTCAAATGGCCACAAGTACATTATGACCACCACTGAATATTTCACAAAGTGGGTCAAGGCTAATCCACTGAATTACACTATGGGAAAAAAGATTTTGAAGTTCATCTTGAACTACATTATCTATTGCTATGACATTGCCTTGACTAATAATGGGACTCCATTCAAGAATAAGGAAGTTGCTACATTATGTAAGAAGTTTGGAACTACCCAACATTTCTCCACCAAGTACTTCCTTTAGGGAAATGGTCAAGCTAAGGATACAAACAAAACCATCTTGAAAATTCTCAAAAATAGAGTTGATGCAGTTGGCCATAATTGGCACCTCCAAATCACTCCCACCCTTTGAACCTACTACACCGCCATCCATACTCCCATAGGAGTCACTCCATTTTCCTCTATTTTTGGTATTGGGGCCATCCTACCCATTGAAATCAAGCTCCCTTCCTTAAGAATATCCCTCAAGAATTTGATGTTCAAAGAAGAATATTGAGTTGCTCACTTGCAAGAGATGCAAGTCCTTGATGAAAGATGCCTCAATGCCCTAAATCACCTCCACGTGTATCAAAATTGCCTTCAACTATAATTTCACAAGGTCAAGCCTCACGAGTTTGAGGTTGGTGATGTGGTCCTATATCACAACATAAGAAACCTTCATAACTAAGAAAATAAATGAAAGTTTGAGCCTAATTGGCTTGGATTGTTTATCATCACAACTAAGTTTGGTTATGAGGTATATTAGATTGCCACTTTAGAGGGAGATCTGCTCCCTTAGCCTGTCAATATTTAGCACTTTAAGTTCTTCTATGTTTGATTCCAATAGTTCCCATATAGTGTAAATCAGTTCTAAAAAAAACCTGAAAGTTAGAAAATCTTCAAAAATCCAAAAAAGTAGAAGAGATTCAAAATTTCCCAAAATAGTGTAAAAACATCTTGAAGAAAAACTAAAAAGAAGAAAAAAAATCTAGAAAATCCATTACTATGGTGAAAACCTAGCAAAGAGGTACCTCAATGATATCAAAAACATCCAAACGAAGAAAAAAGAAAAGAAAAAGAGAGAGACACATAAATCATCCAGTTGTAAAAATATGACAATCAAACCCTTTGGATAAGTACCATGCTGAAAAGCCACCTCAGGCGTTATGCATAGTAAACTAGATCCATTATCTATCTGGTTCATTCACTCACATTGTCACAAGTTTCTCCTCTTATCCCATGTTTGTATAAGAGTCCTCTTTGATTCAAGTATTCCCATGCATCTAATAAAAGACCTCTAGGTCTGTGAGCATTCATTTTCACATTCAAAATACCTCTAGTCTATGAGGCAATTCCCTTGTCACATGATCACAATAAAGAGACACATTGATCCCATGAAACTAAGCTTTACCCCATCATACTGAGCTTTTCAAAATAGTGGCTACAAACGTACCTAAACCAAATGGACACTAAGACCAAACAATTTGAGAACATTGTTCCTTTCACAACAATTGCTAGTGAACCCTCTCACATAACGACACAACAAATTCAAATAAACAATCTTTTCCCTTTAGGATAATTCCTTTCTAAGCATATCAAGATTCACCATCAAAATAATGTTTATGAAAAGAATTGTGGACGAGATGACTACTTGGTTGGGAGAATTTTTCGTTCATTTCCTCTTTTTGTGTTAGTTGAAATCTTCTCAAGATTGTTTCAATCATCTTGAAACCTCCTTAAGATTTCTTCTATCATCAATATCTTCATACCTCTTGAATGGTTAATATTGATTACACATATTTTTGTAGTATGACCTATTTTCCTAGTACTTTAGTGCATCTTTGTTAGTTCCTAGTTACAT